>VZRR01005321.1:1331182-1727637 GCA_013398015.1 Oreocharis arfaki
AACCCTCCCTCCGACCTCCATTCCTAAATTGTCTCGGGCCACTTCAGGCCTCCTCCTGCCTTTTATATCTGGCTGGTATTGTCTGCCCCTCCATATTCCACGGCTGCTTAGAGGACTGGGAAGAGAGGCATCCTGCACCTGGCAAGCCTCAGCCTGAAAAATACAGGAGCGAGCACCGAAGAACCATCACTCCTCCTGGTGCTCGAGGCTGGAACAAGTTCAGCTCTTCTCTGAAGGCGGCATATGAGCAGTCCGGTCACGCGCAGTGGCTGCAGCAGGAGCACGACGAGGCAGCCAGCGGAGCACACCCGGGCACCTCCAGCAGCACTGGACAAAGCCCACTCGGTGTGAACCAAATCTCCAGGAATTCTGGCAGTACTTTGCACATTTGGACTCGCCTACCTAAGAAAGCGAGACAAGTGTGAGGATTTGGGGTCCACACTGCCTATGCTGCCTGTCTAAGCATACCCATGCCATGTGTGCCAAGGGCAGTGCATGACTGACTGCACGGAGACGGCTCCCTTTGTGCTCCCACCCTTCGGCCACAGCTTCCCAAGCTCTGAGTGTCCCCGACTCGAGCGCGGCGGTCTGAAACCGGTAGCAAGTGCTGCCCCTTCTTAAACTCCTCTGAGGGAAACTTGGGATAGGCTGGAGTTGCCGCTCCCTTGGGCTGCGCCTGGTTACTGGCAGTCGTGGGGCGGAAACCAAACTTCGCCTGAAACAACTGAAAATTTAAGGAATGACGGAATCATTTCCACGGGAGTCTCTCTCCCTCCTGCCGGCGCCGCGGAGCGCCAGTATTTAACTGAGCGCGGCCCCTGCCGGCACCGCGCGGCAGCCGGACCGCTCGCTCTGCCGAGCCTCCCGTCGCTTCCTGCTGTGAGCTCGGGCTCAGCGCACAGGTCGGGGACTGCAAATCCAAGTGTCACTGGCACAGGAATGATTATTACCAGATGCTAATTGCTCCTTAATGTATGCTAATCGCTGCTGCATGCCAGCGCGCTCAGCGCACCGAGTGGCAGGCAGAAGGCACTCGGCTGGAGCGGAGCGGCCCCTCGCAGCCTCAGCCCCGCGCCGAGAGCCGCCACCGCGCCCCCACGGCTGAGCTGTGTGAGCACAGCGCTCTCCTCCGCGGCCGCCATCCCGCTCCCGAGGGGAGGAGCGGCCCCTGGGGATTCCTGCCTCCCCCTGGGTCCAGGCTCCGCGGAGGTTTCCTTCAGCCGGGAGACAAGCGTCTCCGGCTCCCGCCGCGGCAGGGCAGGCACCGCCGCTCACCCGCCGCAGGCGACCCAGCAGGTGCCACTCCCGGCTGGAGTGGCAATTATGTTTTGTGCGGGGACGGGAACACCACACACCCGTTCTAAACTTTAAAACCCGCTGCCTGAACATGTCTCCCAAGACGCGCTACATGAGCAGCGTCGGGAGCGGGTCCGCTCGGCAGCCGCTGCCCCGGCCGAGAGAGGCGCCCGCGGCCTCAGGGGAGCCGCACACAGGGCTCGCCCGGGGAAAGGGCGCCGGCGGCCCCCTCGCCCNCCGCCGCTGCCGCGGCTGCTGGTGCTGGCGCGGAGCCGCTGAAGCCCGGCAGAGGGGCTCGCCGGCTCTCGCACGCAGCGGCGGCGGCGGCGGAGCGCGTCGCGTCGAGCGGAGCGAGCGGGGAGGAGGAGGAGAAGGAGGAGGAGGAGGAAGGGGAGGGGGGCACCTTCTCGGCGAGGATGCCCGGAGCGGCTGCAGGGACGGCGGCTACAGGAGCAGGCTCGTCAGGAGCGGTAGCAGCGGGGATGCTCCCAGCTCAGGAGGCGGCCAAGATCTACCACACCAACTACGTGAGGAACTCGCGGGCCATCGGCGTGCTCTGGGCCATCTTCACCATCTGCTTTGCCATCGTCAACGTGGTGTGCTTCATCCAGCCGTACTGGATCGGGGACGGCGTGGACACCCCGCAGGCGGGCTACTTCGGGCTCTTCCACTATTGCATCGGCAACGGCTTCAGCCGGGAACTCACCTGCCGGGGCAGCTTCACGGACTTCTCCAGCCTGCCCTCGGGAGCCTTCAAAGCTGCGTCCTTCTTCATCGGGCTCTCGATGATGCTCATTATCGCCTGCATCGTCTGCTTCATCCTCTTCTTCTTCTGCAACACAGCCACTGTCTACAAGATCTGTGCCTGGATGCAGCTGACCTCGGGTGAGTGGAGGCAGCGGCCCCGGCTCCGCGCTGCCTTGCCCGGCACAGCCCAGCCCGGTCCGGCCCGGGGGAGCACGGGCGGCTCTAGACAAACTTGCGGCGCCGGCGGCCGCCCGGGTCGGGAGGGGGTCGGGGAGCGGCGGGGGGCGGGTGGCGACGGCCGGGGGTGCCCCGCCAGGGCAGGCCGGGAGAGGATGCTCGGGGGTGCCGCGACACATCGGCAGCGTCGCAGAGCGGTGCCGGTGCCTGCCCCGGGCCGCCCCGCCGCCCGCCTGGGCGTGGGCCAAGTCAGGCTCAGCCCGCAGCTCCTCTCACCCCTCCGAGGGCTGCCCGGGGGAACTGCCTGGTTTCAGTCTCTGAACCGACCCGTGGGCATCCAGCAGCTCCAAGGGACGGCGGGCGGCGGCGGGCGGCAGCGGGCGGGTGTCCTCCAGCGCGTGGTCTGTGGTAAAGGTCAGGAGAAAATGGCAGTGGGGACACTTCGAGCAGGCGACGGTGAGTGAAGGCAGCTGTCCGCCTGTTGAAGCTTAGTCCCGGTCCCACCTGGCGCAGGCAGAGCCCACTTCGGCCCCGTGGGAGGGGTTGGCGAGGTCTTTTGCTCGTGAACTGGAAGGGCAGCTGAGGTCGTTGGATGTGGCATGCATGAGTTTTGGTTGGGGTCTGTTTCACTTGTTCACAAGGTTTATTTTCCACTGTATGTTAGGAGTGTAGAGAAAAAGAATTTATTTCAGTTGCTGATTTTGTCTCAGAAGATCTCCTGACTCCAGTGTCTCCCTGGGGACGGCGTATGGTGAGAAAGAGGGAGATCACCAGGACATCCCTTTCTGCATTTCCAGTACAGCTCTCCCTCTGAGTTAGCGGAGAACTGGTTATTTGTGTGCAGCTGGGAGGATAAGGAGAAAGCAGTGGTCTGTAGAATTAAGATGGTAATATGAGCAGTTTTACAAGACAGAAAATATTAGTTCTTAAATCATTTGGAAAAAAAAGGGCTAAAATCAAAGCACACCTGTTACATGTCCTTCTGGTAAAACCCTGAAACTGAGAAGTTTTGCAATAAGCAGGAATAAGCTGTTAGGGAAACGGAGCAAAAGGTCACCAAAATGGGCTCACAATCACTTTTTCAGTCCCCTTAATTGACCTACATTCATTTCAGTTTTCAAGCAAAAATTCTTTTGAGTTTTTTACTGAACAGCTTCAGCATTATTCAATTTGCCATCTAGTCCATGAGACTTGGTGGAATTCTTTGGTTTGTATGAAACAGCTTTAACCATTTCTCTCTCTGCTGATGTTTTTCTGTGTGCTATTATACATTTTTATACTGTTTCTGTCACTGAAATTTCCTTGTAATTTCTTTCTGTATCATTTGGAGACTGACCTGAAGGCACTTGCGGTTGGTAGGTTTTCCCCCAGTTCTAGTGAGTCTAGTTTTAAGTTCATTATCTCTGCACTTGGGAACCCTCTTGGATGCTGGTGGCTCCTCTGTCCATTCAGTAACATGCATTCTGATATGGTCTGGTTAATTGTACACAGTCATGTCACTTGGCTCTGGGCAGAGCAAACTGTTTCATTTTTGCAGCACTGATGTCTCCTCTGCTCCATTAAGGACTTCTGCTTTCAGCTGTCTCCTCTCCTTATGGCTCTGGTGCTAAAAGATGCCATGAATATTCACTGTTTTGATACATTTCAGCATGTTTTGTTCATGTCCAGTATGCAGTAGGACAGCACAATTTCCCAATCCCTTGCACTTTCTAGCACCACCGTCTATTTATATGGTTGCACTTCTTCATTCCAAGAGATGCTAGTGCAAGGTAGATAAAATGAATCTGATTCCTTTACTGCATTTCTGTACAGGTGAATAATAATGTTTAGAAACCATCACATGTGATTGATCTACTGGAGCCCAACAAGTCCATACCATGCTGCACGTGTGCAGGTGTGACTGGAGATATGTTTTCAGGCAAAGCAACACAAAATTTTTGTCATCTCCGAAGCTGGTAGATGCACTGTTGGCATTAAAAGTCAACGAAAGGAGCTTTATGTCAGCAGAAGAATCACTTCTCAGACTGCTTCCCTCCAAAATTAGTAAGGGAATACATGCATAGCCAAGTGGTTGTTTGCTGTCTTTTCCAAATTGTACATAAATGCCCTGGAAGAACTAGAACAATGCTGGGTGTTCAAAGAACGTGACTTTATTGGTTGCAGAATGCTTTACCTTAATTCACTATTTACCTCACTGTTCATTTCTGTATTACTTTAAAAAGTTTCCTCAAGGGAGAAAAAACTACCAAAAAGTCCATATTGGTTTGGTTTGCATCCTTTGAAGAAGAAAACAAAGGTGGTGGGACAGAAGGAAAACTTAGAATAAGATGTGCAGGACAGGAGTGTTATAATGGTATGTCTTCTCTGAGCTCTGTGACCTACTTCTGTTATTAGTTTAGTGTTTGGAGAGTGTAAGTAATAGATAATAGTAATCCTAAAATATTATCTTACAAAAACCAATGTAGTAATGTCATCTACATGTACATCTAGTTCTGTGTAGTACAGGAACAAAATTCAATCTGAAGTAGTGAAATAAAGAAGCATGTGAATATAGCTTTGATTTTGCTTGCTATTATGTACCTTCATAGTGTTAGCATTTGGTTCGATCATATAATACTTAAAACTGTTGTGATTCAAATCTTGTCATAATCAGGTTTCTGACATGGGATCATGCTTGATTTAGGATTGGAAATAAGAGCTTAGGAACTGATTTCTTTAGAAGAAAGATTTTGATCACAGTCTGTCCTGCATGAGTCATTATAAATTGTCAGCATGATATAGCTCTTGTTTTGAAGAGGTATTTTTTAAATAAGAAAAAGATAAACAATATCTTGGACACCTACACTTTCAGTCCTTGTTGCTGTCTAATCATGTCTATGACTAGACATGTCTATGACATGATAAAGAAGAAAAATCCTGAGAAAATATATATTTGCTGTGTGTACATGAATATAACATAGATTAGATGGCCTTATGATTTAGCTGTGGCTTAGACTGCCTTTTTTTTGTTCCCTGTGCATAATGCTGTCAGGGTACACTTGATACTTTGAGAGCCAGTGTTGGCAGCCTCATTCTCCATCCCCTAACCTCCTGTTTTGCAATTGCAAAATCATACGTACAAGCATTTGCATGTGCACTTAGATAATTTGAGCAGCTGCATGAATACAAACTCTTGAAATCATTAGGAATTAGGTGTTACTGTTCTTTATTACTCTACACCTAAAGTTTGCAGGAAACCTCACAAATAAAGATAATTCTTGAGATTTTTCCCTTTATAAGTTAAGTAAACACTTCAGTTCTGTCATTGTGATTTTTTTCACTATTAGATATTTGTAATTACTTTTTTCCTTTACTAGGATGTTTCAAGTTATAAGAAAGAAAAAAGTAAAGAAAGCAAAAGAAAGGCATAGAAGTGTCCCACGGACAAGTAGGATGAAACCAATATATAGGTTTTTCGAGAGATGCCTAAGCCCCTGCCCACAGTATGAGGACCATTGAACAAAACATAAAAGCTCTGTACTTTGGCAAACCACAGTCCAGTGATCTTTGACAGTGGTCTATAACATGGGCCCACAAAAGCATCAGAGCAGCTAAAGGTCATTTTGCCCTCTGTGTTTTCGGTTCTTCAGTGCTTGTACTCAGGGACTTCCTCAGATGGATCTTGGTATTTAAAAGCTGTTGCTGGATTTTGTTTCTTGAGACTTTGGTGGCTTTTTGAACCTCTGTAAACTTTTAGCATTTACAGTGCTCCAGAGCAAGGAGTTCCACAGCTTGATACTGTGTTGTGTGAAAATTCAATGGTTTTTGTGTTTTGAATCTTGTGCCTGACCATTTCATTTGATCCTCTCAGCTCATGCATTGAAGAGGCTGCCAACAGGGAACTTGGAGACACATTCCCTGTCCTGGCTCTGGTTACACCTTTGCTGTATCCGCTCAGTTACCTGTTTTGAGATCTTTGGCTTCTTAATCAGTCCTTAGTTGTTAGGTTGTACCAAACTTGTGATCATCCCTGCTGCCCTGCCTATAGCCATTTCTAGTCTACTGTATCTTTTCAGAGTCTGTGGGACCAGAGCTACACACAATATTCAAGAAAGAAAAACCAGTAATTCGTACAGTGACTTAACAATATTCTCTCTTTCGTTCTTTGTTCCTTTCCTAGTAATTAGTAATACTCAATTTTTCCCTGTTAGTGAACAGTGGGCTGATGTTTTCACACAACTGCCTATTATAACCCCAAGATCTCAGTTCTGAAGTGGTAATAATCACCTTGGGGCACATAATTTTGTGTAGTTAGGTTTTTCCCCCCTTAAATAAATGACTTCATATTTATCTACATTGACTTTAATTTGACCTTTTATTGCCTAGTCACTCAGTATTGTAGTCTTTCTTCATAGTCAACCCTTGCAATAGCTACCCTGCATGAGTATCAGCAGCTAGCTTTGTCACCTCACCATTTATCCTGTTTTCCAGCTCATTTAAAAATAAGTGAGTAGCTCCCAAGTTCCAGCACAGATCCCTGCAGGATTCCACCACTGACCTCTCTCCACTTGAAAAATTGACAGTAGTGTCCTACCATCTGTTTCCAATTATTTATCCTTGCAAGGGCATTTATTTTTATCCTCTGGGAGTCTAGGTTTTTTAAAACTTAAGAATGACAGATTCATCAAATGTCTTTTGGAAATCCAAGTAAACGTTGTTAGTGAAAACTCCATGGTACACATTATATTTTACTTCTTTGGAGAATTCTAGTAGTTTTGTGAAAAATTACTTAAAATAGGTGTATTGGTCCTACTTTACCTCCTTTCATCACACAAATATGTCCTGTTTGTACACATGCTGACATAAACTGTTTCATAGTTATACTGATTTACGTGGTGCGGGTGTTGGTCTTTCTGTGGTTCCTCAGGTTTTCCCTGGACTTGTTTTAAACTGTTTTTTAAAACTGGTTTCCTGTCACTCAACTGTCAGTTCTTTGAAGCCAAAGCAGCCATACTGAAGAGGTTATTACATGCCACAGTTAAAAGTTTGTTTAAAACAGGGAATTGTTTAAGAATGAAAAGGAGAAATTCTTCTTTGCAACTGTGTTGTTTGCCTTTATGCTTGAAATCAGTCTGCAGGACCAGGGGACTTTTATGTAAGAGTCTTAAAAGGCTTGACCTTGATGCTCTTGGAGCCTTTGTTACTGCTGTTTAACAGATCTTGGTATAGGGGTGAATTCCAGAAGGCTAGGAGAAAACCTAGCCTTGTGCCAGTATTTGAACAGGGTGTCTCGTGGAGTCAGACAAAGATCTTGTTTTGTAGCCTCAGTATCCTTAATGATTTGATGAGAGAGTAATTCACATTTATGGCTCCTGAACTTTGCAGGTGGTACAAAAATTATTTGTTTAATAAATGATAGTTATCTGCCTAATAAATTATAGTAAGGATAGCTAATTGTATAGACTGATTTGGATGTCATAAAAACATGGGCTTGTTTCTACAACCTGTATTTTAATACACCAAATGCAGTGTAAGACTACGAAGAATCAGAATCATGGAATCACAGAACCATAGAATGGCTTTGGTTGGAAGGGACCTTAAAGGTCATCCAGTTCCACTCCCCCTGCCACGGGCAGGGACACCTTCCGCTAGATCAGTTTGCTCAGAGCCCCATCCAACCTAGCCTTGAACATTCCCAGGGATGGCGCATTCAGAGCTTCTCTGGGCAGCCTGTTACAGTGTTTCACCACCTTCACAGTAAAATGTTTCTTCCCAATATCTAATATAAACCTGCCTCTCAGTTTCAGTTTGAATCCATTCCCCTTCGTCCTGCCACCATGTTCCCCTGTAAACAGTTCCTCTCCATCTTTCTTGTAGGCTCCCTTTCGGCACTGGAAGTCCACACTTAGGTCACCCCAAAGACTTTCAGGTTGAACAATCCCAGTTCTCTGAGCTTTTCCTTGACCTTTCCTCATAGGAGAGGTGCTGCATCCCTCTAATCAACTTCATGGCCCTTCTCTGGACTTGCTCCAAAAGGTCCATGTCCTTCCTGTGCTGGGGACCCTGGAGCTGGGTGCAGCACCGAGGGGTCTCACCAGAGCAGAGGGACAGAATCCAATTTACAGAGAAGGATGTTGTGGGGACCATGTCAAAGGCCTCACAGAAGTCCGGATAAGTGACATCCATAGCCCTTTCCTTGTCCACTGATGTAGTCACTCCATCACAGAAGTCCGCTGGGTTGGCCAGGCAGGACTGGCACTTGGTGAAGCCGTGCTGGCTGTCCCATATCACCTTCCTGTCCTTCATGTGCCTTGGCAGCTTCTAGGAGGATCTGTTCCATGATCTTCCCAGGCACAGAGGCTGACAGGTCTGTAGTTCGCAGGGTCCTCCTTTCTACCCTTTTAAAGATGGGTACAATGTTTCCCATTTTCCAGTCACCTGCGACTTTCACCTGACCCCTGTGACTTTTCAGGTATCAGGGAGAGTGGCTTGGCAACTACACCAGCCAATTCCCTCTCCGGTATGCATCTCATCAGTTCCCATAGCCTTACGTATGTTCTGGCTAGTGGTCATGAACCTGATCTGTACTTGCAGTCAGAAGCATTTGCTCCCCTAGCCCCCATCCTGCAGTCCACGCTCTCAAGAGGTGTGGGAAGAGAGGTTGCCATTGAAGACTGAGGCAAAAAATGTTGTTGTGTACATCAGCTTTCTCTTTGTCCATTGTTACCAGTTTTCCAGCATTGGTCACCAGGGGTACATCTTCTTTGACCTTTCTTTTCTGGTTAATACACCTGTAGAAGCGCTTCTTGTTACTCTTTGCATCCATTGTCAGGTTCAGTTCCAGCTTCAAAAAATGTAGGCAGTGTCCTACTGATGAGAAAATTATGAAATTATGTGTTATGGAAAACGGTTATTAGGAGGAGAAGTTAAGTACTGTGGTAGATGGACATCTGCATGTGAGCTCTCACTGCAGTGAAAAAGTCCAATGTTGTCCCTAAATGTGTATGCAAAAAATGAGACTGCCTTTGCCCACGGTGGTTCCCATGCCTGTTCTGTCTAGGTCAAATATCTTTCAAGATGCCCTTTCAAGTATAAAGTAGAAGGGATCTCAAAACTGATTAAAATAAATGAAAGGAGAAGAGCTAAAAGGATGAATTTTCTTGCTATTCAAAAGAAGATTAAAAATTGACAGATGATGGCATATGAGGACCTACAGGGGAAGATTTCGAGTCATGCAGTGCTCCTTAACTTGACAAATGCTGTATTTGGAAGCTGAAGTTACACAAATTTGCATTAGCCATGAGGTATGTACATTTGTAACCTTTTAAGTTTCATTTTTCATTTGTTAATTGTCTTTACTAACTCACCAGAAACAAAGGACCTTAACCAACAGTGCTGCCAGCTTCTGTTGCCACTATGTACCCCATGTGTAAAGTGGGGAGGCACATGGGAGACAAAAGGGAGAGGAAGACAAGTCCAGGAATATTGAGCAGGTGTTTGAGCTTGAGTTTCATCACTGATGCTGGTGTTAACAAGGGCATTAACATCCCCACGCCACCCGCAGGGTGAGGTGACTGAAGTTATTTCGTGGTCTCTGAATAGTAGTGGGTGTTGGACCATCAGAGAGAAAATTCTGAAAAATCAAGGTTCTTTTCTTGAAGGCTCTGACCATGGTACGATGAGTTTTGCCTCTGCATTTTGGGGAAATGGGGTGCTGGAGCTGTGCAGGAGGGCAGGGAGCAGGGAAAGAGCCAAGTGCTCTCCTTGCCAACAGATGGACTGTCTCATCAAGCCTTTGAGGATATCTAATTCAAGCGGGCCTGGTGCATGTGCTTCTTTTTCCCAGAGGAGAAATCACGTTGCCATTATGATTTTCTGTATGTTCAGCTCCAGACTAAAGTTTCCCATTGGGTTTTAAAAGAGATCCCTAGAGCCTCCCTCATCCTTGCCTGGGAATGCCCTGTGGTAGCCCGTACTCTGCTGCTGTCACACTGGCTGTGATGAGTATTGGTACTGGGAAGTGCTTGTGTGCTAAT
This sequence comes from Oreocharis arfaki, assembly GCA_013398015.1. Taxonomy (NCBI): domain Eukaryota; kingdom Metazoa; phylum Chordata; class Aves; order Passeriformes; family Paramythiidae; genus Oreocharis; species Oreocharis arfaki. Next base: position 1,341,418 of record VZRR01005321.1, read on the forward strand.
GCGAGTTAGAAGGTTAGTTGGGGAGGTTGGAAAGATTACCTAAAGGTTTTAGTGGGAAGTTGTGGGTGAAGTGAATGGTGGGGCTGTGCAGCTTTTTCAGTTTCATTACTTTGAAGTAAACATTTTTATATACTTCATTACTGGCTGTAAAAATGAAGGTAAAAGGTGTATTGTGTGAACTGTGGAAATCAGGGAGAAATGCTGTGCCCAGTGTCTCGTCTCTGAGCAATTTTTTCCCCAAATACTCTTTCCCCAAATACTGCCCACAGTACCAAAAGTTTTCTCCTGCATCCCATGATCTCATGCCTTTGGTAGCTAAACCCTCCAGCTCCTCACAGGCTCCCCATGTATGTAGTTGGCAAAGGCACAGCATGTGCTATACCTGGCAGAAATCTATTTGTCTGTTGGTTTGGTGTCCTCAAGTTGCCATCTAGATTTGTTAAAGGATAAACTATCCCTGTCTTTCCACTGGTGGGAAATTGGGATTCTTTCTGCTTCCAGCTTTTTCCACAAAACTTGCAGGAGTTTAGTGTCTTGGAGGCTTGTAGCATCAGTCAAATTTAGTTGAAATTGGTCATCAGGCTCAAAATCATACAGCCACATCAGTTTTGATCCCAGAGGTAACCTGTCTAAAATGTATTGTGTAAGAAGTGACTATCTTTTATATGTATGAGTGATTGGAGATTTGGTAGCAAAACTTGTTTTTTGAAGGATAAAGGTGTTTTGGGAATGGAGAAGAGATATTTTCTTTTGGTTTAGAGAGTAATAAAAATTTCAGCATCTTATAACTCTCCCAATTGCCTTTTATGAACATCCTGGGGGCTGTGGTCCAATGTCTGAAAAACAGTAAGATAACAGAATAGTAAGATATAAAAGGAAATGCATAAAGTTATCCAGGCTATTTGAGGACAAATACCATTTCACTGGGAAAAAGTATATGTGTGAGGGAAGAAAGAAGGGGAGAAAGAAGCTGGGAGAGAGTTTAAAAGGGGAGAGTATCACCTATTGAAATGTGAGGAGCTGAGAGCTTGGATATGGTTAGGAAAGAGAAATGGGAGTTGGGTTTTGGAAAGTGGCTAGTGTCAGTGCAGCTCTATTTTCTTGCAGCTGAAGGAAGATCACTGGCATAGGATACAGCTGCTGCTGAGTTCTTTCAGGGATTCCTTCTAAAAGTTTAATGAAGAAAATTGCTATATGCCACAATGAAGCCAGGAAGAGGGAAACACATGGATATTAGCAGCGGTAAAAAGGCGTGGAAGAAAAGAAGGCTATATTTCAAACATGAAGGTTATTTTACCTTTTGAGAAGTGAACCTTTTTAGCACTGTGGTATAAACAGCATTAGCTTTGATCTTGCAAACATAAAGACAGCAAACATATCAGAACAGAAAATCTGTGGTATGATCAGATGGTGTGGACTTAATATTTGAAAACTAACAAGATCCAGCTGTGAGGAATGGCAGGGTCACAATACTGAGGCATCACAAAGGAAAAAAATAAAAATATTTTTGCTCAGAAATGGTGAAATGAAAAAGAAAAGACATGAACAAGGCCCTAGCCTGGAAAATCTGCAGAATTTGATAACATTGGTTGCTATCAGCATTGTTAAAAATGCAGTGGCAGCAGCATGACAGTGAATAGCTAGAATAAGCATTACTGTGTGGAACAGTGTGCAGCTCCCAATTACTAAGAGAGAATTATGGCTGGAATCCTTAAAAAGGGAAATATAATAGACTTCAAGATCTCTCTATTCTAAGAAAGATATTATCCATCTTCACATTGGCATTCAGAGATGCAGAAGACTTGAAACAAGCTGGCCTTAGAATGAGAAGGTCATACTTACCGGGGAAAAAGGTTCCTTTATTTTCTCCTTGAGAAGCCAGATGCAAATTTATGAATTTCATTGATTTTAAAAGGTAGCTGATGGCGTCTGTGGAGAGCCTCTTTGACACAAGCACATCATGTGCTATTTCAGAGAATATTATTCAATCAAGTAATTGAGGGTGCATCAGGAGGGGAAAGCTACTGAATAAACGGTTTGAAATAAATTATTACAAACAGTTGATGAGTTGTCACACATTCCACTTTCTTTATTTTTCTGGTTATCTTTCAAAAGGAAAAGTTTATAGAGAAGAAGGCTGGACATGCTGTACTTGCAAGGTCAAAGACAAATATTCTGAGTTCAGAGGTTCAGAAAACGCTACTTGTGAAACCTTGAGAGGTTCTTTTGTTTACTTCTAGAAGTCAAACTCATGTGTCTTACTTTGCAGAAGTTGATTAAGGTGAGTGATCTCATGCAGTTACCATGGCCAGAATGTGTCTTGTCCTGCCATGCTAAACTGTACATCTGCAAGCTGCTATAGCTTATTGGTCATGGTGAACCTTGTGTGCAGCAGAAGTGTGAATAAAACAGGACAAGGTCGCTTAAGATCAGGGAAGATTTTAGCAATATCTCATCCTCCCATTTGACCTTTTGCCTCTCCCTTTGGAATAACAGGTTCCTGCAGTGGCTGCAGAAGGTGAATGCTCCTCAGCTCCATGGAGTTTCTTGATGAGGGCAAGAGCCTTGGAAAGGGTTGTTTTGCCCAGATGTAGCAGCTTGTAAGCATGAAACACCAACACAGATGATCCTGTGCTGTTGGAGAGACATTTCTGCACTGAGCCATCTCAGCTTGCCAGGGCCCAACAAAGAGATGTGGTTGCTTTGCCTGTACCTGCAAATTAAGCACGTCTAGAGTCTCCCTTGGCTGTAGAGTCAGCTGGAACACTGGCCAGTGTCCATATTATCACATTTTTTGCCTTCTAAAACTGGGTCACTAGAATTATTCTGCCTGTTGGGAGCCATTCCTAGCATGTCCTAACTTGAAAACTGTGCCCTGGCAATATTTTGGAAGATTGTTTGATGGAACAGACTAAAACCACTCCTGTGACACATGCTGGGGGGACAATTCTAACAATTTAGTAGCATAGACAGTTGAGTTTCAATGCCTGGGAATGCTCCCCAGTACTGCTTCATTTATCTGTGTAGACATAACCAATATGTAGCCAAGTCTCAAAATGAGGAGCTCAAGAATTATCTGTGAAGGAAAATTAAGGTAACATGAGATTTAGTACTTTAATTTGAACCAATTCATAACTGCAACTTAGTGCCATTGTATAAACTTCTGATTTGCTTTGTTTAAATTGACAACAAATAATCTCTGGATGAAAAATTTACATGAAATGTAGTTACCTTTGTCGCAGATCGACACTAATAATCAGGCATGGACGCAGGTTTCATACACACGCTAAGGTCTCAGGCTAACAGGCAAAAAGTTCAGTTTTCGTTTATTTTCACACTTATATGCATATGTACAGACAATCAACAATTAGATGAAGAGGTTAAGCCTCTCCAAATTGATAGGATATAAATTCAGTCTATCACCTTCTTCCGCCTCTGGAGAAGGAATGCAAAACAATTCTAAAAGTACAGCTTAGGAAAGATTCGTTACAAAAACATGGGCATTGTTTATCTTACAACTTATGAAAAAGTTTTTCACTGCTAATGCGAACAAAGCATGCAGTGAAAAACCAAAACAACAACCTTTAAAACTAGACTTGGTAATCACCTTGAAAAAGAAAGATGTTTATAACCTTTGGCAAGAGGAAGGAGTGATCAAAAATGTAGAACAAACCATAAAAAAAGGTTTTCACCTAGAGGCAGTGGAAGAATGTTACCTATGAGCCTAAAAATCATAAATGAGACTTCTCTCTGATGCAGACTGTTTCAAAATCAGATTTCCCACAGGTATCTTCAGCTTGGCTAATACATTGTTGAACACTATAAAACTGTTATGCATTGGGTGCATATACTTAAGAGACAGTCAGTGTAATTTCACAAAGAGTTAATTCAAAATTTTAAGATTAATTTCATGAGAGATGTATTAGACTTTCCATGGAAATAAAATTATTCATCCTTGTAGCTTCATGTTCCTCTAAAGAAAGTTAATTGTTACTTGGTTGCTGTGTCTTAGCATTTAGCCTTCCTATTACTGGTGAAGTTGTATTAGACCATCATTAAAAGAAAAGGGTTAAAATTGCAATGCATGGTCATTACACTAGAAAAATACAGTCCAAAACATTCCAAACATGCAGATGTCTTACCAGCCACAGTCACTTGTGCTTAGTTCCTGTCAGGCATTTGTATTTGATGGGATTCCTCTGTTAGTGTGGCAGCACCACGCTAGTGTGGCTCACCAGCAGTCACTTCCAAGGTGACACCTGGCCGTTTGTCAGCCTTGAGGAGCAAGGGGACAGTGCTGGCACAGGGAGAGGCCATGCAGCTCAGGGTGGGTAACAGTGGAGATACTCAAAAGCCATCGGGTCACAATCCTGAGTAACCTGCTCTAGGGGACCCTGCTGGAGTAGGGAGGTTGGGCTAGATGGACCTTCAGTGGTGCCTTCCAGCGTTACTCACTCCGTGATTCTGTGAGTGAAGAGAGCACCTGTTCACCAAAGGATGGCAGTGGGATGGCAATGTGATACTGCTCTGAAGAGGATGTACATGGTCCTTGCAAATACTTTGTGAAGTGTTTCCAGCTGATTCAGGGCAATGCTGACATATTTAAGGATGCACTGTGATATTTCATGGGGATTCTGGACACTGACGTCCAGTTCTGACTGAGATGACAGTAGCTGCAAAAAGGAAAACCAGTGAGCGGTGACATTTCAAGAAAACTAGGAAAGCTTGGTTAGTTTAATGTGGAAAGAGGAAGGTTGATAAGATGTCTGTGACTGCTGACTAAAAACACATGGAAGGGTTCAGAATGAGGAAAATAAAAGAACTCTTTGAGCCACTGATTTTTTCTTTGACTTGATTTGATTTCCTAAACTTTTTCCAAAGGTGGTACTACATGCCATGTAGCATTGTTAGAACAAATTACAGCCTGTTGGCCTACTTTGCTTCACAACACTTTAAAAATCTCAGCAGTAGTTTATGAACCCTCTGGAATCCACGGACTGTAGAGTCAAAACTAATGATTTTAAACTCATGGTTAACAGTGGTACCAGAACAAACGGATATTATCTGGATATAAATCACTTCAGGCTGGAAATTACAAGGTGGTTTCTTACTGCTAGAGCAGGAAGGTTCTACAGCAAATTTCTGAAGGAAGGAGATTTGGTAAAATACTGAGCTGTGTACTAGAAACAGATGGATATCTGAAAGGGATTACAGAATGCGGTGTTTGTAACAGCATGCCTTGTTCCTCCTCATTTCTGAAAACAAACTCATCTGGGTGAATGCTCTTTTCAATTCTACTCCCATTTGTTCTGTTTTTTAAACAGGATCACTCCTATCTCAGTGACTTCTAGGATTAAAAATAGACAGTGACCACGATCTCTAAATCTGTCAAGTGAGGCTCATTCCTGCCTGGCATTTTGATCGAACAGGCAAGGGTTTTCCTTAAATTCCCAGCAAAACTGTAAAGCATTGGCAATAAAAGCAGTTGAAGCAGTGTGCATCATATTTTCTCTTTGCCTTCGACATTTTCATACAACTTTGATATTAAATTTCCATAAGAAAATATCACTTATGTTAGCTAAGTGCTAGTGTTTAAAAGTGAAAGCAATCAAAAAAGAAATCTTTAAAATATTCTGAAATATCAAGGTTTCAGGAAAATCGTTTTACAAATCATCAGTTTTGTGACTACCCTGAGATGTAGTTTTGCTAGGGATGTTTCCTGGAGAAGTTGTCTCTTGTTAGCTTCCCGTGCACCTAATTATTTTGTGGTGCCATGCTGCTATGTAAACTATCTTATTAAATAGTTAAGAAACTCATCAAATCTCTTCATCTTGTTGATGTGCAACTGCACGTGTCGTGTTTTGTGTGAATAGGTTGGTGTCAAGTGTGTTGGGTGCTGAAGAAAGAAGGGGCTCATCAAGTGGTCCTTGCTCACACAGGATGGGAGCAGGATGATGCAGAGTTCCCTGTTCTGTCCTTGCTGCCTCTTTTCCTGCCTCCTGTGGCAGTTTCAGAGAGGGACAGACAGGAAGGAGCACTTTGTCAACAGGCTGAACAAGTGTTCAGTGCATCAAATAACAGTATTTAAGGCACACCCTGAGCTTCCAGTGAAACGCTGTTGATCATGTACATGTGTATGAAAGCTCTTTCATGCAGTATGGATACTTACAAATGGCTGTTCAGGATTTTGCACCCTTAGATGGACAGATCTGCAGATACAAGGGTCTGGGTTTAAAATTAGTTCTACTGAGTTCAGCAAGTTTATGTTTGAACCTAAGATGGTATATTTAATAACTGAGTGTTAAACATATAAGACAGCATTTCATTTAATTTTAGCTGTGTGGTACATTGGAGGAATTGTGCCGAGGCAAAAGTGAGATTATCTGTGGAATTGTTACTGCATTTTTGTTTCTTCGCAAGAGATGTAGTTTCTTTTATTCCCTGGGGCTGCTTTTTCCCAAATCAAGTCCGAACCAAATGCAAAGCACACTCCTACAGACAGCTCCATTTTACTTTACACTTCATCAGGTGATGGGTAAGCATAGATTCAAGAGCAGGGATGTGCAGAATGAAATACCAGACTACACGCGTGGCTCAGCCTGTCAGACTGCAGTAGGGCGAAAGGACCATTGGCATTGGCAGACCTAACCTGGCTATGGCAGGGCCAATCAAGTGTTTCTGCAGTACATCCAGGCATGTTCAGACTCTCAGGATATGATGTCAGTCTGTGGTAGCCAAGCCATCAAGCAGCTGCCTACATCCAGTTGTCTGGGCTTAAAATGCCTGGGGGATCCTGTCTGACCTCTGACTGCTTTTTCAGCAGGACACAGGTCTTCTATAGGTTCTCTGTCATCTACACACACATGTGTCACAAGCAGGAGAACAGCGCAAATGATCATTAGGCACCAGCATGCTGGCAAAGTGAATCAAACCCTGGTTCTACTCTCAGCTTGCCTGTAAAACACTTTCACTTAGGTTTCGCAGTGTAGAGCTGAATCCCGCCCTCTGTGGTTATGCTTGCTTGTGTCTTGAATTTACGAAGTTGAGTTTAGGGAGGATTGTTTCTGATTAGCAATATTCTGTCAATCATAGTTCCTTCTTAATGTGCTTTTGCCTGGGATTAAAATAAAGCCACAGTGTCATAAATACAGGTATCAGAAAATGATAAAGGAATTTGAATTGCCTGATGCTAAAGGAGATTAGTGGATGGTGTATGAAGAGCTGCAAAATATGTATTGGCAATTACTAGAGAAAGCTGTTGTTATTTATTGCTTCCATTTATCATAGTACTAAAAGTCAAGTTCTAATCATTTAAGTAAATACCTCAGTTCTGCTGAGCGTCAGTGATGCCTGGCAGAGAGGAACAAATGCAGGTAGTAATGTGCACCTAACATCAATTTCTGAAAAATTTGAATGGTCTAAAATGAAATTTCATTAGTATTTTTTATGTAAATTCTGCAGTGCCTTAGTTTTTGATGCTGTATCCTCAACAGGCATTGTGATAGGTCATTAATTTATATGTGGATTTAGCCAGTTGAAAATAGGAGCAAGGAAAGTCATTGTAAATGAATGCTCATTCTTTTGCTCTGTAAAATAATGTATTTAAATTGTGAATTCTCAAGCTCTTCTAGAGTACATTATGGTATTATTGTGCTGGTCTAGAATCTGTTACTGTCACTGAAAAGCTGGTTGTTTCAACAGAATACATCAGCTGAGCAAAGGATTTATAAGCACATGCTTTGATGGACTGGAAGCATGTTTTAAATGCTTGGCTTAATTGAAATCTAAAAAAAATACCCACCCATCTGAGGTTATGGATGTCAATCAAGTACTTCCTGTATGCACTTTTACATTATTTATACAAATACATGCATTACAATAAATAATAGAGTAGCAGATCCCTACCAGAAAATTTAGGAGTTAACTTCTAAGGACTGTTCAGCAGTCCTGACTTGGTACTGAGCAATTTTACTCTTGAAAATAATCCCATTGTGTCTATGTCATTCAGTATTAGAGGAGCTATTAATTCTTATATTAGACTTAGTTAAGGCTTCTAAACAGACATGGCTATATGGTCATTTGGTACATAACCTTCTGCTAGCATGGAGCCACGTTAGGATGCAGTGAGAAACAGTAAGGTAAGAGTTAATACAGGTTTTATTACTGCAGAGCTTAGTAGCAGTCTTAAGTTAGCAAGAGTGAAATGAATTCATTAGCTCATGGCTAGTGTACGAAATGGCCATGTGCTGTAAAATGTATAAGCACATATTGTATAAAAAGGTCTACAGCAAGAATTACCCTAACAGCTGATTAGACAGCTGTAAAATTAAGTATAATATCACTCTTTAGGAAGCAGAGTGTCCTCTAAGGATTGGGTGAGTACAGTGTGAGTCAGTCCTCCGAGGAGTAGAATCCAATTGCTGTGTCTCAATGTAATCAAAGACCACAGGAGTGAAAGTAAAGTATTGTTGCAATTAAGATTATGAAGATAAACTGCTACCTAAGTAAGTAGCCGGGTGACTGGCAATAATGCATTTGTATTTCTTGCTAACCTAAATAATTTAAGTAATAATAAGTTTCCAAACTTCACAGTTATCCAAAATGAAGTGAAACCTTACGCTGAGTTTACTGCCTTCTGTCTCCCCCTCTCCTTCTCTCCCTTTCCAGTGCAAGTTGTGTTACCACAGAATTATGTCCCTATTGAGATGGCAAGCCCCCCTGGAGCAGGGACTGGATTGGATTTGGTGGTTGAACAGAGCCCAGCATAAGCTGAATCCTGATTGTGGCCTCCAGCTTTGACGGCCGTGCAAATTGCAGTAGAAATAATAATTATTGTTTGAATTGTATCTGAGTGGTGTGAGTAGCATAAGCTTGATGAGCTACCCAATTTGCAACAATAGTAACTATGTACTGAGCAGAGCCTGCTGTGCGACCTTGGGGAAGTCATTTCACCTTTCTGGGCTTTCCTGGCTGTAAAATGAGAGCAAGATAATTTCTTTAAAAATGCTCTACAGGTGTGGACTGTTATTACTGCAAAGAACTGATTGCATGCTGATTCTGGTCTGCTTTGTGCAATGTGACCCCTTGCCCTCAGAGAAACTCAGAGATCTCTAGGCCATCTTAGAAGTACTCAGTGCAAACAAGGAAAAATGGTAATTACCTGAAAAAAGAAAAGGCAAAATTAAACATATTTGTGGATGTACATCACTGTGAGCAACCATCTGTGGAATGATAAATAGTGACATACATATATAAACACACTGTGTTGTCATTCCAAACAACATATTCTGTGTGTTTATATCTGCATTAATGAGTTACTCGGCTTGGTTTTGACATCTGTCGCTTTGCAATCATGGGAGTGCAGATCTGAATTTGAGAGCAAAATTCATGGGGGATTATTTTAGCCTTTTATTCTGTGCACTGGAAGTAGTTGTCGTGCAACACATTTGGCCAAACCATGTTTTTCCCTTGGATGACAAGACCAAAATGAGTGCATACCATAACCAGATGACATAGCTTGAAATGCATCAGTTCAGGAACCCAAACAGGTACCGAGGCTGTCATCATCATGGGCAGGCTTGAGAGGACTGTTTCCATACCGGGAGCAACGACTGACAGATAAGCAAGGTTTAGCTAATCCTATTTATTTGTTCAGCATTCAGCCAAGTGTTACACTTTATTTTTGACTTGCTTTTTCTTTCAGAAAAGGACTGCAGCATAGCCAGATATATAGCTTATGGCTCATTTACTCGCAGTGCCAGCGAGTGCCTCTGCAGTGATTCTCTTTTGAACGTACACGAGTGACAGATTGTTCAGGCCACTGGTTCTCAGCATCCCCAGCACACTGGTGTAGGGTGTTCTGTTGCACCCTACAAGGCAAGAATTGCTGCAGGGAGCAGAAGTGTATTTGATACATGAGGAGTTACCAAAGACAGTCGAGCCACATCCCAAGACCTTGCAGATGAGTGCACTAGCTTTAAGTTCACACAAGATTTAGCATTTCACTTTTTCTTTCTCCTATACATGTTCTGGTTGTTCAGCTGTGACTGTTTTGAGTGGATAGGTGATGGGGTGCAGGAAAGATGGCATGCATAGAGAAGAGGATCTGTTTACAGAGTGACTTACAGGAACAGCAGCCAACACGGATTTTCTGCAACTGAGTGGAGAGAGGCAGCCTCACTTTGATCAGAAGGACCAAATCTTGGAGATTTTCAGTGCACTGCACTATGAAGCAGAATTTAGTTTGTCTCGATAAGGAAGGAGGACTTTCTCCTCCTTCTCCATTGGCTTCCCTTAGTGAGGTATTCTCCTCATGAATATATTTGCCCTTTTGGAAAACAGTCTATGAAACTCTGCTAATTCTCACACAAGGCGTACTGGTGAGAAAATACAGGTAGCACAGAATTAGAGGAATAGGTAAGTAAGCACTCTTTGCGTGGTCATGGTTGATGGCTGTCCAAATGAGCTCTACTGTAACATTTTAAAAGATGGGTAGTCATTTGTGGTGCATTGCTGCAAGCTAGATTCCTGGTGTCTGAAAAATAGAGAACCTGCAAATTGTCTCTGAGAAATTCTCAAAGGCTGCTCATGCTAGGTATGCTCTGGTTGTCACTTGCAGTTCTGGCAAAAGAACTGATGTGAGCCTGGAAGTAAAGGGATAATAGTGAAACTCCAGGTAAATAATCCTTGCTATTGTACTACAAGTATATCTGTTTCTTCTCTAACGCAAATACCCATCTGGGAAGAGTTTCCTTCCAAAAAGCATGAAAGCAATAAGAAGATAACAGTTTTCACCCAAGGCTAGTAATCTGGCAAAGATCTGGATACTGTTCCTGAGCTGTGAGTTTTAGTGCTACCTGCAGAGAAGGTGGATGGATAATTTCAATCACAAACACTTAGAAAAATCTGACATGGGGCACTGTTCCAGGAAAGCAGTGCCAAGGATAATTTTATTCTTCAGTGAGTTTTTGGGTGGTACTTACCTTATGCACTGAGAACCTTTTATAGGTTATTTCTTGAGCCACATTTTGCCAATGAAACTTCTGCTCCACAGCCAGAGAACACTTCTGTCTAGGGGGAAAAAAAATCCATAGTGTTGGCAGCAGATTTTATGACATATTGGGTGATGTCATTAAGGGAGCTGTTAGCAATCTGTCATTTACAGAGCAGCTTTGACTAGTCCAACGTAAGGGAAGTGATTTAATTCCATGTCTGCTTGGATTTCTCCTATATAATCAGTGGAGGCTCAAGCGAGTTAGGAGGCACAGCATGATACTCTCCTGATTACTTTGCTGTCATTTCCAGTTTATGGCCTAAAATGCATGAGAATAAAGTCTTCATGGCCAGAGGGGCTTATGAGGGGTTGGTACAGGTGTTCCCCACATCTTTTAGCTGCAGTAGCTACACAGGCAGAGCAGTCTTGTGCAAGGACTAACTAGAGTGACTGTAGCTTCTGACTCAGGTTATGCAAACGTGGTTGCTGACAAATGGCAGGGGCAAGGGGCCTCTGCAGGAGTGTCCACGAAGAGGCACATGAAGAAGTGCTCTTCCTGATGGAGAACACATTAACCCAGCTTCTACCTATCCCCTGGAGCTTGTTGTGGCTGTTGCAGGCTTCATTTCACCTGCAGGCAACTTGATCCTGTCTTCCATGAGTTCTTCCATGAAGAGGAAGTGAAGGTATGGATGTCCCACAAGGAGGACAACTAACTAGAAATGGAAACAGGGCATGTTCTTTTGCTGCCTCTTTGAAAGCTCCTTGGCTCTTCAGTGTAATATTCTGTTTCTTTTGGATATTTGTGGTTTAAGTCAAAGAGGAGAACAGCAGAAAATTGTCCTAAATTGTGCTTTGGACAAGCTGCATAGCACATCTAGCATGCTCCTGCTTTTCTTGTAGGACACAGGAAGCTGGCTTGGGAGTACCACCATCAGGAACCAGGCTAGTCCTTCTCCCCATCACTGCATGGTGCTGTGATGCTGGTGTGAGGGTACACCACATTTTGTTGCTCCAGTGTGTTGATCCACGTCCAAAGGATGTGGAAAGCAGAAGCACAGGTAGCTTCATAAAAGGATTAGACAGTTAAGAGAGAAGAGATCCAGTGATGGCTATTATATGTACTGGTCTGCATGTTTGTCACACGTTCACCCAGTGGGGAGCAGACTGGTGGGAGTAAGGATGATGTGATGGGAGAAAACACTTCAAATTCGTCTTGCTTCTAAGTGTCTGATATTGTCTGCTGTTGAAAATGTCATTCCAGGATAGATGAACCTTTGTTCCCACCAAGTATATCCACTGTTGTGTATTAGTTGCTCCCCTGCAGGTAGGTTTAAGAGAGATTATTTGTGCTTTCTGTGGGCAATGAGATATTCCAGCACTAAGTGCCAGTCATAGGATTGCCTGACCATCAGCATCCTGGTTTGAATTTTGAAAATGCTTTGGGAGACTTTTTCTCCTCATAAAATGAATTCATGGATCTATAAACTTCAACGCCAGACTGGTCCATTAGTCAGCTCTACTGGGTAACACACACCATGGAGTTTCACCAAGCTATTGCTGTACAGAGCAGTACGCTAATATTGGTTCCTTCACTCTGCTAGAAACTGTAATGAGATGCAGTGAGTGTTTGCTGCCTGTCAGGATCATTCTTTTCCCTTCCCAGGAGATGGCTACTGAGTTTATTTTCTCCAGATATCCTATGATTTAAAAAATACGATTGTGGCTGACTAAGTAGATGGTTTGTGCATAACATCTGTGAATGAGAAAGTGCCCTGAAGTAGGAGCAGTGTCTCATAATACGTAGTTAGCATTTATATAGTGGCTTTCAGCCAACTGTTTCAAAATATTTTTTATGTAAAGAAAGGCATAGCTGTCACTCTCCCAGTTTTTCAGCAACCGAGGGCAAAGTGCTTTGCTGTCTGCCAATTTTTCTGTTACATCAGTAGCAGAGCCCAGATAGAATTCAGCCTCTTCTTCTACTGTTGTTGTCTGGGTCTGATCAAACTGGTACAATTCATGCACAGCCTGTTATATGGCTCATGGCTGAGCGGGTGACTGAGCTTGAGAGGAATGGAGAGCCACAGTGCCATGGCAGATGGCACTTTTGACATGCAGTTGTTGTCCTCGCAGTCCTACGAGGTGCTGGGAATGAGAGCTCAGAGGTGAGAGTCATGAGGTCTGAAGATACACTACATAGTGGGAATCAGAGTTGGCAGCAATGTGGATTCAGATGCAACTGTTGGTGATACTTGAATTCTCAAATTTGATTGTAAACTAGCCACGAGTCAACTAACCATAAATAGTCATGAGCCAAGATCCCCTAGAATCAAAAGTCTTCTTGAAAATACAGTATCACAAAACTCAAATACATTTTGGAAGGACTAATTGCCATTAGAGTCATATCCTTTCAGATTCTCATCTCCAGAATTTGGTCTAGAGCTCTGAAGGTTAGCATGACATTTTTGTGCACAGATCTCCAAGAACAGTCTCTCTGATAAATCTCAAAATTTCTGAGATACTTGGTGAAATTCTGAAGGTGGGCAAAAATGGGGACAAGATAACAATTACTCCAGAAACTGCAGCCTGAGATTCAGTGGTAAAAAATTTCAAATTTTTTTTTTTAGGATAGAAGGGTAATCTTTAACCTAGTAGGAAAACCAGCTAGTGAGACAAAAATATAGAAATCTAAGTAAAATGACTGGGCTGAATGACGATCCTGTTTTTAAAAAAGGTTTTATGTGGAGGACAGAAAAACAGCAGAAAGAGTAAATAAGCCTACAAGAAAATGTATGACAGTAAGTGCTAGCATGCAGAGAAGTGTTAGAAATTCAAAAAATACCTAAGAGAGATAAATTTGTCTATGCAATGATTGTCTATAAAAGCAAAGTTTAATACAAAAAATCAATACTTGTAGGTTTTTTAAATGTTAATTGTATAATTTCTAATAAGCTACAAGGCTTACATCCTTATCACAAAATTCCTCTAAGCAGGAATTAAGAAAAAAGCAGAATGAGATTTTCAGTTTCCAAAAATAGATTGCCAAGAGCGGAGGTTTTTTCTCCTTCTGATTGCAAGGGAATCACTCTGCAGTATTTTACTGAAGAACAAGTAGTACTGAGTAAAAGAATAATTGAAAAGTGATTTTTCATGGATTTTTCTACCTTTCTATTCTCTGTCCTGGATTTTGTAGTGCTGTCTGGAAGAAATATTCATGATGGCACTGACCCCCTCCCTTGTGCAATTTGTCCACTGTTTGCTTGGTGATGTTCAGAAGTAGTGTAGCAGAAAATCCCTTGCTACAGCCAGCATTTGCTGGGGATTACTCTTCACACTGGTATATGTTGAAGGAGATTCGCTGGACAGAGTGATGAAATGGCTGTATGGCTTCAAGACAAGAAATCTTTTTTGAGTGTGATCCAGCCAAACACCTTGGAAAGCTGTGTTCTTTTTTCTCCTTTTTGAAAGGGGTAAAAATACTGAAAATGCTGAGCAGTTCTTTGAAATGTGCATATTTGAGCTTTAGGTTAATGAGAGAGGTGAAGATTGTGCTGCTTCTTCTTTTAATTCCTAGGAAGAGTACTCTTGGGGTTGACTGGAGCTTCTCATTTCCGGAAATAATGCTGAGTATTCGCTGTTGTGTCGTGCTTGTCCATACTGACTTCACTGCATTGCACTGTGAAGGGCATTCTTAAGCATGGGGCTTAAGTCTCAGTTTATTGAACTATCAGGGTAAGTGTATACAGAAATACACGTGTGTCTTGCAGAGTGACCAAGGGATTTGTGTTCTCTCTTTTGACAGTTGGTCAATTTTCTTAGAACTCAGACTTGGAACTCATCAGGTAGTGACTCCTGGTTTTTGAGCAGGTCGTGCTTCTCTTTGGGTATTCAGAGTCACTCAGAACACTTAATTACTTACCAGCTTCTGCCCCATAGCCTGTCTCCATTGTCACCTGGATTGTCACCTTCTGCTCCTTATGGACAGCTAAGGATGGCTGAGAGCAGAGCAGGTGCAACTTATAGCATGAGTGAACCCTTGGCTGCTCTGTTCTGTGTGTCAGATGTGTTGCAGTGGCCACCTGGCTCCAGTGCTGGCATGGAAACATAAGAGAATTATCTCTTCCGGCCTAAGTAGATGTGTCAGAGAAGCAGAGAGGACAGCATCTCATGTCCTGCTTCCTGTTTGAACTTCTCTTGTGTTCCCTAGGTATCTCATGACATTTTTATTTCTCCGTAAAATCCTTCCCAAAAAGTCTCATCTCTTTTTGACTCTTTTCTGGCAGTTGACGAAAAGGGTTTATGGCAAACACCCAAGAGGACAAGTCTCACTGAATTCAGCACCTGTGACAGGAACTTACTGCCTGTCTGGATAAAAAAGGAAAGGGCAACCTTTTGGTGATGGGGGCAGTCAAGGAAACTCTCAGTCATAGGCTTGCATCTACTGTGTGCACCTCCTGGGACTGTAGGCAAGTAAAATTCCTAGTTTTATTGTTATCAGTCAGCTGAGCAAAAGAGGATGTTATTCTGGCAAACTCTCAGTTATTCCATGTAGTGGGGAGATTGTTGAGGTGAGCAGGATGAAGGAGAAATACAGATGGTGTCAAACATGCAGATAAGGCAGCAGGAACATGTGCATGGAGAAAAGCAGGCCTGTGATGTTGCTGATTGCATGGAAGAGCAGTCTGTAAAGCCATCTCAGGGTAAGTACAGGGTGGTGCCATGTGTGTGCAGCTGGCCTGTTCCCTCTGTGGGGCTCCCATGTGGGCAGCATGGAAGGTGTCCAGCTGGGATCTGAACCCTGCTATGCTGAGCCCTATCCAAGAGGTACAGAGGCCACTGTCCCCCAAAATGTTCCATGTTCAGAACAGGCAAGGCAGGAAGGGAAGCAGTGGCAGAGAGAACAGAGATGGCTTAAGCATGGTGCCTGGAGAGCTGGGAACACAGTCTGCATCTCCTTTCTTGTGATCCACTCCTAGGCACTAAACTCCACTGCCCAAAAATGGTGATGGCAGGGCTCTTTGGGCTAATGTCCATGGACTGTGTTTTTAAAGCATGTTCTACCAAACTTCACTGGAAGGTATTAGTGGTAATGGCATGTCATTTGTTTCACAGTCCTCATTTCTAATTGCTTGGTCTCTTTCTCTAAATCACTATAGCACAGCTTGGCTCTGCCTTCAGTCCATCTCTGTACCTGTGCTTGCTAAAAGTTTTTATACAGAAGAGCTGCCATAAATGTACAGTATCAGCTTTCCTAATGTGGTTAACTCAGTATTTTTTCATTATTTGATTTTTACAATATCAAAAGGTCTGAGTGCTTTTATGGATAAATGACTAGAGAATATATTTTTGTGAAAAGGATCTCTTTTTTAGTTAGGAAGAGATTCTAAAAATGCCTGAAAAATCCTTAATGATATTTATTCTACTCATATGACCTAAAATAACTAAAGCAATTTGAGTAGGAATGAAAAATCGCTTGCATATGGAGTTTCAGCTCTAAGTGGAAGGCAACCTACCCTTAGATCAAACAGTGAGGTAAAAGTCAGGATTTTCTAGTTTCGAATTGCAATTTTGATACTTCGCAAAAGTACTCTTAGTGGCTTTGAGCACATCATAGATTTTCTTCTTCAAGTCAGCTATGTGAATTACTTGCTACTGATGTCTGCTGTAGAAATGTGTTAACATTTCTAAAAGTGCCTAGTAAACTGCCTCATGCTACTTCGAAGTTGGGTGTTTTGGATATAACACGTTGGTATATATATTGATTTGGTAGCTTCATTTCATGTAGACCATGCCACCCCACCATGTCGGTTGGGTTCCTTTGGGAATTATTGTTGGAGAACCAGAGGTTAATATATAACCTGTTAAAAGCCTGTTTGGGCCTCAGGAAGAAAAGCTTTCTCATTCCTGCTTTGCACTCTCTGATCAATCTCTGATCTAAGAGTGTTGGAGCACTTTGCAAACTTCCATGAGCTGATCCTCTCAACCCCATCAGCAGCAGAGCAGCTCTGCTGATAGTTAATGAGGAGAAAATTGAATCTGAGAGGAACTTACACCAGCAGTCTAGACTTGAGTCTAAGTCTGAAGATGCTTGTTTTCTGAAACTGGTTCAAGGTTGCTTGGGAAAGATGTGTCATGCCTAGGTCTGTAACCTATAGCTCCAGTCTCTTTATAGCCAGATTACCCCTGCTAGGACTGCCAAACATTGCTCTAAATGGAGCTCCATGCAGAGCTGTAACTGCCTGAATCTGGGAGGATTGTCACTGCATTGGGCAGTGACCCTGACATGACAATATGTGCTAGATTACCAAAAATCTTTGTTCTATGTTTTCAAAGAGGTATTATTTAGTATTGAATGGCCTTTTCTGGTTTTTTGTTTCTTTATACAGGGAGATGAATCCAGGTTTGTCTAAGGCCATACTTCTTGGTGCCGGTGATGACAATGTTACAGTAAAACTGTGTAATGAAAAGCCCGTTCCTGTGAAATCTCCCAAAGGACAGTCCTTTCGTGTGCATGCAGGGATTCAGGGACCCCAAAAGTGAGGTCCGTAGGAGTCTGGTGCATGGGGGCTTAAAGAGCAGCACACACACTGTCTGTCTGCAATGCCAGAAGGGCCTTGCCTTAGCTCAGTGTAAGAGCCTGGAGAGCAGCATGAGATTGCAGGAGGAAGGGAGAAGTGCCTTTTTGTTGGCTAAGACATTGTGCACTGGTGTTCAGGCTGGTCTCTGTGCTGGCATCTGGTACAGAGAATGAAGTGCCTTTTCTTTCATCTCTTTCCTTGATTTTTCATACACCAAAAGGACAAAGTGGATTGCCTTGAACACCTAGTCTGACCTTCTGGTTAATGTGCCTCACAGGGCTCTCCTGAATTAATTCAGGTTTAAGTTAAAGAAAGAAAAAAAAGAAACAGAAACTGGATTCTCCTGCCTGTTCACCAGGTTCCTAACCAACTCATATTTCAAAACTGTTAATATTTCTACTTCTCCGGCAGTTACTATTTCTTTTCCAATTTCTTTCTAGTTCAGATCTGGATTAGAGAACACCATTTTGTATATGGCTTTCCATTCCTACCAAAGACTTTGCACGGGCATCAGGCTGTAAGGAAGGACTTGTTGCAGAAACACTGGAGGGTTGGGTAGAGGCAGGATGGATCTAGTTCACTTCACTGCCATGTAGCTGAGAGAGTGTAAGGGACCAAAGACACCCTGCACAACAGCCTGGCAGCAAAGGACTGTGAGGAGGCTGGGTGTGCTTACAGGGAGATGAGCTGGAATTCCTGTCCCTAAGACCTGGAGGTGTGGAAGGAAGCCATCTAAGTAGCTTGTCAGTTTAAGATTATTTTGATAAGCTTTGAAGCTAGTCAGCAGATGAGATGGCTTAGGAAAAAGATACTCCATAGTGCTGGACCTGCTGGGATTCTGACTGGAAAACCTAAAGCTCATGGGCCTCAGAACCATGAACCCAGAACCTGTGGCTTCTGCACTGTAGGAGGAATGAGCCAACAGCAGCTGGGCTTTTTGCAAAGCCAGGTGTCTGTTTCCCATTCCTGCTTTTCTGCATCTTCCCAGGGAACATGAGTCAGCAGCCCTTCGGGGCAGGGCTGCACTCAAGCCTGAAGCATGAGGTCAAGGTGCCTGGTTTGCTTGGCTGCTGAAAGCCTCTTGGTATGAAGCAGCAATGATCAGACTGCTCAAAGGTCTGTAGTCTGGTAACTTTGTGAGATAACTGTCTAGGGTAAGTATCTCAGTATCTGATTGCTTGCAGAATGAACATACATCAGTTGCCATGTGGGGGACAGTTTTTTCCACTGATTTTTGCTCTCCAGCAGGGAAGGGCAATGCAAGCCAAGGTTCTCATAGGTGGAAGGGTGCTGGGACTTCCTCTTCTGCCATATCAATTATAACTAACTTTTTTCCTCCTATGATTCAACATATCCTGAAAACACAGCCTTTTTCTGCACCCTGTTGGGCTGCCAAAACTCTCAAGTCATCACTCCAGTGCCAAGCCACTCACTCAGCCTGTCCACATATCTGATTCACCCTGTTTCCACCGATAGTGATCCATGTCCTCATTCCTCTATCTGCCATGGTCATTGAGCCACCTGCCTGTCAGGTCTGTACAGCTGAGATGCCAAAGAAAAGTCCAACATTAACTATTGGTATTTTGTAAAAATATTTTAATTGTAAAAGCGTTGCATAAAATGCTGGCTTCTAAGGAAAACCTGATTTCCTGTACAAAACTTGACTGCTTTTCCTGACTCCATTTCCAAGATAATAATTTCTTGCAAATCCCTAAAGCAATGGAAGGTCATACAAAAGAGGCCACAGAATATTTATCTTAGGACATAAATGTTAGAACATAAATATTTATGTTAGAACATGTGTATTGTTTTCTTTCTGTCAAAGTCTGCATTAAGAAAGAGAAGACTTTATTTAAGAAGCCCAAGGAGACTCATGGCTACCCAGCTTCACTGCAGCAGACAGCAGAGCACTTGCAAATGGTGCTGACAGCTCGAGGCAGATTGCTGGGGATTAGCAGAGTTGTGACGGGAGCACGTCTGACCTCTTAAGTGGCTGTGCTCTCCAGTCTCCAGCCCTGCTAATTACCATGTAGCACAACTAAATAAATAATGCATGCTGCATTCCTCTGAACTTATAAATAGGCGAGTGTTACACAATCATACGGACCTTCCCATTAATGGTGCTCTGTGGTGCCCTCTCTGCTTGAGCAGACAGTTTGAGGGGTCATCTGTCCTGCTGCTTGGTGCGAGACTCAGGGGGAGGTGATGCTTTTAATTTCTGCATTTCCTAGATGCTTGCTAGTAATGTTGTGTCTTGCATCCCTAATCCATAATAATATGGCTGGGAGCTGTTGATTTACATGAATCACTCACATTCTGGCTTTGGCCACTATCAGTTCACATTGTAAAAGGTTTGCAATTGCTTTATCCAATGATGAACAGCAACAAGGAGACATTTTCAGTGTCTGTTTATAGGATTTAGTGACAAGATTGGTTCAGAAGTAATGTATGCAAAGGCATTTTCAAATCCATCAGAGAAAACATTTGGGAAAAACTGGTTGTTTTCAGAGCTAACCTCATGGTATAATTCCAAGATGATCTATGTAGCTGATTGGAAATTTTAATAAAAGTATTTTTTCATTCGAAGATACTGACTTGCAAAGATCAAAACCACATGCAGCACTCTGCCAGTTCCAGCAAAACTGAAGGTGATGAGAAAGGCATCTCCTGTCCAGAGCAGGAATCACCCAAGGGAATACTCCAGAGTAGCCTATTGTGTGAGATGCTGAATACCCACTGTCAAATATTTCATTGGAATCAGAAAGCCTAGATACCTAAATCTTAGAAATTGTCCCCTGCCCTGGAGGATATCCTGGAGGTCACCATGATGGTTGTCCCGGGATGCCTCTGCCATTGATGGAAAGCTCCAGAAAGGTTTGGGTTGCATTGTGATGAGGAGCGGGCATCGTTTTGGTTTAGTAGAAAAGCCATCCCCTCTCCAGGGTTACAGCACACACAAGACCACCCTGCAGTGCTGGAATCCAGCATAAAGCAGCTTCTTTCGTGTTTTGCCTGGAAACCACTTGCTCATGGCAGTGCACAGCAGCCTCTGAGGTGTCATTTGCTGAGCCATGGGCGTGCTGAGCCCAGTGTGGTGTCCTGGGTTCCCCTCTGCCCCAGCTGAGCCACCTCCAGCTGCGCTCCCTCCCTTCCTTTGCAGGCAGGGAGCAATCCTGCCTGTCACTCGCAGTGAGTTGGGAAAGGAGGAATTTTCTTGCATGCACTTGCCTGCTGTGCAGCTCCACAGAACCAGGGCTTAAAGCTATTGTTGTGTTTGCCCCTTATGGAGGAAATAAGTAAGCCAAATAAATAAATGAAAAAGGCCAAAGGCTTTTTGTCAATAGCCATTCTCTAATTGTGTATGGCTCTTTTCCCCTCCTGCCTCATACCTTACAGGAAGGCCTTTACTGTTAGTTCTCATTAATAAATGAATGAGGCCTTGTTAAAGACCATGTCTTCCTATAAACTTTCCCAAAATTTAATATCTGTCCTTCCTGGCCTCTCTAAGAACTTGGAGTATTTCTTGGGGTGTTATTGTGGTGTGTTACACTGTCTTTTTCTATATGAGGTAATAAGGAAAGTTTGCCATAACCAATATTTTGTCTGTCCAACATCTCATTACTGTTGCCTTCTGAAGAAAAAAAGAACTGTAAAGTTGGTACTTTCCTCATGAAAATTAATTTCCTTGATCACAGAGAGAGTAACTTTTCCTGTTAATACATAATCAAGAGCTACAGCCTTTAGCCATTTCTGGAAGCTTTTCCATATCATAACATAGATGGCAATGTAGCCAGATTAACTGTGAAGAGGAATGTCGTATATTTCATCATTTTTGTGGCTGTAGATATGTCATAAAGTCACATCCCTATTAGTATGTTTGGCCTGTGCTGTTCAGTAATTAATTCAGTCATTATTAACATAACTTGTTTAGATATTATTTTTGGTTTCAGTCAGTGCTTTCCCATTTTCATTAATATCTGCAATATTTCAGATAAAAGTGCTATAATGAGTTTTCTGACATAATAGATGCACTAGGGGTGGCTCTAAAGAGCTCCTAAGTGAGAGTTACCTATTGGTGCATGAGTGACTGTATTTGGTTTTAGGAGTTTTCCGTTTTGTTGTTATTACTGCATATTCTTGATAAATAGACCAGATGGAAGGGTTTAAAAAATGTACATGAGCCTAACAGTCCTTAGCAGTTCAGATAATTTTATTTGGCTGAATACTGATATGTGAAATGTAACTGGAATACTCTCCCATTTACCAGGCCATCTGAAAACATGATGAGTTTGGTGTTCCTGTGAATGCTGGCATGATTATGTGGCCCACACACGAGGCAAACTTTGTTGCCACTGAACTGACAGCTACAGCACAATGTCTTCTGTCCTGTGAAGGCAAGTTCTTTATGGAGTTCATAAATTCAGGTGACCAGTGGCAAACCTGTTGGGTTGCGCCCTGCAGACCTGTCGAGGTTGGACACAAGGCAGTGTTATAAAACCCAACCTGGATGATTCATTTCTCATGTTTCAGTAATGCCAGCAGTATGCTATGTACTGTAGGAACAGTACCTACCCCAAATAGTTTACTTTTTTAAACCAGCAGACAACAGATAAGGCAGAGGGATAGAATGTATTTCCAAGGATATATCTTTTAAAAATATTTCAGTGGTTTCATTATTTCGTCGTCATTGCTTGACTATGTTTCTTACATAGGTCAGTAGAGAAAGGAGTCTAAGCTGGGGTTCAAAGATGAGTCTGTACCCTTACAAAGTACCCATAATCTGCTATATAGCCAAAGGATACTGCCTTGATTACAAACATTATGTGTAGGATTATCTTTAACTTTCTGTAAAAACTTAGGACAGCAGACCTTAGGTCATTAGCGTTGACTTAACAAGGGCTAGGCATAATAATGTTCCAGAAATGAATCACAAAAGTTTGCTTTTTCAAGTTTCTTTGCAGTGGCAGATCCAGACCTAAACCATCTGTTCATGGGCCTCCAAGTGTAGGGTGGGATCTGCTTTGCAAGTTAGGCAGCTTTATAAAGTCTTTCCTTAGGGATGCCTGGACAAACAAGTGATTTCCTCTTTGTCTCTCTCTTATTCAACGTTTGTCTTGGGAAATAGTGGCTGCACTGAACAGTGATGAGAACCAACTTCATTAGTGAGTAGAGAACAATAAACCCAGCTCTTCTGGTGAACACAACAGTGATGAATCATTACTTCGTGAGGGAAGTAGCACATTGAAGAGGAGACTTCACCGACTGCAAAACTGCTAACACCTAACTGAACTCAGCTTTCCAGTGTCCTACACTCACTCTTGGCCATAATCTGTTGCAAAACTTTTGCTGTTGGATTGGAATCTTTTGCCAGTTTTGGATCTGGCTGTTTGTTGTTCGCCTGCTCTGCATCTGCTGCAGTGGGTTGTTGAGCACACGGCTGATGGATGCTTGTCATGGCTCTCCTTAGGAGCAGCTGCTGCCTGTTGATGAGGAGTGTTCCCTCCTTCTCTCCTGCTCTTTTCTATCTTCTGCAGACTTTGGGTTCATTTGCTCTTTGTCTAAGCAAAATCTAAATCTATGAGACACAAGTCTGAACAGGGACTTTTGAATGTCGCATATGTGACCATAAAAAGCCCAAATGTGCCTGTTTATTAATGTGTACTTTTCTGTAGTAAATGCTGTAACTTTGTGCTTTCCTGCCTATAGCTGATCTTTTCTCCTTTCAATTATTTGCATCTTTTTATATCAAAACAATTTGAATCTATTTTTGTTGCAAGATGGTGTAGGGTAATGATAGGCATTTATGGTATTCTTTGTGGAGCTGCAGAAAGTGTTTTGAAATCCTTATAGCTTTATTTTTCTCTTGGAATGTCATGCTACTTACAAACTAACATCTTCATCAAGGCTCACTTATGAAAGGACAGTGCAACTTCCTGTGCTCATTGACAGTCCTTGGGGCTTATTTCCCTCCCTGCTTTCTTCTGGAGACTCTCTTTGAAGTAGGTAAGGTCACTGAAACCGTGGTGAGATGTGAGAAGACCCAGAAAAATTAGATGGCTGAAAAAACAGTGATTGCTTTTAATGTGATTTCTCTTTTTCTCTGTTTGCAGGCAGATGGGAGAAAAAGGTCTGTATTGCAGTCATTTACATGATTGCCTACTTTGTCCCTTGACCTGAGAACCTGGGTAGTGGTGGGTAGCTTAAGTGATAGTCAGGCAGTGAGAGGCCAAATGAACACGAGTTTTCTTTGTTTAACGCGTCCCTTCTGCTTTTACTGAATACAGCTAATTTCTGTCACTTCCATACAGAGGCATTTTGAAGTTGAGTAGTGATTAAAGGGGAAAATTTAAGCTATCTGGCTTTCTTTATGTGAAAGGTCTGCATTAACAGTTGATATTGTTAACAGTTCAAATGCAACGGATGAGTTTTCTGTATATTGTGTCAGTCTTTGTGGCAAATAAACGTTTCTGCAAACACTAAAGAGCTCAAAAGATTTATTACTCATCTGAATTCATCTTTTTAATCGATAAATGGTGGTGGGTGGGAGTCTTAGAATTGAAAGCAGAAGTATTTAGCAAGACAAATTTGGGATGACAGCAATGTTCTGAATTTAAAAAAAAAAAGGTACTGAAACAGAGAAAGTCACTGAGGAAAACTTGGACAAACTTTTTGGGAATAAGGAAACTGGAAGAGAATTGGACAGGAAAATCTCTATTTCCCAGAAATCTAGGGCAGGTTATGAAGCTGCTGGTGCAAACAAGTGTGCTTGATTTCATGCCTAATGCATGCACAGAGGAGGGAATGATGGAAGCAGCCGTAGCATCGCCCAGCTGCTGCTGAAAGAGGCTGCTGAATACAGAGATGGAGCCAGTGAAACACGGATCCTGCTGCTCAGGGGGAAGTCCACCTGAGAGCAGCCACGGGACCCTAGGGGCCATGGAGGGAGAAGTGCACTGATAAACATTCTTGGGGTGTGTCCCAGATTAATTCTAATGCACACCAGATCGGTGTGCAGGAGTGAAGGAGATAAGCTTATCAGCTACAAACCAGTAATTCAATGGCAGTTATCTTTCCCAGAAAGGCTTATGAA
This sequence comes from Oreocharis arfaki, assembly GCA_013398015.1. Classification (NCBI taxonomy): domain Eukaryota; kingdom Metazoa; phylum Chordata; class Aves; order Passeriformes; family Paramythiidae; genus Oreocharis; species Oreocharis arfaki. Next base: position 1,366,079 of record VZRR01005321.1, read on the forward strand.
AAGGATTTGTTTTTCTAGCCAAGCCCACGACTAAGAAGCTAAAAGGCAGGTTGTAGGGTTTTTAAACCCAGAGCTAGTGATTTGTTGACTGCCTTAAAATAACTTATCTAATAAAGGAAGCCACAGTTTAATTACTTGCTGCTTTTGAGGTATTTGATGTTGTCTAATATTAGAAAGCAAAAGACCATTCTAATATTTCATTACAACCTTTTAAAATTGCCACCATTATTTCTCCTGCTTGGGCCAAGTAACTTTCTGCTGCTGGGGTGAGATAACTTAATTACACACAATTCATGGCCTAGGTAATTTTATATAAAAGCTACATACACAGACATGCTTGAATTTAAAAAAATATTAGAATAATCTGGAAGCCAGCAAAAAGAATTGATGGGTCTTTTAGATAATTGGCTCCTGTTATTTTAAATCTGAACACAATTCTAAAAGTATTCTGAAAATGTGGATCAAGTACATAGCCTTTTCTGAGATCAGGTAAAGGTGAATGTCTTTGGTGTTATATCTGGGTACTGAGTAACAATTTTGGGCTAATTTTTAGGAATCTTGGGGATTTTTCTTAGGTACAGTTTTCTGAAAAGCACATAAGGGTCCTTCAGAATTTACCATCTCTGGGTGCAAAAGCACTCTGATGTTTGAATTAAATGTTTGAAAGCAAAAATTATGCCTCTTCCTCTTGAAGGCCAAATTGTTTTGCTCATCAGATTAGTTCATGAAGACATTGTGCAGTTTGCCACGTTGCTAATTCCATTTATACAGTTGTCAAACACAATTTATTTGTAAAGATTTTGAATTACCTTGCAAACAGAATGTTCTTTTGCTGACACAGCAGATCAGAAACCTGGAACAGTGGAATCCATATAGAGTGAGGGAAATGAGGATAACCAGGTTCAGACATCCACCAGACACATGCATGGTGAAGACGCAGCTCCAAGGTTGGGCAGGGAAGCCCATCCATGAGGGTCAGCATGGCACATGGCCAGGTGCTCCCACCCCTAGAGTGCATCCCAGTAAAGACCAAGAGATCTAAGGCCAAACACAGGGAGTCTGGGTCAAGCCTTCTCCACGTGTCCTTTTCCCACAGGTGAGCTGTTCTCCCAGCAGTCATACCCAGGATCACATCACTGCATGGTGCCAGAGCAGACCTCTGACAGAGCAGCTGGACCCCTGGGAGGAGGGCAGGGGATACAGAGCCTGACGGTGCAGTCTGCGCATCTGTGTTCCTAAATCAGTCAAACACAGCTGCAGCTTACAAGCTGGGCTTCTCGGGTAGCTCTCCTGCCAGGTGACACAAGTCCTGGGTGCCTCCAGGGTTGCAGTGGGGCTCTGGGGTTGGGTTACCCTGCTTTCCTCTCCCCAAACCTGCACCAGTGTCTGCCCTCCACCCCCGTCGCAACAGAACAGCTGCTCTCCACACGCCTGGCCTTTGGAGGCTGCCCATCCCCATGGGAGGCCCTAGCCAGCATCACCTGGATTGCTAGTTAAAATTGATGGCAATTAATGGTTGTGACTGCTGCTGTTTTCTCTTGAGCAGACTTGTGTAACTCTCTAAGTCTTGGTGGTGTTTTTTTGGGAAACTAATAATTTCCGAAGCGTGTTGGTTGTTCCTCACACCAAACCACCAGTCAGGGAGATTTTATTTGCCATCCTCTCTGGAGCACATTTGCAGAAATTCATATAAGCTGATGCCTATCTGCCTCTCTCAAGGCACACACTGGTAAGGAAGATAAAACTGCTTGGTTTGTGGATACATACTTCACAATGGATTTGATCGTGGTTGTGAATATGGTTTCCATCCTTTTAGTGAAAATCTTTAGCTCTCTGAGTAGGCAGAAACTAGAAATGCTAACCCAGAAATAATATCCTTGGAAAATAACCTTGACTGTCTTAGCGGAAAATGTACCTTCAGGGAACTGATGAATTCAGTTGATGAGTTCTTTAAAGAGCAGATATGCAGAACAGGGAGTTTGTTCACTTTGTTCAAGCATTACAGTGGTAAAATATGAGGTTTCTTAAAAAATGAACAGACCAACTCAGGGTTCAGTAAAGGGCTAAGTGAATAACCATGTCTAATTCCTTCCCACTGCTTTTCTAGGATGCTTTTCTTTATTAATGTGAAGGAATCCAGGAACAAGGCCTGCTGATTAGCACTGAACATAGCTATGCCAGGGAAGGACTGAATCCTGGCCTTTTTGGGAAGTTAAAACTTTTTGATTTTTTCCCAAACAGGTTGTCATTTTATTTAAGAATTCAAATTTTAAATATAAAGAAAACTAATTTTCTTTGACTTCTGTGAAGTCTTGGGTTAACAAGGGCAAGATATAGTCAGATTTAGACATTGTAAAGATAAGAAAAGTTCCGTGTACTGGGGCACTTTTTCTGAATGAAAACAGAAAGGATGCAGAGGAAGTTACTTTAAAAAATGTGCTAGCCCTGCAGAGCTGAGTATGCCGGCAAAGTCAGTGGGGAGTAGGTAGTTTTCTTCCATCTGTTTTGGGATGTCTCACTGGTTCTCCATCTGAGTTCTCACTTTCTTCTTCCCATATCACACACATCCCTTTCCAGAGCAGAGCTGAGCAGAGCTGCTCTGCCCAGGTTGGCCAGGTGCCTGTGTGCACCCTTGCAGATAAGCTTATCTGGGGTATAGCTAGCCAATCTCTTCCCTCTGTCTCAAAGCCAAAACAGAGGCTGATTTTGCCACTTTCTGCAGTTTAATGCAGATATCATAATTAGGACTGTTTCTTTAATTTTTTTGCTAAACAGAAAGCAGATAAATAGAACAAAACTTGAGAGGTGGGATTTTTATGTCTATCACATGATTTCTTTTAGTGAACCCGAACAGCCCAAATCACCGAAACCTCTGCAGGTACTTTCACTGCCTGCTTATTCCTCTTCCAGCCTCCAGAGAAGTACGTTATTTCCTTCCTGGGTCTGCATGCAGACCATGTCATGGTTGTCACGCAGAGCATGGTGCTTCACCATGAAAACGGAATGTAGCTGATGCAGCTGACAGTGGTCATGGAGACAAAGTGTTGGTTTCAGCTTGGGATCTTCATCCTTTTCAAAACCCTCTTGAACTCACCATCTTCATGTCCATTGTTTAGTTTATTTTAGCAGACGCCATCCTATCATAGAAATCCCAGCATTTTCAGTGATTTAAAATTTTGAAATGTGTTCATAGTACTGGAGTTGCACTTGATTTTTTCTGCAGCCCTGAAATGGAAGCCCGTCTACACAGGAAGAATCTATCTGCTTTGGCATCTCTTCTTCCAGTCCCACTTCATCACCTGTGGATAAATCAGCAATATTTCCCTTTCTGCAGAGTACAAGATGAGAGAAGACAGTAATGTTTTTCCTGAGTATGCTTGCTCCTCTGAGAAATCAGATTTTTGTTTTCTACTTAGAGCAGTGTCTGCAATCTATCACTTCAGCGAGGCTGTCTTGACAAGGCACCAGCATTGCTTCCTCGTGTGGGACTGCACAACCACAGTGCTGAAGTTCTTCCAATTAAGCAGGTTTGCAGAATCTGTTTGAGGTGTTGTCAGAGCAGGTGCTCAGTCATGATCAGAACAGCCTTATCTACAGGCCGAGCTGCAAACAGTCTATGACTGCTATCAGGGTTTTGTTGCTGGTTGTACAATGATCTTCCCCCATGGAATTACTCTTTTGCTGTAGATGGTTGCCATCCACTTCAACTTGGCATGCACTTATGTCAGTAATTCTCCAAATTGTTGCTGCTTCCCGAACTGTTACTGGTTTATTCCGTCCAGTATGAGAACAGGAAACATAAGTGAGCCAATACTGGGACAATGACGGGAGCCTTTGTCACATTGAAAGTGGCAAATCTGTCTGCTGGACAGTTTCACAACAAAGGTAATTTATTTATTTTTAAAATACTCTATAATAGGGATATAGTCCTACAAAACTCTACATATCTGTGAACGCTTGGAGAGCTGGGCAGTTCAGTGAACAGCTTCCTTTCATTATGCTGATGAAATTTTGTTTTGCTGATAACATACCTCTGATAAACTTCTGACCTGTGGAACAACTATCAGTCCTTTGGCTTTAGGGTCAGATTAGCAGTTGTCAGTTTATTTGAGACCTATTTTAAATATCCCAATTCTTGCAGCATTTTTAGCTGGCCTTAGGATGATATTTGCAGATAACCTGGGAGCTGAGAGAGGTGAACTGTTTTATGCTGCCTCTCTAGGACTGTCAGATGTGTCAGGTACACTGCCCAAGCCAGAAAGGTCATTGTACATTGCTGCAGTCTGTGTTCAGCTGTGAAAACACTGTTTCCTCTATCCTTTCTGTCCACTTCACCTTGCCAAAGCTATTTTTATATTTCGCTTTGTCTAACCTGCTGCAGAGTTAGGTTATCATGTATTTGTAATAATGGATAAAAATTATTTAAAATTACTTGAATTTTCATAGACTCATAGAATAACCTAGGTTGGAAAGGACCTCAAAAGATTGTGTGTCCTACCTTTGATAAGGTATGTTTTCTTCAATTCTCATCTGATTTTACCATATTTTTCCTAACCAAAACTCTAGATGAGCCCAGACATTGGTTAAATTCAGTTATGTGTTTTCTCACAGACTAATGGTGCTTTTCCCCCTAGGGTATTGCTACATGGCAAGGTGGCAGGGGAATGGGTTGGTGTCCACCAGTCTCCTTCCCTTGCTGCGCTTCCGCAGGCAAACTGAATGGCATTGGGAGAACGGTTCCTGGTTATTAACCAGAAGCACCTTCTGTGCTGGAAAAGGTATCATAGCTTATGTCTTAAATGACACAGAAAAAGAGCTCTTCGGTCTTGGTGCGTATCCTGGCTGCACCTTAAAAGCCCACACCGGGGTAGGATTCAAGTGCCATGCTTCCCAAGGGAAGGAAATACTGTCCCCTCATCCTGAAAGCCGGTGGACTGGGACTTTTCCCTGCTTACGTACGTTTTATGGTCAATGAACAGCTGATTCTTTGCAGTTTGCTGCAGTGGGCAAGTCTTTCTATGATCTTAGCAAACCATTATGTGGGGATAGAAGAATGGGCTGTAGGCAGCCTCAACTTTGATAAGTTACAGCTGTATTCCTGGGAAGAGAGAAAAACAACTTGGAATGCAGGTGTGTGTTGATTTCTGTAACAAGAAGCATGTGAGTGACATAGGAAAAAGGTATAAAAGGTTGTGCTGTGGGGTAATAAAGAGCTAATGCCGCCTGTAATCATCTTTTGTGTTGGTCTTCTGTCCACTGTCACCATTAACCATTTCAGTCTCTCATACTTGTAAATTCTCAATGGTGCAGGGCAAATTTTCTCCATCCTTTAGCCATTTTAGTTCACCCTAGATAGTTCTGGTTTAGAGCACTTTTCCCTGTACTAAAGCTGTCTGTCTGGATGCTTAATAACTGACAGGAAAGGCAGGGCCCCAAGCTGCAGCAGTCAGTCTCTTCCTAAAACATAAATCCTTTGAGTGGGCCTAATGGACATCCAGTGGCTCTCTGCCATTCTTCCCTCTTGTGTATCCTTTGATTTCTTCCCAGAGTTGATGTTTGTGATGTATTTTCTGATATCTTTGTTCTAGCTCGTTCCTGTTTTCAAATTCCAGATTGACCCAAGTCTTTATCCATATACAGGAGGAACTCAGTCTGCAGTAGCTACATAGATGTCTTTGCTTTTCTTGCTGTTCCGGTTGGGAGTTTTCATCAGAACTCAACCCTTATTTGCATTGTCCCTGGTGGCCATAACCTGGGGTTGTTTCTGTGGGATGTCCTCTTGTTTCTTCACCTATAAAATTGCCCTTAAGCATGCATGGCCGTGCCCTCCCACCTCCACGCGTGCACACATACATATCCCCGCACCCCAAAATACTCAACGTTGTTGTTTCTTGCAGAACATTTGAATATTTGCTATGCACTGTACCTAGATTTTAGCTAGAAATGCCTGTTTCTCTGTTGTTTGTAATGATGTCAGTGGTGGTAGCTAACCCTACTGATTTCGGTGAAGTTGTACCAGATTTGAAAATCCCGTTTTAAGTTGAGAGGGTCAAGCCATGTCCTAAAAACTGGTTCTACCAACTGTGGCTGTCAGGAAAGCTGCATTTGAACCCCAAGTGTGGGCTGACAGGTGGTCAAAACATCCTCTCCCCAGCCAGAGGGAAGAAGCATTTTCCATTGAGAGCTGCAGTGATGTGGTAGAATACCAAGGAGGTAGGTGAGAGGGAGAGATAAAAGTGTCTGAAGACACTGTAGTAGGCTCTGTAGACAATTTTTTCTAGAAGCACAATAAAGCAGTGTTATCTATTGATTCAAATATGATGAATATAAAGAAGTAGGTGGATAGATTTATTTTAAAATGCAGAGGAAAAGTCAGCTGTACATCAGGATATAAATGAGAAGGTTTGACTGTAAATGAGTTGGCACAGTAAATGACGATGTACGAAGAGGAAGCTTTTTTGGCAATGACGGTAACTTGTTTTGTTCTCTCAGTCTGGAAACTTGAGAGACTGAAAGAACAAAAATGTAAATGAGTGCTTGGGGTTTAGTGATGTGTTCAAACCTCAGGCTGGAGTCTTGCTTAGCCTGGAGGTACCAAACTGAAAATTTAAAAAGCTGGAATAATACAAATCTGAAATAAGAGATAATCAGGCTCTGTATGAAAAATACGAGTTCATCATGGCAATCTGGGCTCATTGTGGCAGGTGAAGGGTTCACACCAGGCAAGGATACTTCAGGTGGCAATGAGCTGGGAAAAGGCCATTTTAGCCAAGGAGGAGGTATTGTACCCAAACATTGTCATACATTTTCTGGCTTACACTAATGACTCTAAACATTCCTGTAGTGACTGCCAAGGCCAAGTTCATTAATACAGGGATCTGGAACATCTGTTTGCACCGGCAAATTAACACACACACATTTTCCGTGTTGGTCCTACTGAGATCTATAGAAGTGTTCGTCTGAATCAGTCTGGGAAGAGCAGTTTATTTTTTCCTCTCAAGTGGAATTCACATTTTAGGATGTTCTATTTAAAGAACCCAAACAACTATTATTTGCAATTCTTTGCCGTCTTTTTATTTTTCAGATGTAGCTCATGTGTAAAGACTGGTGGTGGAAGGAAGATTGTATCAGGCATGATATGGCAATGGTGCTGCAAAATTCTGCTACACAAATAACCTATAATCTGTATTTCAAAGATTGTGCTGAATATTCTCTTTGGGATTGTAATTCATAGAAGATTTTATAGATTTTTTTGGTTATTAAAGAAATTGTGGAGAGAAACAAAAACAAGTATGTAAGGTCCTGATTTGTGTGTTTATGTTGGAAATATGGCAGGATGATTGGAGGTAAGAGTTACCCTCTCCAACAACAGAATATTCATTTTTCCTCTGTTCCTGAAAAGGTTCTGTTGAGCAAATGAGGACAGAGGAGCCACTCATGAAATCTCTTCACCTTTCTCTTAATCCTTTCCTCTTCACTGAGGTTTCTTTTCAGTTAAAGGGGAAATAACCATTGTACTGTTCTGTGCAGAAAGTGCAGCCTGGAAATTTCCCCCAAAGAAATTATTGACTGTAGCTTGCTCTGGTAAATGTTTGCCCTGAGGTCAATAAATCTTGATATTCATCTCAGCAGAAGTCAATATCTACTTATTAGTATTATTTTTTAAGTTGAGATTATTGATAAGAGTAAAAAATAACCAGGTGCAGGTGACAGGCTGCTGATAAACATCTTGAAGATGTCAAATGAGAACTGTTATGTGATAGAGAGGTAAATTACTAATATTTAGAAGACATAATCTAGTTTTTAAAATGTATCAGCTACATCTGAAATGTTATGAAACACAGAACACCAGTGCTTGCAGTTCAGGCATCCAGGAAAAGAAAGAATTACTCAGTCACTGTGTATTTACCAAATAGAAGATCTACATGGAAGATATTTTTAATTTCCGCCAAATAGTAATATTTTGAATGCTTCATACAGTATTTATTATTGTGCATGCTTCTTAAAAAGTAACAGCTAGAGTAGCCAAGAGGCATAACATCATCAAGTATCTTGAATATGTGCTATTCTTCCCTCGTAATGTGGCAAATACCTTATCAACAGATAGTCAGGAATATATTGGGCTTACAGCCAAGAGAAAAAAACCCTAGAGAATTAAAAATGTCACCCCATGCAGTCTGTTGGCATCTCTAGGGGACCTTTTATTGAAGTTTTCTCAGAAGCAAGATAAAATTTCTAGTGAAAGCAAGAAGAAATAAAATAGGAGAAATAAAGAAAGTAACCTACATTTTGCTTTCATCGATGGTGATCGATAAATTGCTTAGTTGGAGGAATTTATACTCTCTCCTCTCTTTCCCTCAAAAAAATTACAGAAAATAAGGGAAATTTAATTTTGGTTATTGTGCCTGATGGTACAGCACAATAGAAACCAGAAATATTTACAAAGCATCCAGATCCATACTGGACAAATGGCTCTATGTTTGAATTGGTAATAGTCATATTCCAGGATAGCTTTCATGTTTCTAGAGCACAAACATCTCTAAGTGTTTTAATAATTTTAATTCATTGTATTATCTCCATTTTTTACTTTTCTTGCAAGTCACAAGGGAAGAAAAATAAATTGAATACTGGATTTTTAATAGTGCTGTGATTCTGAAGATAGACGTTCTCAAGAGAAGGATCCAAAGTAGTAGTTGAAGAAAACTACTTCATGATATCTTTGAAAATGTAGGAAGGAGGAAATATCAGATGGAAATAATTACTTTCCTTTAAAAAGGCGAATAAAGATAGAAGATTCTTCACAAGAATACAGGAATCAAAAGCAGTTCAAGGCACACAATTGTAAAGGGAAAACTTGCTATATATTCACTGAAAAGTGCAACAAATAAAAACTGTCTGAACCACATTTTGTGAAGAGACTATCAGAGCTGAACATATTCCAGCTTGTCTTCTGGAAGGAGAAATTGTGAGGAGGAAATTTGTTAAATAATAACTGAAAGGATGTGATAAGACAGTCTAGATCTATTTAAATCTTCTTTTTTAGGGTTTCTCGCAATTGTGTATGTATCATGAAACAGAAAATGTATTGACAGAGGCTGAAGGAGTTGTAAACCCTTTAAATTAAGTTTAAAATTTGACAAAAGCCCAGGACTATTTCTGTGTAGTAACAGTCTGTAAAATTACAGACCTGTATGCACCAGGTCTTAGTTAATGTTCGCCAGAGATGCTCACCTAGAAGGATGCACTGACTTAGCATCGGATGGCTCACGGGAGAGCAATGCCAAAGATGAGAATGGATGTTTTATTGCCACCATCTCAAAAATAATAATAAAAAAATTAATTACGCTGTATGTTGGAGAGAATGGCCATGGGCCTTATGATCACAGCAAGGCCTTAAGACATCTCCAAGGTAGACATCTACATCTGAAGCTTCTTTTATAGTTAAGTAAGAGAGAGAAGTGCTTTTTTCAATTTTTTGATGAGATAAATATCTACTCCAAAGCCTCGGAAGAGTCTGTTTTTTCTCTTTGCCTCTTTTTGTTGTACTTTTAAACAAAGTCTGAACAGCAATTCAGATATACCTGTTCACCACACCTGTTCACTACACTTGAGCAGGTGCAGCCCCCTCCAAATGCCTTAGACTGCAAACATATGTATTTCTTAGAGACACTTTTAAGAAAATATAAAATACATATTGACCTGTAACCTTATAACCAGATGAGCAAAACCAGATGAGCCTTCACTTTATTGTATTGATTCAGTGAGGGCCTTTGACTTAGTTGAGAGGCTGATTTTAAACGTTAAATATTCCTGTCTGTAACCCCTGGTGTATCAGTAGATAAATGTTTTACACTCAATCTGAGATCTAATTTTCTTCCGAAGGGCTGCGTTAAGGGGAAAGAGAGTAAAGGTGATCTTTAAAAAACTTTTATTTGCCTAGTTAATAGAACAATTGGTGGGGGGGAAAAAGAGATCTTGTGTATCTGGTTGATGTTCTGAAAATTAAGTGTCGGACAAAATGACCTTACGCTGAGATGACATTTTACTTCATTTTACAGAAGCTTTATCTTCTGTATCATCTCCTTTCTGTGACAATTTGTTTTATCCAATTACTGGGCTACAAAATAGGTACTTCTTAGAAATGTCATTGCTTATAATGATGAAGGAGAACCCGAAAGTTCAAAAGTTTCATCTCATACTGCATAAGCCACTACAAAAATTATTGTTTAAGTATATATATACATAGTTTAGCGGACTACTTACTGAGTATTCCTCGTTTTCTGAAGTGATCGCAGGAGGGAAACCTGCTGTCTAGAATGAAATACATACACATTGGCTAGGCAGATATCATACTCTATGCATGGATTCTCCACCTCATGTCATTCGCTTTCCCATGTGGTTTTGACACGTCTAAGATTTTTACCAGGAAAGTAGAAAAGGAGGTTGAGAGAAGGAGACTGGAAATCCAATTTAGGATGAAAATGTTCTATTTTAAGAGTTGTGGTTTCTGAAATAAAGAAGAGTGTTTGTCTGTTTCCAAGAAAATAATTGCCCTTTGGAAAGGATTTAAACAGCTTTCAGTTAAGGCAGATAATCATTTAAGGAGAAATAAAATACATCCCCAGGGCTAGGAGAGAGTAGGCAGCTATTGGGATAGTGGTGGTAAAGTTTCTCCTGCCTTCCCACTGCAGCACCTCAGTTTATGTGAAGCATTTTTTGAGACCATGAGTTTGCTCTCTAATTGACTCACAGGTGTTGTGCTGCACAGTGGCTGGATAGATCACAGGATGGTAGGAGTGATTTGCACGCCATAGCCTTTGTTTGAAGTGAATGGCCACATAAATTATGGCATCTGTAGTTGTCTCCCATTAAAGGAGATAATACTGTTGTTGTTGAGCTCACTATATTTGCTGTGTTGCTTTAATATAGGCATATGCTGCAACAATCTGCTTAGACATTGCTTTTGGGTAGGTAGGAGCCCAAGAAAAGCTTCTCCTTTGTTAAACAGAGTGGATGTACCTCAGTCTGGGGCCTGAGATAGTCAGGCACAGTGGCCATCAGAGGAGCTGTGGTGCCCTCAGCTAAAGGGTAAATCAGGACACCTAAGGAGGTGTGAGGTTTCCAATTCTTCTCTGCACTTGCAGCTTTCCTATGGATGATTTTGGTGGAAATCCAGATTAAATAGGGTTTATTTGTAATTGGGCTTGAAATTGCATCCTGAAAAATTAAGAGGATCAGCCTCACAAATCTTATTCACTGAGTTTGGTTCTGGTGAAGTGTTCCTGCATTGGCATCTGTGCGAGCTGTGAAACGAACAAACCAAACTGCAGGCTGTGCTGGGCCACCTGCTCACCCTGCTCACTCTGTCCACATTCTTCACACTGCTCACACTGCTCTCCCTGCTCACACTGCTCTCTCTGTTCACACTGCTCTCACTGGTTCACACGCCCGCTTGGTTTATTCCTAGCTCACTCCTTCCAGGTTTCTGACTGAGCTCCTTACAGCCATTGCAGCTGATGAAGCTCTACTAAGAGCATCAGCTTGGTTGCTGCTCAGCCATGAAGTATAGTGTGAGCACCTTCTTTTAGTAGTTTCTTCTGCCTACAATATTGGCCACAGCCACAAAAAGCAAATAAATTCTCAGACAAATTCTTTCTCCATTTGTGCAGCTTGTTCTCTTCCAGTTGGCGTGGTACGACACTTAAGCCTGTGCTTGGTTTAGTAAAACCTGCTCTGTGTATCTGTTGATCATCTCTCTCTGACACTTCTGGAGAAGGAAACACAAACCCTTGCTTTCACTGTTTAAAGACTGCATTTATAATGGGCTGAGCTACATCAATCCCTGTAGGAATCCCTACATCAATTCTCTCTGTAGGAACAGAGGGTGCTGGGCTTCTCCCTGGCTTGCATCCTGGGGGAAGAGTCGAGCTCACCAGCCCTTCCTCACACACCAGCCTGGAGCAGGTGGAACAAGTCTCTGTGGACTTTGGAGGTGGCACTGCAAACAGCAAATTTAGGTGAGATTAATTACCCTTTTTATTCTGAGTGCTTGAAAGCGTCCTAATCTCTACAGCTAAATGCAGGACTGCTGCTGAATATATTCTACTCTTGCTGGATATTTAATATATCATTATGTTTAATGACTGCCATTATTTGTGTTAAAATGGTGCTGAGATGCTCAAATTTGGCATCTGTACCTATCTTAGTTTTGGCATTTCCTGTCTGTAGGATGCTTGGCTTTGCAAGCCTAAACTTCTTATTTATACCTTGGGATAATTATTATTATTATAGTTCATAGGGGAATACAGCAGAATAAAGGATTCAACAGAAACTGTTACTTTTAATTAAAATAACAATTTAACTAATATTTTTCATGTAGTTTTGCTTGCATTAATAATGTTGGTGGGCGAGGTTATTGGAGTATAATAACAATTTATGTGTTGAAATGGCTAATCGAACATAAATGAGTCAGATTCAGTTAACACTAGTAAAATAATTAGCATTTTTTGAGGGGAAAAAGGACAAAAATCAATATGGAAGTAAAATATTTACACCATCCAGAAGGGTTTGAAAAATTAAAGGGAAAAAAAATCTTTAGAAAAATGCACTTTCAAGTGTCTTTGAGAAATAGATCAGAAACAAAGTAAACAGCCATTGAATGTTCAGAAATTCAATGTTGTGAAAGTGAGAATCTTTAAGAGTAATTAAGGTGGATAAAATCTCCTTGTACTGCTAACAGTAGAAACAAAACCTTAATCACAGAAGGAGTTAGGCTTGATAAGGCAAAGATACCAGTGAAGGTGTCACAAATAAATCATTACTAGGCTGTGATCTTACTGTCACTCCAGAGATCAAAGTCTTAATTTTTTTGACTGGGAAATTTGTTTGCATGGGGAATGCGCAATTTTGCTGGATGGTTTTAGAGTGTTTTTACTCATGCAAAGGAAGGAACACCTAGAAACCTGCATGTAAAATGAAACTCAGTGGCATAAATAAAAATATATTAGACATACCTTAATAGGAATTTATCTTCACCCTCGCAATGACCGTTTTGCCAAATTTTGGTGTGCTAAAGTCAGAGATGGTCTTAAAAAACTTAGTTGAAAGTTGTGTGGGTTTCGTTTGAGGTTTTTTTATGATAATGTATTGGTCAAAATATATTTCGTAGCAAATGTAATGCATACAGCTTGGGGAGTATGTTCCAAAGAAAATCTATTCAATCGAGAAGCATCAAAGCATTCAAGCAAGACTTTGAATGAGTTATTAAACAGTAAATAGTCTGGGTATGAAGGTAGAGAAATATATATGAAAGGGAAGGCAGTGAATGTGATGAGCCTTCTGCAGAAGCTGTTTTTTTCCCTTGGCCTGTAATTTGGGCATGAATTTATTCTGCAGTGAACGCATTATTTATATCTCTGCTCACCACCTTTTTATCTCACGCTTTTGGGCTTGGAGTGGCTTTAATGGGAGCAAGGAACAAGACTTAGCATAAAATAAAGACGTCATCCTGAGAGAAAGGCCAGGGCTTGGCCCCTGTGAAGATCAAGTCCTGAAATATTAAGGGTCATAACAGCTGCTGATTGCCTGCTGGAGCTTCCCCTAAATTGTTGCCTTAAAATACTACGAGTTTAAATGGAAAGTGTCATTTTCCCTCAAGTAAGCTATTTCTCTTTAGCCATTAATTGGAGAAAGAATACTGTGAGCCATCTGTTATTCTGCTAAATTCCTGCAGGTTACATAGCAAATTTTAGTGATTTTTATTTCTCCAGTTCACTGATTTTCTTAGTGATACAGTGTTTTCAGGTTTCAGCTGCTGAAGATCCTTTAAAGTAAAGGTTTGCTATAAATGTACACATGCACAAATGCATAGGACAGGAGAAAGAATATTGGTGAAAAGCATTTCATCCCTAGATTATCAATATAAATCACAGCCAAGCCTTGTAATAACTTAAAGCTTTAAGATGGGCATTTACCAGCCTATCCAGCCTTGTTGAGGAGTCTTTTTCCAGATAGCCTTGGAGCAGGGGTTGAACTGAGTTCTCTTGTCTACAGCATCCTTTTTATATTAGCTTTCTCTCTCTCTCTCTCTGTGAATCTTGCAGCACTTGTTCTTGGTGGCCCATTTTTTCTTTGTGGGCTTTTGGACACTGGGATTCACAATCATTGCTCTACAAGTGACATCTTCAAACTTTGGTACTGGGTAAAAAAAAAGAATATTAGTTGAAAATGCTTTTTAACCGGAAAAAGAGATTTTACCTGGAGAAGGAGGACAGGAAAAGAGAGAACTTCTTTTTCCAAAGGACATTTGCATTGCTTCTGCATTTTTGCCTGATAAGTAGACATCTTTGTAGAATGGCAGTTTTCAGGTTCCAAGAACACACTATAATCAGCTAATCTAAACCCCCAAATAGCACAGGCCGCGTGATTTCTCAAGTGAGTTTAGGTTGAAAAAGGACATATCTTTTAGAGAAAAATCCTGTGAAGTGTTTAGTGTCTAGTGATGTGACATTTGTCAAAGAACTGGAAAGATGTTCCAGTGGTAAATCATCCTTCCTATGGAAAGTATGCACCATATGTCTGAACGGATGCTCCTGATTCAGTTTCCAGTTCTTGGGTCTGTTTGCCAGACTGAAGAACCCTCTAGATCCAGTTTGTGTTTGACACTGTGTCTTGGACTGCGAGCAGAGACTTTTTGTTCTTAAATCTCTTGAACACCTTGAACCTTTCCTCATGAACCATGTTTTTCAACTCTTTCATGATTCTTTAATCTTTTTTTCTGAACTCTCTGACTACTCAATATCTGTCTTGGACTGTGGGCATCAAAGCTGGACACAGTATTTCACATCCCGTTCAGTATTTCCACATTCAGGGATTGCATTCACTGTTTTAGCAGAACATCTTACCCAAATGCATGTTCAGCTGGAAACCCCTTGGTTTCCCACAGTCCTTTTCAGATTTGTTAGCACTGTCAGCAGGGTGGTCTCTGTCTGCTGGAGTTTGTGTTGGTTGGTTGTGCTGGTTCCCAAAGCAATCCAATCCCCTCTGTACTGCAGGCTCTGTCTCCTCATTATTCAGACACTCCTCTAATCTTTATCCCATCTGCCAATTTTATAAGGAATGATTTTGTGTTTTCTTGCATATCAGTGATAAAACATAAGGAAGAGTAGGGCTAAGAACTAGTAGCTTTAGGATCCCACTGGTAACACATGTTCAAGAATAATTCCCTAAAGAATGAACAATAACTCACACTTTAATCATTTTAATGTATGTCATGTTGATTTTTATATCGTTCAGGTTAATCAAAACATCATATAGTAAGCACCATCTAAAGTAGCTTTTAGAAGTCTATTATGCCATCATTGTTACTTTTAGCAACTTGAAACCTCATAAAAAATCAAATTAGTTTGACAAAATCTGCTTGCTATGAGCCTGTGTTGATTGGCAGTAATTATATTAGCCATCTTTATTTCCTTATTAATCAAGTCCCTCTCAGCCATTTCATTATTTTCTCTGCGATCAGTCAGGCTCACAAGCTTTAATTACCTGAGCTGCCCATGTTACCTGCTGAAAATAGTGGTACAACAGGAGTTTTTTTCTGGTTGTGTGAAAGTTTATGTCCTCACAGATGAAGAACAGTGCCAATGGCACAAGGACCTCTTGAAATTCTTGATGGCATGTGGAGCAGTTTATTTGAAATGATGAAATAATTAAGAAGGAGAATATGTAGCATTTTCACTTTCAGGACATTAGCAATCAGGGCACATTGCAGGCAGGTAGAAAGATAGTATGTGGCTTATGTGAAAAACAATTTTCTGGTTCCAGAGGATTTTAACATTACCTCCTCCATTTGGAAATCTGAGAAACTTGATAAGTGGGAAAATGTTACATGAAAGTAGCATCCATAAGTTACTACTTTCTGAGCATTTTTACACTTATCTTGGGGCCTGTCAATCAATATTTTTTTCTCAGTCAGTCATCAAAAGTATAAACAAATTAGAAAATTGCTGAAGTTTTCTGCTAGAGAATCTTTACTGGAAGTCCTTTTTTATATATATTCAATTTTGCAAATATCAATGTCTCACTCCAAATTAGAAGATCTTCTTGTTCTCCAACATAAGTAAAAAATGCAGCTGCAGCTATATTTATTCATTATTCATAGATGCAGAGTTACAAACCCAGTACCCCCAAAGAGAGATGCCATTTTCTTCTCTCTCCCTCTCCTGGCCACAGTGCCCTCATCAGCTGGAGGGTGTTAGCAAGGTTCTCTGACAGGCGTGCACAAGGGTCCCATAGGTTTTGAAGCTCAGCATCGCACAGGCTGGCCTGTGTTCGTGCTGGCTTTCTCTGGCAGGGGTACCGGGGGTGTGCAGGTCCCACAGCAGCACAGGGTGGCAGCACTTTGTCTGAGCAGATGCACAGCCGGGAGCTCACTGCTTTACTGGAGACTGCAAACACAGAGGGAAGATAGACAGTCAGGGGCAGGACCCTGGGAAATGTGTGCTGGTCTTCTTGCAGACTCACAAGAATGAGGGTAAAAACATGAGAAAGCTTTGCTGTTCTTTCCCCCAAACCGTGTAGCCATGTACTGAGAAGTGCCCCTGCCCAGGCTGTCTTCACCTGGCCACCCATTGCCCCAGCCAGGGTCAGGACTGCAGCCACCTTAAATCTGCAGACATGGCACAAAGGTGAGGCTGGAGTGAACTCAAGTAGGAAATCGAGGGGTTTTTTCAGACGCTGGTGTAATGTTTCCACCTGTGAGTTGGCGCCTGAATCCACCAAATGGGAGAGGAAACCCCGGTGTGCTGCTGGGGAGGAGGTAAAGAAGCAAACCCTGTGAGTGCACCATCTCCCTTTGCTCTTCTTATGGTGCTGTACTTTGCAGATAGAGGTGTTTGTCTTGGTCTTGATTAATTTCCAAAGGAAACGGAATATCAGTAAAATAGCTACCCAAGTCCATTTCAAATGCCCATGGGTTCACCACTATTGCTGCTGTGTCTGGAAGCCCCACTGCTGCCAGAGGACACCTGCGCAGAGGGACTGGGCAACCCAGGGCTTCACTGGGGGTACCAAGCAGTCAGGAAACAGGTGGTGGAATAAAATTTGCTTTCTAGACTGTTCCACCTTTTACAATACCCGCTGCTGCAGTTAATGCAGTATTTTCTTATGCCTGAACTCTCATGCAGTTTTAGGATGTTTGAGCTGGAGAAAGGTGCTGCTGAGGAGGTGGCTGCCCACACATTGCATATTTGCTTGTATTTTTCCTTAGCTGATAGCGGTTTTTTCTTGTGTGACAGCCTGCTAAGCCACATGGTACATGGGGATTCATCATGCTACCCTCATCCACAAAGGCCTGCAAATCTCCCAGCAGAAAAAAAATTACTCAGCGAAAGCATGGGAGTGCACTAGTGTTAATTAATAGATCAATTATAATCTATGCAATAATTATATCTCAACACTCTGGCACTCACAGATGTGAAAGTCCTCATTATTTGATCCATACCTGCAATGAAGATATTGAGCTTTAGAAAAAACAAAAAATGAGTGATTTTTTTTTACTCTCAGGTTTCTAACACCTTAGTTTTATCATATCCTTACTGAAAAGACTTCATTGTAAAACTTCAATCCTTGGTCTTGACCTCACAGTTGATGTAAGCAGACTGCTGTGCTCTCCTTCAGCATCACCCTGCCTGTGTCAGCTGCTGTGTGAGCAAACAGTTGGTCAGAGGGAAAAAAAGCCCTCAAATCAAAACCACATATTGAAAGTCTTGTCTTTGCATCAGGATGTGGTGTTCTCTTTGTAGTAGGGGATCTTATTGCTGCTCCCTGACCTGCATCGCTGCCATTCACTTGCAGCAACTGTGGCTTAACCATGACATTGAAGAATCCTTCTTGCTTAGGAAAGAGGTTTTATCATGACAAGGCTGGTTTACAGTACAAGATCATTGTGCTTTTCCTTGTACTAAACGTTCACTTGTGTGTATTTTTAGATACTTTAATTTTAAAATGTTCATTCGTATCTGAAACCAAGTTTTAATTCCTAATTATTTCTTAGGTTTTTCATATCACGCCCATTATTTTTTATCTTATAAATAAAATGTGCTTAGGGACAGACGTTTGCACAGATGGTGTATCTTAATGGGCTTTGTACCAGCCCGGTATTAGATACTGTTGCCCATAATAGTTAACTTTCAGTTTTGAAATTCAGAGGTAGAAGCATTTTACTGTGGCTGGTCAGATATAGTGACATGGGAATCCTGTAAAGTTTGTTATTATCTTCACTGCCCTTTAAATTAGATTTAGGTTATGTCTGATGGGGGTTTAGGTTACCTACTTGACATTTCTTTGAGCACAGCACAAAATGTGCAAATTTTGCATTCATAAAGTAAAAATATGCCAAGAACTCTCAGGTTCAGCATAGCTGTATCTGAACACAGCATTTTTCTTCGCATTTCAAGTGAAGTCAGTATTCTTGCAAAATGCTGCTACGATGACAATCCAACAGCTTTAGAAATCTGCTTTTGGTTTGGATTTCTAGCACCATTCCCTGTATCCCTCATTCTCTGGCTCTCAGGCTGGCACAGCTGGGGGAGTCAGTCTTGGACATCTAGAGTTTGCTGAGGGCTGAAGAAAGAGGGGAAGGATGCTGCTGTGTTTGTATCCTGATTCCCCATTGGTATCAAGCAAATATTTCTTCCACTCCATAAATATTCAAAAGCAGAGGGAAACTTCTTGCCTTTGAAATTATTTGTCAAGCTATCAAAATTTACAGAAAGTGTGAAATTTTTTTTTACAGAAAGTCTTCTGCATAATTCACACATTTAATTTCTTATCAGATCTGCCCTACCAGATCTTTCTGCTGACTCAGTCTAGTGTGATCATGTACTCCTATCAAATGTTTACAAAACCTACATTTTCAGTTTGTTGCAGGGAAATGTAGGGAGTCTATTATGTTTTATAGAGAAATAGATAGCTGTTGTAAGAAAGGGAAATCAATTTCTGACTGATTTGTCTTCACTGCCTATGAAAATGGTTTATTTGACTTGATCAAATTCTCTCTGGAGCCAAAACCCGTCTATTTTACTGACTTGTTACTGCAAATGGCTCTGATGAGGTTACCTGTGTAAATGATGGACATGAAGGACTTGGCCATAGATACCTGGAAGACCCACAATAATTTAATAGCCCTGGATAGTTTCCATCTTCCCCTTCTCTTTTATCTCCTACAAACACCTGTGTGATCATGTTTTGTGCTGATGGGTGTATGAGATATCCCTTCTTTGGCAGCATTTGCTGTGTTTGGGCTATGGGTGGCTCATGAAGAGCAGAATTCCACGGGCAGCAAATGGGATCTGACAGCAACCTCCAGGTCCACAAGGCCAGGCAGTGATTGCTTGCATTCATTTATGTAAGTGCCTGCTCCCACAAATGAAGTCAGAGTAGTGACTCTGGGGTCCTCACATTCACTGGTATGGAAACTGGGCTTGTGACATTCTCCAAGTAATTCTTGTTCAGAAGCCCACACATCTTTACCAAGATATCTAACAAAATTAATACATTGTGAGGTTGAATGATCAATAAATCATAAATTTTGTTTTCTTACCACCTTATGTGGGAACCAGTAAAATACTTTCTTTCAGGCCAGATTTGAAAAGCTGTCTTTGATTTTATTAGGAGAGATTGTAGAGTTTAGAGCCCCCACATGGGCATCTTTCTATGATGTTTTACCTGATTTTGGTGACTCAACAATCAAAAGGCATGAAAAATTTATTAAGACGCTCTCTTCACTTTGTAGTTGCCGTTACAAGTCAGAGGCTGTACTTATTCTCCATGGCCACTCTGGAGGAAGTTGTGTGTTGGAGGAGAAAGGGATGAAGAGTTACAGATTTGTAACCAGAGTCCTCAGACATCTTCAGGCTGGTGGCACTGCACACCAGCCTCACATCGTGACAGACCCACAGAAAAGGAGCAGTGCACCTCAGTGTCACATTTTGTGTTGATGAGAGCATGGCACAGGGCACTGATTCCTCTCCTTATGTGTGAGCCAGCACAGGCAGGACACAAAAACAACCACAAAACCACAGATGAAATGCAGAAAATAATTTTTTTTTTGTTACCTCATGAACCAGGGGATCCCTGAAACAGCACCGGGGCAGAGGCACAAGGGTGGGGATACAGGCATCTTGCGTGCTAGAGGGTCACCAAACCTGCTGTTTTCACCTGTATTTCAGGGATTTGCACAGGTGTATTTTACCACTGGGCTTTGATCTCTCCCACAACAGGACAGGAATCTTGAGCATGTTCGATAGGTGCCTCCAAATCTATCAGAGGCCTGTGTTTTGATCTAAACACAGATGTTCTGCTTGTCCAACATACAAGGATAAACAACAATTAATATGATACATGTGTTTTTCAGCACACCAGCTGCAAGTAACTTGACCATGTTTACAATTCTCCTTGCCAGTCTTCACTGTTTTGCCTCACGTTGCTACTCCTCTTGGTATCAGCTGTAGTTTCACTGAAGTTATGTGGAAAAAATAATGAAGGGATAAATTCTGCTTTATTAACATTGTTCTTTGAGGGAGGGGCATAGATGTTGCAGGTCTGGAAGACACTGCATAGGCAAATAGCATTTTTTTAACCTCTGGTTCACCTTCCTCCTTCTTAGCGTTTACGTCTTGCTGCCAATAGATCTAATTGAATAGAAACCTGTGATGAAAATTAAACATTCAAAACACATGCTGGTCATAGCAAAATAACCATTATCGTTAATGGGAGTTGTGTGAGCGTATTGAGTGAGGGATTCACCACTTTGTTTTTAATTCCATGTAATTTAGAATTACTGAATGAATAGGAATGTGCATATCTGAGCTTGTTTTCTTTTCTCTAATGTACAGAAGATCAAATCCTAATTAAGGGAAAATAATTATCAGTCCACTCTCTCACCGTTCTCCTTCCCATGTTCCACTGAAATGGTTCTGAGTATGTATAGGTGGAGTCAAAGATTTGTGGTGGTTTGTGGCCAAATTCTGACTTTTAATCTTGCAGCAGTACTGGTGAACTCATAGAACAGTACATTATAATGGCTCTATAATTAGCCTGGTTTGTTAACAAGTACTACTTAGTTGATAGTGCAAAATGCTCTTCCGCAGCATTCATCAAAGAAACACTTATTGGGCATATAATCTGAAAAATGTGGGTTACTTAGTGGACTGAAATTTCTTGTCAGCCCAAAGTAGGATGCTAATTTGCTGTTGTCTGACTAGCTTGTGCCTTCGGATAACTTCTGGCAGTGAGGGGAAAACGGGGTGCCTGAGGGACATCATGCCATTGGAGGGTGCACCTGCACGTACCATATCCTCGTTAGGACACCCTGTTTGCACAGTGCAGTGCTCCTGTCTGTCCCGGGGCTCATCAGGCCTGCCTGACTGTGCTACACTCCTTCCATCTTCAGTCTTCTTCTTCTTGCTGGCAAATGCCAATCTCAGCCTGAAGCAAAGCTGAAACATGTGGTGCCTCTCCCTCCTTCAGGCACTTACTTGCCTGTCGGGGAGCATGGACACAACCATAGCATCTCATTCTGTCCATGTTTACATCCTGTGACATCACTGTCATCAGCTGCCTGCACCAGGGTGAGTTCTGGAAGTAACAATGATTTACAGCAACTGCTCTGTCTCGCAGCTTTAGGAAGATCATGCCATAGCAGGAGCTACAACACATGAAGCGTCTCTTGTCGTGTAGTCACTGTACTGGAAGAGTACAAATTGTTCTGAAAAATCACTTTAAAATACTGGATCCCCACGGACAATTGTATATGCCAGTTTTAATGAATGTTTGTGAGTGAGATGGAAAGGATTTGGAAGGAGATCTGTGCAACACGGGCCCCGTTAAAGCAGCATCGTCAGGGTTTGTGTGCCCCTGAATGGAGTCAGGATGACCAGAGTGACTTTTTCCAGCCTGGAGTGTGGCAGTGACATTTCTTTTACAAGAGGAAAGTTGTTTATTGTTTTAAGAGAACAAGGGTCAGGCTACCTGGAGGAAGGGGGGTATCAGACCTACAGGATTTCTCTGAGACACTTCTAAGAAAAGCAGAGGTGGAGAAAGCTCACATTGCCCCTTAAAATGTTGTAGATGGCAGTTCATGGGAGAAAAGATTCAGCTTGGTTCTCAAGTTGCAGTGAGAGTTTGTGAGGTACAGGATTATGAAAGGAAGTTTGCTTTTGTACTTTGTGAAATGAGCATATTTAAAATGGAAAGAAAAACTTGAAATGCCACAGACCATGAAATGAGAATTTCAAATGCTATTTCAGGACAGAATTATGCATTGGATACTGTGCAGTCTGGTGATCATGCTGCAGTCCTAAGTCCCACAGCAGGACACCTGCTCTGGCCACAAGCATTTTTGGCCTTCTTCAGTGGGCAAAAACGTTTTGACTTGTGCCAGTGGTTTAGTGGCCAAGCCAAAGAAGCCTACAAGTGTATCACCATGATAGCAGGGGAGCATTACAATGCTTTTGATATTTCATTGTTTAGGAAACCCTGAGACGACTGGCAATGCAGCAATGGTGGGCCCAAAAAAAGCAGTGTCTGGAGTCAGCAGGTTAGCGTGGGGCTGTGCACTGTGTTGGCTCACATAGAAAGGTGAGCAACGTGGGCCCCAGCAGGATTTCAGTCCTCATACCTGCTGACAGTTGTCTCTAGCTGTGTGTACAGCATGTATTTGTGTCAGTTAGCCCAGGCAAAGAGCATCTTACACTCATGTACCTCAGTGCCTTTAACTCATCTACTGATGGCACGAAAACAATTAAACAAGATCTTAATATAGAAAGACCAAAGTCTGAAGGTTGTTGTCTTCAAGTGGTACATTCAGTCTCAGCTGTCTTGGACATTCACATTAAATGGGTGCTCCAGAAAAATTAGGAAGAGGTGGGAGCAAAATCTCTAAGGGAGCACTTTGAAGGCAAGAGCATTCCCCCCGGTGAGTCATGCAAAAGCCAACCCTTAATGCCACAGAGCAGGGTACACGTTTGCCACTGCACTGAAAGTTATTGCTAAAAGACTTTTTATAGTTTCATTTCCATAATACCCAAGTGCCTCACAATCCTTAAATCATTTTCATTCCCAGTTAGTGAAGAGCAGAGCAGAGCAGGTTCTGTGTGGGTATAATCAGCAAGACGTAGAGGACTAGAAAACAGCCATAGAGTAAAGGTAGGTTGATGTAGTGTTTAAGCACATTGTGTTCTTCAGCCTAAGAGACCTCTCTGAGGTCAGATGGGATGATCAGGCCACAGCAGGGAGCTGGATCCAGGTCCGCAGAGTCCTCGATCAACTCCTGTATTATCATGGTGTCAAAGCAGACAAGTTTAGAAATGCAGTGGATGTCTGTTTGGTCCTTATCCTAGTTTGATACAATGAATTTAGAAAAGATGGGATTTGGGTGCAACCTTTGATTTTTTAATGCTGTGATCAGCATATTTAGTACTTCTGATCCATGCTGGTAACACAAGAATGGTATTTCAGAGGTGTGAAACAGCAGGCAAAGTTTCTTATTTTCAAGCCGTGTTTTATTCTTAATCACAGAACAAGTAGACCATCAAAATTCCTGCTCTGCATCATCTGAGCAGAGAAGCTGGAATGAATGATGTGTTGATGATGAATAGGCCTATTACCTTGTAAATTGTACTCTATAGTACCACTTGTAGCAACACAAGATGTTGCTGCATTTTTTTTATTTGATGATTTAACACATATTATCCTATTTCAGTTCTCATTCTAGAGGCAATTTGGACAGGAAGATATATATCTGATATTTATTGAAGTTAAAGTTTAAAGGTTGGTTTCATATAACCATCTCCAAAAGAACCATGCTCTATATTAGTAATAATAATAATAATAATAATAATAATAATAATCTAGAAGGTACACTTTTCTGGTATCAAGTTTGGAAAACTTCAGTCAAAGATACTTGTCTCTGAGAGATCATCCCTAGCTGCAAACAGTGGAGGATTTTCAGGGCTATGAAGTTAGGATAAAAGTTGATGATCTAAGCTGAAGTTTTGCCAATCCTTAAATGTTTGGATAGCCTCTGTTACGTGATACAATTGTTGCAAATAATTCCAGAAAGGAGTGTTAAATAATTCTTTCTATAGATAAGTTAGTGATATTTTGGTCTACTTATGTCATGGGGGTGTGAGGTAGAACCAGCTAATTCACTGCATTTGGTGTAGGGAAGAAATTAGTACACTGGACAAAACGGCTAAATTAAACTAATTCCTTTCATTAGAAATATGGGGTTTCTGCTCCTTCAGGAAAAAGAAAACTTGCAAAACAACTTCTTTGTACAGAATATTAATCATGGAATGAAGTCACATCTACAAGAGGTCACAGAGGAGAAGTCCCTCTGGACATCAAGGCTCTCTGCTCAAGCTCACAGTGGTGCTCAGGCACCAAAAGATTCTCTGAAGGGGCCTCCAGCCCCCATGGTGGCTGGCAGCTGTCTCATGCAACTTCCATCTCAGCTGTATCACCTTCTGTCCGAGAAGGAGTTTGCTTAGTGTCCTCACTGCTCAGTTCATATATTGATTAGAAGTGCTCTTCTAATAGATATATTTGGTGTAAATCTGTTAGCAGTACACCCAAAGCTGTTTGTTCTCTCAGTGTCCTCAGCTTCACCTGCTCTTTTTCTGCCCTGATAATAGACAGAAGTTCTTAACCCCTACTGTATTTATACTGAATAATCATCAGATCTCTGCTGCCCATTGCTACCCAAACTACTTTTTTAGTCTCTTCTTGTAAGTCAAACACTTAATCCTCCGTAGCACCATAAATGTCCCATCTCTGTTCTTGCTCCACTCTCAGACCATCTTTCTTAAACATTGTAAGCAGTGCTGCATTTTCACACACAAGTCTGCGGGGGAGGTCTCACCATTTCCTGTGCAATACTGTTAATGCTTCCCCATCTCTGTGGAAATACTTCCTGTATGTTCCAGGATCTTTTTTGTCGTTTCTGCCTCTTGGTGGTTTGCCATGATTCTGTTATCAGCCAGTGCTTCTGGACATGTAGAAGCAAGGTCTAGACAGCAAGGTATCTGTCCCTTAGCAGTTCCAGATGATGAGCTCCCTGCTTATGCCAGAAATACTCATTGTTAGTCCCTGGCTGTACGGGCTTGCACTTTGCACAATTGATTTCCATCCATTTCTATTAATTCAGACCTCAAGGTCATCTGTTTATTACTGTGTGCAATCCCAGTTCTCTTCTGAATTGACAGAACTCCTCCTAACTAGGTATCATCAGCAAAGTATTACCACCCTCTTGCTTTTGGTTACCATCTTTAATCAAATTGATCCACAGAATGAATCTTTGAGGAAATCTTTTGGTAACCCAGAGGGTTGCTCTCAGGTTTCATTGGAAAGGCACCACTTGCATCTGCTGGAATTTATCTGCATCTTTTCAGATATTGCTCTGTGGTTTGTGGTAGCAAACCTCCTTCTCTCTTCTGGTTTCCCCTGCAGACAATGTGTCCTTTACATAAATACTTAAGCTCTGTGGTAACTTTTAATTTCACTGTAAATATGAAGATTGACTTAAAGTCAACACATTTTGCCATAAATAGAGTTCATTTCATGACAAGTACATAATTAACTTCTTCCTAATTAATTGTTGGCTGCTTGCCAAATTAGTTCAGTCACAATATGTATTATTTAGAATGATTCCAAGCAAATTATTAGCATGGCAACCAATTGAAAACACTCAGACATTAAAACTTCGTCAGCCTACAGTTTCCATTTGGAGGCAGGTCAGAGTAAAGCTGCAGTAATTTAAAACAGAGAGTTTTTTCATACTTGTGTTAGCTCCATTTGTTACCCAGGACTGATGCTACAATCTAAGTCTGTAACTGGGTAAATCTCGATCCTGGAGTAGCTGGCTTTGGTGACAGTGATTGAAGGGTGAGTTCAGCCCTATGCTTAGGTACATAGCCTACTTCCAGCATGGCCACGTGTGTTTGTGCAATAATGAATGATATTAGCAGGTGGCAAATGATTGTCTTCTGGTTAATAAAAAAACCAAATTAAACTGATACATCTTAATTTCATTGTTTGAAAGTAATAGTTTGATTAGGCTTGGAACAAGACCCTTTCAGTCTGGTGCTGGGAAATACAGGGCTTTCCTTTCCCTGTTTCACTCTCATGCTTCAAACTCTGACCTTGGCATTCCTGGCTCATACTCCTGTAGGGCACAGATGAGGCATCTGATTGCTTGCTTTTAGTGACTGGTGTCTTTCAGCTCCTGGAGAGAGAGCTGTGTCTTCCAGGCGATCCCACTGACGGCAAGACTGGCACATGGAATGATGCAGCAACCCTCTCCAGCAAAGTTCGGCGCTGCCTCACACACTGCTCAGGCAGGGTCGTGTGACCTTGGCTTGTTTCTCTGTCACCCCCTGGACACAGGGGCTGCTGTGCACTACAGGCAAAGGATTTCACCTGTAAACAAAATCTTTTAATGCGTAAACCTTTCTGTGAGACTTGCCACAATCGCTGCCCCTTAGTTTTCCCATTATCTTCTAGCATTTAGAAAAGGTAATGATGAAAGAGGATTAATGTAGGGGAGGCATTGTTGGTGCTGATGGGACAGTTACAGTTATTGGGTTTTTTTACTTTTGCATGTGTCAAACTAGAGGACAACATGGAAGAAATGCTACATACCAGCTATGGATTTGTATTTTCTTGTATTTCCAATCCTTCAGGTTGGAGAAGGCCTTTAAGATCATCAAATCCCACTGCCAAGTCCACCACAAACTATGTCCCTAAGTGCCACATCTACATATTTTTTAAATACCTCCAGGGGTGGTGACTGCACCACTTTGCTGGGCCACCTGTGCCAACGCCTGGCAACGCTTTCAATGAAGAAATCTTACCTAATATCCCATCTAAACTTCCCCTGGTGCAACTTGAGGACATTTCCTCTTGTCCTGTCACTTTTATCTGAGAGAAGAGACTGACCACACCCCCACCTGGCCACAACCTCCTTTCAGGTAGTGATAAGGTGCCCTCTGAGGCTGCTTTTCTCCAGGCTGAACACCTCCATCTCCCTCAGCCACTACTCATCACACTTGTGCTCCAGACCCTTCCCCATATTCATTACCCTTTCCTGAACACATTCCATCACCTCCATGGCCTTCTTATAGTGAGGGCCCAGAGCTGAACACAGTGCTTGAGGTGTGGCCTCACCAGTGCTGAGTCCAGGGGTCACTGCCCTGGTCCTGCTGGCCACACTGTTTCTGATACAAGCCAGGATGCCTGGGGAGAGGTGTGCTGAGTTCAATGCCACTTACAAACTCACACCTTTAATTGCCACTTACTGTAAAATGGTGGTGAAATCTGAGCAAAGTTTGGCACCACAGGTGTCTGGAGGAATCAGAAGTTGTTTAGAAACAGTGTCCTGAGCTACAGTGAGGTCATTGCTGACATGGGGGCTGCACTCCTGCAATGCAGGAGATGTCACTGCAGGAATCAACTGTCTCTGGAGGAGAGGACCTGGCATGCACTGGATCTTGAGTTTTACCTTGACCAGGAGATGTTTTCATGTGACATATTGTCTAATTTTTTTTTTTTAGCTGTAATTCCACATAGGCATTGTTTCTGGTTGAGTTAATCTAAATCTGAAGAAACAGACTAAACCACTGAGACCATTATTTGGCTGCAGTAATCTCTGCATGCAGCAGCTGCCTGTCAGAGTCACAGTGTAGAACCTGGAGGCTTTGTGCTGTTCTGTAAGTAGATCTATTGCAAAGTTGAGTCATTAAAAATATCATCAGTTTAAATTAAGTAAAGAACATCCAGAAGAGCTGCATTCTGGTCTCTGCTGCCTCAGTGCTGTCTCATAGTCACACACTGTCCCCGTGTCTCTGAGCTCTGGTTTTCAGCCCAGAGTGAACCCTTTGATGTCCACTGGCATACACAAGACCTGTGCCTACCCCTGAGGTGAGTGCCCATTATGTGAGCCTGTGCTGATGGAGGATGGTGCTCCCCTCCCCTTGCACACCTGGGCACAGTGGCTGTGCTCCTCTGGGAAGGTAGTTAAGGTTGGCCAAAGCAGACGACTTCATGCTTTCTACTGAAGATGTCTTTCTGCAAAGCAGAGATTGGATGCACTGCATCTTCAAAGTGTATTTCTCTCTGTTGACCATGTGAATCCCTAGAATGATTTACATGGTTTAGTGATGGACACGATAGGGCTGGGTTAACAGTTGGAGTTAAGGGTTTTTTCCAACCTAGATGATTCTATGATTCTGTTATTCTAGAAAGTTAGGTGAAAATACCCATTTTGTGTCAGCACTGGGGTTATGATAGAAATAGCACATCTCGCTTACATCTGTCTCTTCAAGTATAAATTGCAAACTTTTCAAGGCAATGTCCATCCCTTAGAGGCCCATGTATAGCACCTTGCATAGTGGGTCCCTGAGCTTATCTGAGGTCTTAAATGGTCACTGTACTGTATCTCCACCAATTTTATCACTACTCCATGAAGGCTATTATTTTCATTGTGTGATCAGTAGAAGAAGTGATACATTACATATTTGCATTCTGTTAATGAACATGTCACACTTTAATTACAAAGAAGGTTTAAAATTTTTAGCAAATGTTTTTTAAGCTAATGTACTGCAGCGGTCCCTTTTTAGTTAGCCACTGTAGTATATATTAAATGTCAAAGTCTCTAAGACTATACAACACAATATGTCAGCATTATGCAGCAGCTGAATGCTAGATGCATTTTAGATGCCCAGCAAAGGAAGAGAGATGCTACATTGTTGGGAATTCTTCCTGACTTTCAATCAAATACCTGATCTGCAATGCCAAACACAAACTGCATTTCATTTAAAAATGCTGCTAGGTAGTCCTTGATTGAACACTCTGAACCTGATCAGAATCTAATTTGGGTTTGCATTACAGAGGACACTTACATTAGCACCTCTAGGAGATCAATAACAGGTTTTAATGCATACTAATAAAAAAGGTCCTAATTCCAAATACAGCTTTAAGTTTCACAAGAGCAACACAGTTCTTGCTAATCAAATCCTTGTTGAACAAGAAGCAGTGAAATGGAGTACTGTTTTCAAACAAATGTCTCAGAATTACACTAACAAATGCAACAAAAGGATACCACACTAATCTATTTTTCACAGTTGAGAGTGCAATTAAATAGCACATTTTAAGGGAAAATGCTTGCTCTTGGGGGAATCCTGACTTCTTCCTGATGGTTAGTGTGCCTGCTCTCAGTGCGTGCTGCAGTAAAAGGTTTCCCTTTATGACAATAAAAACCATCATCATCAGTAGAGTTAAGAAAATATGGAAGAAATTATGTCCATACATGATTGCTCTTATTAGCAAGTAGAGTATTGACTGGTAGAATGATTTTGCTCAAAGGATCTGCTGTGGTTGTACAAACTCTGTATTTGGCTAATTGATAATGAAGACAACCCTTTGTGTCTCTTCTATTGTACCCCAGCCAATGCTTCACTGGCAGACTGGAGCCCTAGGACTGCCCCACAATAATAACTGTATGTCAATTTACTAATAATATTTTAATTCAAAATTCTATATAGACAGGATGCAATTTGATTTTCCAGGATTTATTCTTATTTTCTCCATTACCGCGTTAATTACATTACTGGATTTGGTGAGCAAAAACTCAGTGTGTCTCCCAGATCTCAGCAGCTGATGCAAAACTCAAGAAATTGATCTTGGCAGTTTGTGCAGCACTGCAGGTGATGCACTGCGTGGGAGGTAGAGGAAAATTCTATTGATCCAGTAATGTCATTCCCCATACTTCTGTCCTCCCACTGAACTGACCATTCCATCCCCACTGCAATAATTTACGTGTTGTGGAGCCACACTTCTCTCTCTGGTGTAACACCAGCCTTTCAAAGAAAGATGCTCATGACCTCCCTTTGCTTTACTGAACCACATCTGTTCCTTGGGATTTGCGTTCTGATTCTGTTGTGGCTGGTTGAGGTTTGGGGAGTTTTTTGTGTGCATATGTTTGCACTCACTCAAAGTATTGAGATCATTTTTTCTGGGCCTGCATGAAGAATGACACCTGTATAGCTTGTCATAAAAGATACCAGACATATAAGTCTTGTATTTGTTCACCAAAGCCAACAAAATGTCCTGAATGCCTGGGGATGTATTTGTAATACGACATGGAGGAGGCGGTCTGCGTGAATACAAATCAGAATTTATACACTGGAGTCCCTGCTTCTATAGTTTAGGCTTTTTCTTTTCACAGAAAAAGCTACAGTGATTTTCAATTAACAAGGCAACATTATTTCTGCAATTATGTAATTGAACCTTACAGCACAGTTCTGTTTCCATAGACAGGAGCTATGATGAGTGGAGAGCTTGTGTCTGAACAGGGGAGTGACAGTCTGGAGTTGCTGGGACACGACCTCCAGAGCTTTCATTTAATCTCAGGGAGGTTGCTGCTGTGAAGGAAGAGATGGTATATGGGATGACTTGGGTTTAAAATGCCCCAAATTTTCCCTTCAGAAGTAACAAAGTGTTCTACCTAATGTTGTACCGAGAAAACAAATGTTGAACATCAGTGTGATCCTAATGTGCTCCTTCTGTGAGTGCTCTCCTTCCCTAACTAAAAAAAACCCATTCCCTCTGCAGCTGGCACTGGAGGAAGGGGTGCTAGCACTGTTTACAGAAAAAATTGGGCTGCTCAGCTCTTGGCTATCTCCTTCATGGCACCACTGTGAAAGGTGATAAGAGTTCCTGCCTGGCATCACCATGAAAGGCACACCATGAACGGCGTCACCATGAGGCCTGCATGGCATCACCACCAGAAATGGTCGTTGCAGCTGATGGCACAAAATGAGCACACACAAGGTCCTCCAGCCAGGGAAGCTGCTTACACATGAAAGAGAGAAAGAAGTGGTCCCTGGTGAAGGTGTTCCTCGGGTCTGCTTTGGTCTCCCTCCTGGCAGGTTGAAGTTACAGTTCCCATGTAAAGTTCCACTGAAATGTGGGGTGCTTTTATAATAGGACAAGCAGACAGGGAAGTGTGTTACAAATGGATGATATAAGTTTGAATCAGCTCCTGTATGTTGCCTAGGCCTCTGGCAACAGGCAGTCGCTGTATTGGAGTGGCCAGCACTCCAAAATCCACTCTAATTTTCAGGGTCTTTAATAATGGCTGATCCAGTCTATTATAAAATGGATTATTTATTTAATAGACACAAAATTAACAGATATAAGTCTTAAAACAGACTCTTACTACACAGGAAAAACAAAAGGGATTACTAGTAATATACACACGGAGTTAAAGGTACCATTAGAACTACAGCTAGCGAAGAAATAGTATAACTTAGGATTCAAAGTGTCTTACCACCAGTCTTCGAAGGGGTAGACCCAGAGAAAGCCTTTCCCTCAATCTCCAGAGAAGTAACTTGAAGCTGCGTCCAGCTCCAAGGAGAAATCTCCTCGCACGTCCTCAAGGAGGGTGTAAGAGACTCCTGCTGTGTGTTAATTTGTGTGGTCTTTTATAGATGTAAAACCTGTGTCTTTTGGTCAGGAATGTTCATTATCTTTTTCCACATCTGTCCTAGCCGGATGTGTGTTGAGCCTTGGTCTCAGACTCTCAGGAGCCTGGGGGTGACTTCTTGCAGAGCTCTCCGGCCTCCTGCAAAGCTCTCTGGCTTCCTGGGCTTATTGGCTGAGTTATTTCTTCCAAATGCCCCAGCCATGAGAGAGGGGGGATGTCCTGCCACAAAGTGTATCGATTTCCCTAACCATGGTCTTTGGCAGTGCTGTACTACAGCCACTCCTGAAGTTTACACTCATCTCTAAATTTCACTTGCCAGACTGTAGGGTATTTACTACTGTGGGGTTTGTTCTTCATACATGTACTTTTTGTCATTCTACCTTAATAAACACAACAAAACAATGACAGTAAACGTATTAAACATGTGAAGCTCAACGTTTCTCAAGACTATTCAATATTATTTGCCTGCTAATTTGTGGTTTATATTCAGGAATGCAGTGTCTTTTTTGCATTCATAGTTCATATGAATGAATATTTCTCACTCAAATTTTTTTGTTTCCCTTACTGTTAGTTGCTCTAGTAGAAACCATTTGAGAAAAATAGATTTTGATTATTGTTCATTCTGTAATAGCAAATAATGCAAAAAGAAATCTAGATACAGTCCAGAAGTTTTTATTAACATTTTATTTGCTGATGTCTTAAATCTAGAAAGGTTATATCAAGTTTAAACTACAGTAACATTTGTATTGAGCAATAGCTAGTCTCTAATGACTTTAGAATTACAGTTTACTGCTGTGAATACTTAATCTTTCTTACAAGCTTTTAAATTAGAAGAATAAATGCTGCTAAAAAGAAAAAAATCAAGTTATGTACATGGTAGAGTTGCAAAACTATACTGTATTATTAAATATGCTATATTATTTTGATTTAGGACTCCAAGGACATACTTATTTTTCATGGAGAACTATATATGGAATATAAATAATTCTAAATACAGTTCAGCGAAATATAATTCAGTAGACGGGGAAGAGGGAGACTGTGAACTGTATCTCATTGCTTTTTGGTGCTTTATACATACAAAAAGAAGCACCAGATTCTTAGCTTTTATTATTTCAGGCACATGTGTTGTCTTAGGACCCTGATGCCAGGCTTGTCCATGTCCATCTGCAGCTTGGGAGCCTGAATTCCTGGAAGGCAGTGCCCAGTTTCCCCAGGAGAGCATGGCTGTGCTGTCCAGCTGCATGTTTCACTCTGCTAGCAGTGTCTCCGCAGCACAACTGTTACCAACTTGCTGCATCCCAGCTGCAGAAAGGTTGCTTGAAATCCTCCTACCAGATTGTTAAACTTGAAGACTTGATAGCTGCAAAAGGGACCCACATGAGATGTAAAGCCAAGAATTTATTTTACTTAACGTCTCAAGAGCCCAATGCAAGAGTTATTATTACTCCAGTTATGATGATCATAATGAACACAAGTTCAAACTGTTAAAATTATACATGTGCAAAGCTTTCTAAACCCCATCCGTTTCTCTGGTGGTGTGCTCATCCTTCCATTGCTCTACTGGGTTCTGCTGCCAGTGTCTTAAGTCTTGGAGTATGGAGCATCCTCAGGATCCCAAGTTGCACAATGTTGATGATTTCCTCCTGGGATCCTCTTGGGATTGTTTTTGCCTTTACTAACATGTACCGCAGTTTGCCGTTCCTTCGCTGGCTTGCCAGTCTACATTAGGTCAGATTTTACTGTCTCTCTTACACGTGGATATTGTTTCACCACTCCTAAACCTGGTTTACTCAGCTCCCACACTTCAGTCCTTGGATGACCAGTAAACCTCTGCTGGTGAATTGCTTACAGCTCTGGGTCTGCTGGTATCATTGCTGTCACAAATTTGTGATCATTTAGAGGGAATTTTAAAGAATGTTCCTACTTTGGAGTGAGTTACTGAGGGGCTGCTGAGAAAACTGACGGGGTTACTTTGGTAGAGAGGGAGAAATATTAAAGCCTGGAACATTTTGAAACTTTAATTGCAAATAACTCTTGTGATGCTTATCAGGTGAATTGCATGTATTATATAATGTGAAACACTGCGCTAATCATAGCAGTGATTATTATGCAAAGCCTTTTTCCAAGGTAGGTCTTGAAATGCCCTAAGGACACAGCAGGGAAGCGCTGGAGAATTCAGGGTGCGTTTTCACACTTTTATTCTATTTTATTCCCTCTCATTTCGCAGCACCTCATGCCAGTCATTTGTTAATGAAGAATAGGGACTTTCCTTGTTGTCATTTATTCCTGAAATTGTACCTTGCCTCTGAGATATACACTGAAGGAAGAACTCACCATTCAGATGTTGCTCTGCTTTCAATCAACCTTTGTAGATCAAATACAAAAACAAGGTGACTCTGAAATGCAATGACCTTCTTGGTGCTGCAATCTCAAATCAACAAACATAGAAGAAAATAATTAGGAACTCTTTTTCAGTATCATAAGGCTGTAGAATTCAGTTTGCATTTTTTTCCAGTGAAAACTTTGAAAATTATGATACAATGATGCTCACATAGGGAAAGCAAAAATAAGAAGGTGCAGGATAATAACAGCATTACTTTCTAGCATCTAGGTTTCACATAAATTGGATTATTCCACAGCATCAACACTCTAAATAGACAATTTGCTATACCAGAAATGGAAGGCTTCATTATGCTGGTGTGCCGTAAAACCCAGCACAGGTCATAATAGTTGAGGCTGTGACTCAGGACAGTGCAGGTTCTGCTTCCAGCTGCCTCCTGCTACTCAGGAATACCCCAGTCTTTCCCTTACAGTTACTGTTGCGTGCATTTAAATTTACTGTCTGCAGCAGTTCACGAATTTATACTTATTCTGAAGTCATCCAAGCCAAATGACTGAACATAAAAAGATGATTTATTTGCTTTCCCAGTGATGTCATAACAATGGAGTTGGTTCTCTGGCCAGTTATTTATCAGAGTGAGTAGTTAGGTACATAAAGAATGGACTGTCAGTCACTAATTCAGTGTGTTTTCTAGGGCACGTGGTGGGTCGAAGTTGAAAATGTGTGACTTTTTTAATACTGGGGATTTATTTAAATCCCATCTCCACTTGTAAGATGTTTTTCTCTTTTGTTTAGTTGCTCAGTTGTTGAAATGATAGTATTCAATCCAAATGTCTGTCTTCAGATCACAGCTGTCATAGCTTTCAGTTAGTGATGTCTTTTCCTGAAGGTGATGAGTAAATGTGCCTCAAAGCATGCAGTGGTTTGCAGGGCAGAGCTTGAGGGTAGATGTTCAGTCTGCCTAGAGGTCCGTCAGCCTCTGGGCTGGTCGGACTCACATCACTCACCTCCCGTGGAAGGTTCCCCCTCCTCCACTGTGGTTACAGCGATGTGAAGCCTTTGGCCTTGTGAGAAGTGGGGAACTCAGGTCACCTCCTCCTTGGCAAGCAGAGACAGATTATGTTTTGGTCAGTCTCTCTGCTCCTGCCAAATGCCAGCATTTCTTATGGGGTAGAGCACCTTCTGTCTTTTGAGAATTGGATTCCTATCACCCATGCAGGTCTCCCTCCTTGGTCAGGACTAGTGCCCCGTGATGTTTCAGGATGGGGAAGAAGTCAGGAATGTCCCTGACCCCACCAACATCCAGTACATTCCTGGACAGATACCTGGACACGTCTGCTGCACAGGGATCTCTCCAGACAGGGTGGGTAGATCCAGAGAAGCTGTCTACATCCATCTCCTCACAGGGCTGGGGAAGGTCTAGCTGAGGTCCTTGGTCATGGTTATGTCCAAAGAAGGCACTAAGCTGTGTAAATCAAATACAGCCAGGAGAGCCCTTACTGTGAGTGACAACTCAGATTGCAGGCACCTCTCGTGGTTGGACATGATGTTGAATTTTGCATCTGTGGTCTGAGACGCAGATCTCCAACAAATTCCACTGTAGCCACCAAGTCCTTTTGTTACTGTGTGCCCAATCCAGAGCAGGGCTTGAGCTTCCAGCTCTCAGTGTAACCCCTGATGTCCTACTAGCTCCCATGAGGATGGCAAGCTGCCCAGGCTGGCATTAGGAACCCAAACACTGTTGTGGTTCATGGCTCCAGGGAATTACCTTCCTACTGGAATAAAGCAACAGTTGTCCTCCCCTTCCCAGGCATGCACTGACACTGGCTGCTTTCTGGAGCATGGGAGTGTCTCATCCATCTTCCCAGTTCTAGATGGGACAAAAATTCACTACAGCATTTAAAGACAAAGTAGGGAAATTTATCAACAAGACCATGGGGACATCCATCTTCCTTTGTCATTGTGGAAAATAAATCTTTTAGATTCCTGAAGTCATACTTTGTACTTTTTAATAGGCCCAGACTCTCCTTTTGTTTTTAACCTGAACATTTATTTTTGTGCTGTTTCTTTTAGCCATGCATGCAGGGATGCTGTGGGATGGTAACCATAGTAACTGCAGAACATGGAAGACATAATTTCCGCCCTAAAATGCATATTACTGGGTTTTTGTTTGCTGGATGTGAATTGTCTCACTCCCTAAACAACAGAAGGAAGTGAAAAGAAGTTACTTGTTTCACAGCAATTAAAGGAGAAACTCAGACAGCTGGCAGACAGTGGGAGAAATATGCACTAGGTGCTGTTCTGGTATATCCAGGAAGCCATTATAAACAGATAAGACCAAAACAAAATCTAAGTTTTGGTTTTATATATCTTATAATATATTTAATAGCAATATTATGTATGTCTAGTAACAGTAAAATGATCTGGTCTGAGGCTTTCTTATCCACACTGGGCATTTCATCATCACTGTGAACATTGTCAGGTGTCTCAGGGGTCTGCTGTGCAGGGGCTTCACTGACATGATGCCAAAACTGTGGCTCTGTGCTACAAGTAATGGGTAATTTGCCCATTCCTCCAAAGCAGATGCACCAAATAGAGCTGTAATGGGGCTCAGCCCCTCATCTTCAATGTCCAGCTTTGAGTGCTCATCTACAGAAGGGGATCTCCCAGGCTTTGTTCTCCAGGTGATGGAGCTCAGCACCTCAGGAAGTCATCCTTAGGATTGAGGCCCCACAGAGAGGAAAGGAAAATTAGGCAGCTAGAATTTGTTTCATGTGATTTAAAACTGCTGGAGAGGAAATAAAAGTATGAAATTGCACTGGGAAAGACAAAAAGTGGTTCTACTGTACTGATATCTTCAGTCTGATAGAATTGGCCTGTTATGTGACTGGTCAGATACAATGTTCTGTGCACGACCAAAACCTTTTTACTTACTTGACAGAGGTCTCCATTTGACCCAGGGTGGTGTAGGACATTGCTGTAGAATGCTTGTTGGAAAAATCTAGTGCTTTCTCTCCCACCCCCTTTCTCTGTATAAACAATCCTATTTCCCCTGTGCACAAGTGGCCCAGAAGAGGTGGCTGCAACGGTTTCTGTTTCCAGCTACACAACAGACTTGGGGATATTAGGGGCCAAACCAAAATCATGGCAGTATGTAGTAATGTTGGGTGTAATCATTTGTCTTCCCCTTCACAGCACAGAGACAGATAGCTGAATCTGTTGTTGAATAAAATCACTTATTATAAAAGCAATTCCGTACTTAATAGTTCTAGGGATTTATTTTTATGTGCATTTGAAAATTAGTGCCTTGATGAATCACAAACCAATAAGTAGGTTTTTTTCCAAGAAATTCCTTTTTTCAGGGGACTGCTAAGCCTAGCCCTGAGGAACTTAAAAAATTACTACACTGCTTAGGCTAATGAGATTATATTTATAATACCAAATTCGTAATAACTTAAAAAATAAATTACCCTTTGCTTTTGAACTGATATTTACTTTTCCTTTCTCTCAGAGGCAAACAAACTTTAAAATGAGAGAAACTGAGTTTTACAGAATAATAAGACTCCACAAGTCAGATATTAATGAAAAACAGTAATGGTGAGAACTGTTTACTTAATAAGAAAAGAAAAATGAGGCAGCTTAGTACTCCTTAGCTGGTCTAATGCTGAAATTGGATTTACTTACTTATCTTTTTAGGAACCTCCTCCTTTTCTGACTTTCCACAGACTTGATTTTAGTATTAGTATTTTCATCCTATGGAAAAACTTGTTTTCCTCCATAACGTCAAAAAAAAGTTACTTGGGGACAAACAGCCATTTTTGCAACAGTGGAGGAGAACAAGCAAAGCAACAGGTGTGTAACAGCAGGCACCTTTCATGGCCACACTTTTTTGCACTTCCACATGGATTAACAAGAGCACATATAACTCCCCAGTGAATGTTTCAGGGTTTTCCATGCTGTGTTTCCCCCCTACTTTGATCTCTGGAATATATTTCTCATGAAAATGATGGATTTTTCCCCAGGTTTTCCTCATGGGCCTGAAAACAATGAGCTAATTCTCTCTTGTCCAGCAAAGAAAGTAGGAGGATACTGCAACAACTGCTACAAATTCAATAACAACAGCAGTAACAACTACAACAGCAATAATATGAATGCTTATTAATTTCGTGAAACAACTACAATGAAACAGCTAATTTTTTTTTTCTTAAAGAAGAAAAGTCCCTTAGAAGATTTACGGTGTGCAGCAGAGAGTAAACAATCCAACAAAAATATTTAAGAAATGTAACAATAATCGATGAATAAATTGATTATGAGAAAAATATGCTTTAAAGATTCATGAATAAATGCAGCTAACTGAATCACTCACCATGACAATTAGCAAACCATGTCTGTATGAAAAATGTATTGTCAAATGTTTTGTAAGTGAAATCAGTGAAGGAGGCTGTCTCTTGTACAAAAAGGAAAGAAGATTAACTGGTATTTTTAACTGAATTGAAGAATATACTTTATTCTCAGGAAGAATTTGGTTTCTTACCTCAAGCTGCAGACATGTTCCCTTTCAAAAGGTTGTAAAAATATTTTTTCAGCATTCAAAGGATGTCTTTCTGTGTCCCTTCCTCCCAGCAGAAAAAGAACAGACACATCTAAAGTTCAGATATTTAGAAAAATATTGCCCTGAGGTCTGAAACCAAATAGGAGAAATTCTTTGCTGAAAGTGTTTATTCTCCCTGCAAGATGGAAGCAGTGACAGGTGCATTTATTTTAAAGGGAAGGTGCCCCAGCTATCTGCATCACAGCTTGGAGGAAAACACTAATAACTCCAACTTTAGTGGCTGTGGAGAAAGAGACTTGTCTGGTAAAGCAGTTCCGGTGTAAGGACTGATATCCCAGGAGTAACATCACAGGCACCCACTGCAGGTGGAGGAGCAGGGGCTTGGCAGGTTGGATGTTGGATCTACTTCTGGGTTATTTGCTTTTCTTTCTCAGAGCCTGGCAGTGAACAAGCAGGACCAACCCTAGCTTTGAAATCTCTGAGGAAGCTGCTAAATAGTCTGCTAATACTGATGGAGGCATTTGTTTCAGTGGTGTTTGTCTCTTCCTAGATGGCATTGACCCCTCATGACCAGAATGGGAGCTCTGGTAGGTCTTCTGTGTCTGGATTGATTACCTTGGTTGCCTACCATACAAACCTGTTGAGCATGAGGTGAAGCGTGGATGAACAAATATGCTCTTAATATGTAATTTCTCATAGTAATTAGGAATATCCTCAGAGCTCCTTGATTTTGTGAGCGCTCCAAGCTTGCCTTCCCTGCTGGCTTAAGACTTCATGTTCAATTTATTTTGGTTTGCAGTGTATCATTTGTGCTGACATGGTTTGACTTGGTTTTGACATTGTATTATTGTCTTCCCAGCCTTGTGCTGCTGGCTGTATGAGTGTCTGATGATACTCAGTGGCATGCAAATAAATAGACAATTACAGTTGGTACAAACATCCATTGTATTTCACAATGTGCATGCTCCGTACTTGATTTCCAAACCTAAACATGGGTAAGTGGTTTCAATAAGCTGTTTTCTGAAAATACCCATTACTGTCAATCCCAAGGAAAATATCCATTTTAAATGTCTTTATTCTGCAGTCAGTGCTTCATTGGCCCAAAGATCTGAAAAGGGTCCTGCTTACCTTCTGGGGGACTGCAGTGCTTCTTAAGCATCACTCTCTCATTTGGGTGCTTGCCCACAAGCCTTACATCCATCCCAGTAGATCAAACAGCTTCCTATGTTGTGTTTAATTTACACTTTAAAACTTACAATACTTTGGTATATTTCAACCCATTTATAGAGTGAAAATAATCCCAATCCTTCCTCATATGCCCCAACTGTGTATTAGATGGCAAAGAATGGAGTTTTTTCAGTGTTTAAATATCCAGTCCAACATGCCAATGAGTTTTTGTTTTGTAACCACTGTGAAGATGTGATACATGCCATGATAGTGTCCATGCTGAATATTCGATGGCCTGGATCCATGGTAAAGCTTCTATTTTTCTGCCTCTGTGCAGTGTTACCTTCAGGCTTAAGGAAGGCTCTCCAGAAGAG
This sequence comes from Oreocharis arfaki, assembly GCA_013398015.1. Classification (NCBI taxonomy): domain Eukaryota; kingdom Metazoa; phylum Chordata; class Aves; order Passeriformes; family Paramythiidae; genus Oreocharis; species Oreocharis arfaki. Next base: position 1,406,056 of record VZRR01005321.1, read on the forward strand.
CAAAACTAGCCCAGACCTTAGTCTCGCGGTCCCTGTTGGAAAAATTCTTCTGTATATTGGTTTTAGTTCCTCCAAGAATCTTCAGTTTGTTAGGGCATTTCCTACATGTTGTAAAAAAAGGAAGCATTGATGACAGAGCTAAGAGGGCTGGGGAGTCAAGCCTGAGTTTCCACTAACACCAGTGGGCTTGCTCTGCTTGCTGCAAGTAGTTTTCAATCCCACAGCCACTCCTATCCATGTTAACAGTGAGTTGTGTAGATTGGAAGAAAGTCACTTTATGTCATGGTTACTTTTGGGTCTTTCTCAGATTGTCTTTTGTTTATAAAGCTAGTTCCAGGCGTCGAGAAACAGGAGACTCCCTTCAGCGCTTTCCAGTCCATTCGGCATGACCAGGTGCTCGGTTACAGGGAGGGACAAGTTGTTTTAGAGAGCACTGCCAGGGAGTTGTAGTGTTTGGTGATGAGATTCGGGAAGCAGACTGCATGAAATTTCTGTGCTATCTATCATAACTACGTGGTACAGCCCATCTTTAAACTGGTTTTATTCCTGAGCTTAGCAGCATTTAGCTGAATCTACTAATAAAACTTAATGGATCAAATTATCTATTCCACATTCAAAAGTTGTACATTCTCAGAGAGATAGAATAAGAGCAGTTTTTAAAAGGCAGTTGATTGAAATGTGAAGTCAAGTGATTGAAGAGCTGTATAAACATTAAAGTTTCACATTTCTGGAACATATCACGAGAGAGCTCATACAGGTCCTCTGGCCTACAAATCCTGCTGCACGCCCTGTTCTCCCTCTCCTGTTTTATGAGTATCTTTTTCATCTGCTCTAAGTAGGATCTTGGTCCATGAAGCTCAGCTCGTTGACCACCTTCCTCCCTAGCTATCCATCCACCCAGTCTGCCCAGGAACAGGATCTGATCTGCTGATCTGGTTGTCAGTTCAAAGCAGCAGTGAGATAGCCGGCTGAGACAAATGCACTAGTTGACTATTACTTGTCACTCAGTACACTAAGGTGGAGAGTGTATGAAGGTGGGATAGAGATTTAACATGAAGGCAAAATTCACTTGGAGCAAGCTGTATAAGAAAACTGAAGATTTAGGTTGGTCAGTTAGAGAGAAGGCACTTGTTTCAGAGAAAAACTGTCTCAAGGGAAAATAAACCTAGCATGGACAACTGAAATAATTATGGAATTCAAGTTTTGACTCTAAAGATGACAACAGGGCAGAAAAAAGATGTGAAAAAGTAGGACCAAAACACAAAGGAAAGATGGAGGAGAGAAACAGTAAAAGGCACAGAAGAAAACAATATCCTACTTGTAAAATAAACTGATGGGAACTAGAGTAATATTATATGTAGATCTGTATCAGTTTGAGTAAGCTCATTTAAACATTAAAGCTTCCTCCTAGTTCTGGACATGACACTGAATCCAGAATCCAGTGCTGTCCAGAAGGGCAGTGAGACTGGCAGTTTGTAGTGTGAAGGCAATCTTTCAACAAACTAGTTAATGTCATTATTTGTATTTTGAAGTAATATGTTAAATTTTCCACTGGGCTTCATCTTAAATTCCCATCTGTGTGATAGAGTAGCAGAAAACAAGAAAACACTTCAGCAGAAGTCTCCAGGAATTGAATTCAAACAGATAATTTCCTGCTCCTGTGTTCCATTCCCTCCCCTTTTAGGTGTTCCTATATCAGTCATTAACCACAAACACAGTATAATCAAAGAAACACAGTTTATTACTAAATAGGTGTTAGTTATAGAGAGGTTCACCATGAATAATGAATCCCGAGCACAGTGGCAGTAATGCTAATCTTTGTTTTGCAAATATTCCCCAAGGCCTTTTCCAGTAAAGGATCTGAACGCTCTCCTGTGGACATCAGGTCTTCTTTAATTTCTTCCTTCATTTTCCCTTCTGTTTTTATTGCCACCATCTATTTTTAATTTCCTAACTATATGTTTAACCTAGCTGTATTGGTTTGAACTCTTTATGATGGGTTTGCAGGGTTAAATTTAGCAATTACAGACCCTGAAGTCCCAGTAACATTCATTAGGCTCTGTGAATGTACATTTGTGATGGTTTATACTGAAAAGGTTATTTTTTTGAGGAAGGAAAACCGCAATTCTCACTCAATAGCTCACTGTCTCACTGAGAAATACAAAAGATTGAGCTCTCCTCAAAGGCTTCTCAAGGAGCTCTGCTCCTTCTTCCTGGGGAGGTGTTTGGTGGGGATCTTGGAAGAGGCAGGATCATATTCATCAATTCTTTTCCCCCATATAAAGAGTAGATGGCTGTATAGAGGTGTAATTTTTGCAGAGTATTGCTGTGTAGTATTGCTCTGCATTCTACAAAATCCATAATGGACTCTAGGATCAAGTACATCTGTTGCCTTAAACTTGGGGCAGTATCCAAGACTTAAAATACTTTTTACTCATAGTCAGAAGCAGTATCAAAAGTCTAATATAAGGTTGTACCCTCTGTTGATAGCTCATTTTTAAACACTGTAATCTAGAAAAGTAGGCATAAACGTTTGGGTATGTCAATTAGTATTCATATTAGATGGACTTTCTTACTTGATCATAAAGTCACAATCAAAGCTTATGCATGGTTGCCTTTTGGGATATTGATCCGTGGCCATGCAGACAGCCTGGCAAAGCTTCTGTTAAATTAATGCAGCTTTCAAGAGTGACTGAGCAAAGGATTAATATAGAAGACTGTTAATCAAATTAAGTGTTTCCTAAAATTCTGTAATACGTTTTATGCACAAAGGGAACCTTGGTAAGAACTCGTTATTACAACAGAAATTATTTATTCTATTGTATTTTATAATACCAAATGGAAATTCATTCTTTACTTCAGTGAAATCTGGTGTTCAAACATTACAGCATGAAACCTGGAAAAAAGCCTGTATTTATAATGATTTCCAGCAGGAAAAGAGTAAGTGCAATATGAACAAAAATGGTGAAATGGAGGTTGAGCTCTTGTGTAGTCAGTTATATGTCATTTGGCACCCCCACAACTATCTCTTGTTGACAGCAGAGTCACAGTCACCCTTGAATATGAGTCTTCAAAATTGCCCTCTGGCAGTCTGACACCCTTACAGGTTCTTGAGGGCGCTCTGGACCACCTGAATCCCAATGGGATCTTCCAATTCTGCTGTTCACCTCTTGTATAATGTTAATGGACCATTGCTTATAATTATGTGTGGATTAACAGAGCTAGTAATGCTTGTCTGGTCTGGTGGGTGGATTAATTAAGTAATGCCTGTAAAGAAATGCAAAAATGAAAATACTATTCAAGTTCTAAATCGTAATATTTATGTTACCAAAATCGTAGGAGGAGTATAATGTTGCAGTGTATCTGTGTGGGCAGAGAATGTCTGTGTGGGCCAAAGGGATGACTCAGATACATCACAACTTCTGAATTCGCTGGGAGTTCTGGATGTTCACTGCATACATGGGTGAACTTTTCATGTGTGCCTTGATGTATCACAGCAGGTTCTTTTTTTTTTTTTCCCTTTCTTCACTCCTGATTTGCAACATTTACTCCAAGCCCTGTTTTGATCACTTTTCCCAGATTCTACAAAATACATTGGACTTTAGGAAAAAAAGATCAGATATATGTAATCAATGTGCTGTTTGCATATAAGAAACCACTTATTTAAATTTATTTAAAGAGTCCATTTGATATCTGAATAATTCATAATATACATAAAGTTTATATAATTTAACAATTACATGTATCTGGGTCTGGGCTTGACAAGCCTGACTTATTTGGGCTGATAAATTACAGACTGCATTAAGTAATTGGAATGATTTAAGACTATTCTGCAGAAATGCAGCTGAGGGACATTACAGTAAGTCTTTTTATTTTCAAAGTGTGTATTTTAAGAGCTTAAATTGCTACCATAAATGCTGTTTTAAACTTTAACCATACAAGTAGATGCATTTTCAAAGACAGCCATTTATTTGTCTAGTGATAAACAATAATTTATGATACTCGGTGTTGGTTTTCAATTACTCCCCATCTCTTTGGCAGTGACATAATGCTATTTAGCTGCTTTTGTAAAAAATACTACATCGTTACCATTTGTGTTATTCTGTGAGACAAAAATACTTCCTGCGTTTTAGATAAAATGATTTGAAGGTTGGAGGGAGGCCTGGGATTTGTTTTGATTTGAAAGTTCCAGTCCATGGCAGAGGTCTTTTGGATGACTTGACTGTGGTTATATGGAGAGCTGGAGGACAGATCCTTCTGCTCCTGCAGCATCTCTGGGGAGATGAGATGAAATCTCGGCTCTTGGAGCAGGTCTTCACACAGTCCCACACACAGAACATCCAGGATATATCTGACTGCGGTTTCTGAGGGCTATTTTAATGTCTGAGTGCTGGCATGAGAGTTTTTTCTTTGATACATAAGCCACCTGATAAATTGCATCTTGAATGTATGCAGTATTTCTTAAGGTCAAGTTATGCCACTGTGTAATAAAACACAATCAGTAACCATTGCAAGAAGCCGTAGGGTAGTGTATCATTTATCTTGAAACCTTCTGCTCTGAATAAGAATCCTGAATTCACTTTTCAGTATAAATTGTGATCTCTCCTAGCTTCTGCCAGGGATACCATAAAGTATGTCATTACATTAATCAAAGTCCCAGCATCCTGGCGTCCAAACTATGAATTATTGTTGTAGTACAAATGCTCCAGGAAGAGTACCACATCTTATCCTAGTCTCGCTGAGAAGTGTAACATTTACAATGTGATGGCAGAGAGAGCAGGAGACTTCATAGAAATGCTAATTAAACCCTGTATTTGGAGATTAGATTGATTTGATAAATACTCCTTAACACTTATTTATCTCTTTATTATGTGCCCATAAACCGTTTATGACCCTTTATAATGCTTTATAAATAAACTTATTAAATGTTTCCTATGTAGTTGCCGAATACATGAAGCTCTTGAAGTTCACCAAAAAGATTTACAAACCTTGCTGCATAATGCAGTACTTGGTGTTATCATTTCAAATTTTTTCAGCACTTGAATAAATATTCAAAGGAGTTCAGGGGCAAAATCAGAGTTGTATTTTTGGAGCCAAACTCTCCTCAACCTTTGGAAAAGACTGCTGTAGGATTTTCTGTGAGCGACTGGCCTCACAAATTAAGTCTCAGCTTTTTACTTCATTTACAGGGAATTAGCTTATTTAATTTGTGCAGAAAGCAGCTATGTTAAGCATTTACGTAGGCTCAGAAAGGATCAGAAAAACACAATAATGTGTCTCTGTGTAAATATTTTTATGAACTGTGAGTAGACTGCATTAAAGATTAGGTAGGAAATATTTGGTTAATTCATTTATATATTTATGGAGTTCTTTCATGTGTTTGAAATGGATTACAGAAGAATAATACAGTGTCAGGAAAAAGCCAACATCAATTTGTCTTGAACAAATCATGTCAAAACAAAATTATTCCCTCCTAGGACAAAGGCAGGAGACTGTGGACAGAGGGGAAGCAAGAGACATGACATAAGGCTTTCAGTGCAGTCTTACATGAGGATCTCAAAGCAAGCCGGAGAGGGAAATATCGTCTAGGGGAAACTGGTAGGGCAAGAGAGCACCAGCTCCCATAGCCATGCTCACAGAGTGAAGACCGTGGTTTAATTTCCAGCAAGGTGCTCCACAAGGCAGTCCTGAGCCTAAAACTGCTCAGTGCTTACCTCAATGATAGGAATGGAGAACTAAAGAAGGTGCTTATAAAATCTATGTGTAACAGAGGAGCTGGAGGACAGGTTTGGAGTTCCAACTGATCTTCTAAATTGGGGCAAAATTCTGAGATATGTATCTTACAGCTGGCAAGTTTCTGTAACTTTTTCTCCCAGCGTCCCTCTCCCAGTCACAAGCTGCACAGCACATTGTTCACCTTCGAGGCATGGGTGCCTTTTCCAGGTCCCCTTCCTAATTCAGTTCTTCCAGGTAAGGGGCCAGTCTGCTCACAAAAAAACCCCACAACTTGGCAGCAGACCCATCACTTGGATTTATTTATCCAGGCAGTGTGGTGAGTGGTGAGCTTGACTCTCTGCAGGAGACTGACCAGAACATACTGAGCCAAAATGTTCAGGAACCAAAACCAACCCCAGCCACAGCTTCCCTTCCTAATGAGTTTTGATGAGTTCCATCTACATTGTACTGTGCATTTCTCTCATGTGCTTTTAAACCAGATATCTTTGTTATCCACATTCAATGCAGGCAATCCCTACCAGTACCCACGCTGCCTATTTGGCTTGTCCAGATTGTCCTGATGTCTGAGCATTCCCCAGCTGCGTGGCCCTCCTACAGTGATAGGTGTGTCTGTGTAAACCTCTGGCAGTCTTTTCATTAGGTGCAGGGACCCAGCTTGTCAGTACAAGATCCAGTTGCACAACTGCAGTATCTTGCAGCAGCAGCAGCAGCAGCTCTTGCAAAGCATCGAGCACAGGTAGGATCCTGCTTAACTGTGACTTTGTTACACAAACAGTCCGAAATGTGGCAGCAGGGTCCTCTGGGTGGCAGAAACTGATGTAAGAGTTGCAGCAGTTTTCGAGCACAACAGGAGTCAGCAGTGTCATCATTCTCCAAAAAAAAAAGCAGCCACCTTTGCAGGAGGCAGAGCCATGATATGTAAATAAGACATGAAATAATGAAAGAAATGTGCCCCTGAGAGCTAGTGAAAACTTAGCTGGAGTAACCTCTCCAGATTTGGTCACTGCTGTTCCAGAAACAAGTGGGCTACACTGGAGAGCAGCAAAGGCAAACAATAAGGCCAATGGGAGAAAATGTGGTGTAATAGGAAAGCTTGGGAGAAAACTGGTTGTTTAGTTCAGCGAGGAGATGACCCATGGAAACCAAGTGTCACTTCACACCAGAAATCTCCTCTCTCCATTTCTGCTGCCTCTCCCAGGAACAAGATGCTCTGTATCCCCCATAAGGTGGATAAGAAGCAGTTTGGTAAAATAGAGAGACAGGAAGAAGGTTTTATTTTAAAATGCTGAAGCTTTGGATGAGTATGCTGAGGAACATTGCAGTATCTCCATCACTGGACAAGCCCTGATAAAAAGTGAAAGATACCAGTGTGTTGAGGGTGATTTTAATTATCATTGGACCTAACTGGATCTGGCGGAGATTGGCCCATTTCTGAAAGACCTCTGGATCTCCTCTTCCTCTCCACAGGAAAATGGGCTTTACCCTGAGCAAAACACCAGCATTTAAGTTGTTGTTGTATTTACCCTGAGGCTTCTTTTCTTGGAGGAGCAGGCCATCCCAAAGCAAACTTTCAGTTTTTAAGAAACAAAGATTTTGTTATTTTTATTTTCAAGGTGGTGCTTAAAAAATGAAATTAAAACATGTAATTATCAATAGAATAGTAGCATGTTAAAGGAATCTTTAAAATGTCACGGTTTTCATGCTGACATTATTTTTCATGGGACTTATTCATGTTTTTGAAAGGTTTGGGGTTTATAGGCTGCTAATCTGAAATTGCATAGTCACACAAAAAAATCCATGGTCCCAGTGAAAATTAGAGGCAGTATCACTGAGTGAGAGCTGCTTGTGTGTGACTTGGGTGTTTGCAGAATTAAACCCTTTTTTGCAAATTCCTAAGAACTGTCATCCGTGAACCCCGAAGCAATTTAGAAACATTATTTAATGTTAGAAATCAACTTAGCTCAGGCCATAACTGAGTTCAAGCAGCTTTGTGGAGCTGGCTGCTTTTCAGTGGAGAAAAATAATCCCTTTGGAAAGCAATTGGGATGAGTGTTTGTAGTATTTGGTGTGCTAAAACAAATTTAGGGCAGATATTCTTAGATCCACACTAGCAACCATCTAAGTCAATGCACTGATTCAATGAACCCTGTCTAACCCTGTCAGGGTTTATTCCCTGTAGTGTGTTGACCCTGGCTGGATGCCAGGTACCCACCAAAGTTGTTCTATCCCTCCCCTCCTCAGCTGGACAGGGGAGAAAAAGTATATCAAGAGGCTCACAGGTCAAGATAAGGACTGGGAGAGTTCAGTCACCAGTTACTGTCACAGGCAAAACAGGCTTGACTTGGGGAAAAAGTAAATTAAATTTGTTACCAGTCAAGTCAGAGTAGGGTAATGAGAAATAAAACCGATTTTAAAACACTTTTGCCCCACTTCTTCCTGGGCTCAGCTTCACTCCTGAATTCTCTGCGTCCCCTGCTCAGCGGCACAGGGGATGGGGAGTGGGGGTTGTGGTCAGTTCATCCCACATGTCTCTGTTGTTCCTTCCTCCTCAGAGGGAGGACTCCACACTCTTTACCTGCTCCAGCATGGTGTCCCTTCTACAGGATACAAACTCCTCCAATATGAATCCTTCCCATGGATTGCATTTCTTCGCAAATTGCCCCAGTGTGGGTCCCCTCCATGGGCCACAGTCCTTCAGGAACAGACTGCTCCAGCATGGGTCCCCTTTCATTACACAGGGACCTTGGAGAAATTGTTGGTGAAGGCTGAGGCAAAGAAGAGACTGACTGCCTCCGCCTTGCCTCTGTTCACTGTCAGCATATCACCAGAATTTGTAGAACAAATGTCTTCCCCCGTCAATCTCTTGTTTTAGGAATGAAAGGTGCTTCTGAGTATGGGTGGATTTCTGGAATGAATTAACTTCTTTCAGGTAACTGTGGCTATCAGATGTGTTAGGGGCAAGCCTGACCCAGACCAGGAGTACTCAGAGACGCCCACAGTTTGCTAATGGGTGCGCTAAAGACTTAGATGATTTGGATCAAAATTCAAGATGTGAATTAACTGAAGAATTTTGGAAGTTTATCCTTCGCTGCTGCTATGGGTTTTATGATTTAAAGGCTGTTGGGAAGAAGGACCATTTGGGGTTTTTTTAATGCAGATTAATATACTGAGGCTGCAGTTCGCGCATTTTGCTTCCCCCCCTCTAGAGCAAGAAAATAAATCTGTGGCTTTTATTAGCACAACCATGTAAAATGTATGAACTGAGTATGTTACTAGTGTGCACTTGGGGTCTATATTTAGTATACACTCCTTATACACTCCTTAAACAGAGCCAGAAGCTACAGTGGCTTTTTTCGTACAAGGGTAAAAACTAGAGGCAGGGAAATTGTAAGAACTAGGTGTTATCCCAAAAACCTTACTGTGCTGATATTGTCTGGCACATGCTGTTGTGGAACAATTTGAACAGAACAGTGTTGTGAAGCAGGCCCTGGAAAATTAATGAAAGGTCTAGAAGAGACTGCCACAAAGCACAAGCACCCGAGAACCAAGAAGAGCATTCTTGGGAAAAGAACATGGGAAGAAACCTGTAATTCTTTTGTATGAAGAATTTACAAAGGAAAATATGGTTATAGTGTTAACCCAGGGAAGGACTTACAGGTGCAGATACCAACAAAGTACTCTGGAAAGGGGTGTGTGTAGCACTGAGATCCCACCAGAACACCTGAAAATCAGGAGAATATGTAGATCATGCCTTCTGGCAGTGTTCTTCAGACTAACCAACAGTAAAACGATCCAGGAATATACATAAACTCAGCCTGCAATCCTACAAAATCACTAATGGTAAAATGTCCCTAAATCAAAACAGATAAAAAATATATTCATGGTTTTCTGGGAGATAAAAGTAGCTGGAAGATGTGTTGAATGTGATTGCAAAAGCATGCATGTATGGATTACTGTATTATGTCCATCACTGTTACATGTTTTCAGAAAAACAGGAAAGTCATCAGAGTTTCATGACAGCACTTATTTGAAATACAATTATAGTTGTGCTTTTATAACCCCTTCTGAATCTCATGAAGTATTTTGAGGCATAAATCTTGGTGTGCCCCTCGTGGTCCAGAGTTTCATCCCCAGAAAGTCAGCATACCTCGCCAAGAGTGTCATGCCGGGATTGGTGCAGGGAAAATAACCCCATAGCTTGGTAAAACACCATCACAACAGTACCTCTCTGTAGGTTGCAACTCAGTTTTTCCTAGAAAAAAAGACAACTGTTTGCACTGATAGCTATTAATCCATTATTTCACCCTCCAAATTGAGTGTCTGTCTGCCACACCAAATTTTCACCCAAAACATCTATCCTGGGCTGCATTTTTAAAGATTTCTTTGGCTATTATGTATGTTCACTGCCTTCCCTGACATTTCTTCTGGCATTGAATTAGTGTTGACTGTGATTCCCAGCGTGCAGAATTTGGAGAGCTTTGTCTGACCACCTCAAAGACACATTTCAGCTTCAAGAAAGCTTCAAGATGAGAAAAAAATCTCTATGAAACAGACCTGTCACAGTTAGACCTGTTGTGGTCTAACTCTGGGGTGCAGGATAAAGCTCACCACAAACCTGACATACCCTTGCCTTTGTTCTTCTTCCTCATTATTCTTCCTTCCAGTACCTTTGTCAAACACTGCCTCAGGTCCACTAAAAGTGAAGGAACATTTCACGCTGTATTGAAACAGCAAATTTTATTTGTTTGTCATTTAGCAGCAAGGAAACACTGCAGAGAGTAATCCTACCAAGGATTAGAGAGTATTTTGACAAGTAGTAAGCGCTCAGATTCAGCTAAAGCCTCCTCCTTTCCAGGCTCCTCAGTAATCCTGTTTTAGACCACCAGAGTAATTAAGATGTTGCAGGAAAACAGAGTCCTCAAAAGGAAAGATACAGATGAACTTGTAAAATTCAAGAGCAACAGCACTCTGAGAAGTAGCAGAAAATGAAAAGAACAGTGCAAGTCTTGAAGAAATACTGTTTGAGGGAAAGCTTGTTCTGAAAAAATTCAGAAATCCTAAACTCTTTATTAGAGCAACTAATCCTCCTTTACCTCAGCATTAAATTCCAGTTGTTATATACAAGAGTTATTAAAGAAGAAACTACTGTTTATTCTCTACAAAATGCGTGTTGTATAAAGGCTGGGTGAAGAAACAGGTATGAGCAAAATAATTCTGAGAAAGTTAGTTTGCCTTTATGCAGAAATTTGCCAAAGGGAAATAGGCATTTGGAGCTCTTTATCCTCAAGTTCTGGTTATGGTATTCAACCATTCTTGACATATTTTATAGGAGTTACTGCCAAATGGAAAGATTTGATGCTAGGTTCAACATTAGATAGAGTGTGATTACCAGTATTAAAAAAAATTAAACAGGGTTATTTCTTGTGAAGCTGAAATTACATCTAGCATCTGGACACACTACCCTCATTCATCTTTTTCCTGCCCTTTCCAGTTCTTCAAAGAACCAGTGTAGTGTATCATTATTGCTGTTGAGAATAAAAACGATGAAAAGTGGTAAAAGTATTTCTAGAAATGTCTTTCCTTTATTTAAAAATATAAGAATACCAACAAACAAACAGAAAAGAAGAAATAACATTTACAGTCTACTGATAGCTTCCCCTGGCTTTCATTTGAGGGAAGATGTTTCCTTACTTTTTTCATTACTGCCTATTGATAGTACTTGATAACACAATAGCAAAAGTCACTGTTGGTGTGTAACATACAGAGAAACAATCAGCAGACCAGTACCTGAGTTCCTCTCCTACAGAGAATCACATTGTTTTCCAGAGATCATGTAAACAGGCATGCTACTGCTCTGATGAATTCAGCCCAAAACCATGGACCTGCCTCCATTCTTAGTGAACACAAGTATGATGCAGGTTCAGTAAATGATCTGTGGTTCTGTGGGGCAAATCTCCTGAAAGTGATGGTGGTACACCGTGCCACACCGTTGGGTGGTCACTTCATGGCCCAAGAGTAAGTTACTGAGAGAAATTGTCCTTGACAACCTTTGGAAGATCTGCTTGTCAAAGGCAATTGAGGAAAATCTCATATGAAGGCATTAAAGATTATAAGGGCTATTTATTTAAGAGTAGGGATCACAATGAAATAGCAATAATACAGAGAAGTTGAAATGGCAAGTAGGAGAGCATAGCTGATGAACCAATGAACCTGAAAGAAGGGGATTAAAAAGAGAAATTAGGAAATATGCTGTTGTATTGCAGAGAATGAGAATTTACATCTCTGTGCTACTAAAAATCATTGAAGTGAAGAGTTTAGCAGAATCTAAAACAAGATTGCATGTTTATATGGATGAAACTTGGAATAGTAGAAGTTTGGAATTTAAGGCTAACAAACAGTTGGGAAACTGCAAATCATCAAGTGTTGGGACTTGTTTTCATTGCCAGGAAGAAGGTTTCTGAGGAGAAAGATCATCTCATAACTCTCTCTTCAACATCAGGCCCCCATGTAGGTAATCCCTAAACATCTGGTATTTAGCATTTCTGTCAACAAAATTTCAATGAAGTGAGCAGCTGTGGGATGTAATGTGGGAATTTGCATGAGAGGAAGAAGGTCCAAAAGGTATTTGGTCTTATGCATGCAATTGCAGTTTCAGTGTCAAATTGCCCATGTGACTTGGTTTTTCTGGCCAAAGTGATAGGCAAAAAAACCCAACAAAACCCCTTGGTAGGGGTAAGGTAGAGATTTTAATCAGTTTAACTTGATTCTTTAAACATGTTTTCTAGCCATCCCAACTGTATTGGGTTTGTCTGAGATGGAGTTTATTTTCCCGTAGTAGCTCTTACAGTGCTGTGCTTTGCAGTGATTTCTAGAAAGGTGCTGACAACACACCAGTGCTTTAGAAACTGCTGAGCAGCTCTGGCACAGCATCAGTGCTGCCTCCCCAGCATTCCCTTCCATCAATAGGCTGGGAGTGCACAAGGTCCTGGGAAGGGACACAACTAGGCCAGCTGACTCAAGTTAACCACAGGAATATTCCATACCAAATGGTGTCAGCCAAGTTATAAAAGCTAAGGAAAGGAGGAGGCATTTGTTATTTACAATGTTTGCCTTCCAGAGCAAACGCTCCTCCTGCCGAAGCCCTCCTTCCCAAGAAGTGGCTGAACATCACTTGCTAACAGGAAGTAGAGAATAACCTTATTCCTTTTTTCTCTTGGCTTGTGCACACACAGACTTTCAGTTTTGCTTCAGTAAACTGCCTTACCTCAACCTATGAGTCATTTCCCATCTTACTTTCTTTCTCCTGTCCAGAGCAGCTTGGTGGGCGCCTGGTGTCCAGCCAAGGTCCACCCACCACACCAAGTTCACAAGCCAAACTCTGTTCACAGATCAGGAAAAGGTTCTTCACCCAGAGGGTGGTTGAGCACTGGATCAGGTTCCCCAGAGAGACGGTCACAGCACCAACCCTGACAGAGCTCTAGAAGTGTTTGGACAATGTTTTCAGGAACACAGCGTGATTCTGTGATTCTATGATAGCAGAAGGAAGCTGTAATAAAAGCAATGGTTTGCAGATGAATTCAGAACCACAGGAGAGGCACAACAAACTTTTCTTGGGAAAATTACTTTGATCTTTGCATTATAATATTTTGCATCTTTGGCAAATGTGGCAGTGTGGAATATTATAACCAGCAGAGTGCTGGTTTCTGAAAAGGCTTTAGCCTGTGCTGGTCAGAAGAGAAATTTTTGGTTTATATTGCAAATAACCATGTAGCTCTTATGTTCTAGTTTGTTTATGTGCAGGCAAAACTTGTTTTGTGAATAAAACCAGTTGTGCCTGACCTACTCTTAACTTTCGCATTTACCGCTTTGCCTGAGCTAACATGAGATGTTTGGACATAATACGGTTTATAAATACCTGCTCCCACCATTGCTTCAATGCATCCTTTTAGCTCGGGCTGGAGTCCTCTGTGATATTCAGGTCCCACTTGTGCAGCTTGTAGCTTTTTCAGATCACTGGAGTCTCTCTCACATACACATCTCCTCCAGCTAGTCCCTTATCCTCTTCCTTTGTCCTCTGTGTCCTCTGCCCTTTCTCTATCTGGCAGAAGTTTCTTTTCTCTCATTTTGTGTGTGTCCCAAAGCAATAAGCTCTGCTTCATGTAGTTCCACAGTCACATAAGATGCAGAGGCAGCTTAGGGAATTTAGGCAGACTGAGTTCCTGGGTTCAAGAGTGTGAATCTTCTTGTCCCATCTCATCTTTTTGTATGGGTCTCTCTGCTAACACCTGAGTTTTTAATGCAGTTTCGCTGAAGACAGGACCATGTCCAGAATGGCTTCAGCCTTGGCAGTGTTGAGCAGTTTGGTGCCCAGCTCCTGTACAAAATGGGAGATACATAACATCCACGTGACTGAAGTGACTACGGGGTTGTACAACTCCTTCATGCATACACCTGCTCCTGTGGTCTCACAGGGGTTCTATTTGTCTTCATTTTTCTCCTCACATAGGAGATGATGCTGCTGTCCTTGAATCGAAACACCCAGAAGCGCAAGAATTTCCCAGAATTTCCAGTGTGGATGACCTAGTCCCAGATGCCTTATCTTAGGAGAGGAGTGAACCACCAAGCACTCTCACCACTGTGGCTGTGTTGCTTTGTAGCAGCGAAAGGAGAGTTGATTTAACCCAAGGAAACTCCACTTCAGCCCAAAGGCTGCTGCCATGAGGCAGTCCCTGGATGAAAGGCAGACTCCTGATGGGCTCTCCCAGCAGGGTCATTTCGATGGCCAAGAGCTGCTCATGGTTGTCCCTTTCAAAGGTTGTCCCTTTGTGTTTAAAGTCTCTACCTCCCTGCTGCTTGGCACGAAGAGTGTGAAGGGCAAGTCTCCTGGGCCTTTGAAATAGCATCAGCACTGAACCATGGGCAGGACTAATGCCTATTTTAAGATCTGTTTTTATTTTAAGTTTTTGATTGGGTATTTTTGACACAGTGAAGGTGTATTGTTTACAGGACTGATAAGAGAAAATTGAGTGTTTCACCTTTTGCACATGAGCATGATTCATCTTTGTGTCCAAAAAAAGGACACTGCATTAGGGTAATGCAGGTCAACACCCTTTGAAGGCTGATCTTCTGCAAGAGATAAATTTTAATATTAGAAGAAACTTTTCCAGTACTGGAACTGTAATGAAGGATTTGGACTAGATCCAGAAAAGAAGGAGGCCTCTACCAGTTAAGTGCTACAGTGCTTACCTTTTAGGGTTCATGATCCAGGCAACTTGGTCCAAGTCACGGAGTCATGTATCTCCAGTTCCTCTTCAATGCCTTGCAAAAGACAGGAGACTTGAGGAGATACATGCTTAACACTCTACCTACGCAAGATGTTCCCAAGGTTCCACATCTTGCTGTGGAAACTCTCTTTGTCCTAAAGAGAAGTGGATGAGGGAACCATAATGTGCAGCACAGAACAATTTCTCTGTAGGAGGTCGAAATTGGGAAAGAAGACATTACTTTCCCTCTAGTTCAGCACCACGTTTATGAAGAAACCAGTTTTTCATCCATTATATCAGATACCGCCGTCAAATTTCCATGTAATGTCCTCGTCATTTGCCAACTTCTTTGCAGGGGCTTTGTTATATTAAGAATCACCCTGAATTCAGATCATTCAGATCCAATTTAACAAGCAAAGGCAACTCTGTGCAAGGCGATGAGGGAACTCTCCTGGTGGGTATAATCTGTGCTCACAGGGCAGAGGATCACAGCTGGAACCTACTTCCTCTATTTTTTTGCAAACTTTTTTCTTTCATGCAGTTTTATACAGGTCTCAATCAATACAGAATTTATTCCATCAAAACCAGTATGAAATGTATATTTCTTAAAATTTAATAGAAACTGCAGATGCAGTGAGACTGTGAAGAGAGGTCAGGGAGAAAATGAAAGGGTGAAAAAGAGGACATAGCAGCAGATGGAAAATGTAGGGAAAAAATAAGGCGAACTGAGTAAATTGAAGAAGGACTTTGCAAAGGCAAAGGAACAAAGTCAATTTTATAGGCACACGTAAGTTCCACATCACTGAATTATGATGAGACTTAGATGAAACTTCCCTCTTGATTTCCATCCTGCTTAGTGCCCGTAATGAAATGGTATTGAGGCTTCGGGGGGACCATTTGGGCCTTGCAGGGAGTTTCTGCCTGTTTTCTATAGACACTTCATCAGCCATAACATTACTGCCAGAAAACAGCCTGGGCTGCTTTCCCAGAAAAAATATGAAAACCCTGTATCTTTGTGGGTGACTTTTCTGTGTAGGCAGAGCATCCTGAGAGCTGAAGAAAAAAATTTAGGGACATGAAGCTTTTTATCTTGGACACCTATGGCACCACACTACGGTATTTATGCCACCTGGCTGGGCTGTACCCCACTGCACAAACCTGTTGGGCACTTCCTACCATAGGGAGGCAAAAACTTGAGGTTTAACACTAGAGGCAAGAGCTGGGGCAGAGTGAGTTATCAGGAAGCACAGGGGGAAAAGAAACCGAGCAATTTGGTGCTTCTCAAACAGGGACGGTATTTATGCTGGAGTGTGCGGTTGGTGTCAGGGGCTAGGTGAAGGAAGCCTGTGCCTTACAATTACTCCTGAATCTTGTTTCTTAAGGTTTGTTTGGTATTTCCGCAATATGAGAAATTCTTTTGAATCTCTATGTATGTGTTTGCTGCAGGAGTGTGACAAAAAGACACTGAAATTGGCATCCCAGCAGGGTCAGAATCGTTCCAGGGCAAACCTAACACTTGAATAACCCAGCTGCAATGAATTGATTAGTGCAGAGTGAAAATGGAAGGAAAGCATTGTCCTTTTCAATGCTTTTGGTAAAGTTTTTTCCCATCTCTTCACTCATTCCTGTGACTTATGTTCAGAGCTTAAGATATTTTCCTTTCCCAGAACCCTGTTTTTCACTTTTCCTTAGGTTTCATTTCACTCTACACTTTATTTTTCTAACTGTGATCAGACTTTACCTCTGACCATGGACTTCAATATCAAAGTGTTTTTCCAAGAAAAAAGCACTTTTCAGGTCTGCTTTAAGGCTCACGTTATGTTCAGCTTTCTGATAACATCTAGCTTACTAACTGCTATTGAATTAGTACAGAAAAAAGACTGGTACATTCTGAGAAGTAAAAAATAAAGTTTGTCTGTTTACAAAAAAATTAATAATACAGATATGGCCAACTGATAAATTCTGCACTAACCAAAAGTAGACTTGAAAGCATACATAATTTCTCTTTAATTCAAATGCATATGGGATACTTCATGAGATTTTAGCTCCCAGTTGACTTTAGAAGTTAAAAGATCAGTTGCATAACTTCAGAGACTCATTTAAGCCCAAAGGATGACAAGTATACTACAGTGTTTTAAATCATGAGAAAAGCTCTAAGCTGACCTGAGACTCCTAAGTGCTCAGACAGAAATTAAAGCTGTAAAGTGAAGCATCAAAATCCTTCTGTGCTCTCCAGAGGTCTGCTTTGCTCTGATGTCCGGTCTGGGCAGGAGGGCTCCCAGCAGTGGGAGAGGCAAAGAGGTCCCATGAACCTGATTCAACAGCAGCATCCCTCCCTTTGTACCTAGCAAGGTAATAGCCAGGGTGAGCATTCCTCTTGCTGTTCTGTTACCTGGAGCTTTTGAAAGGTGGTTTTAAGGCTTCTGAACTGTCTGCAGAGAATTAATCATGCTGTGCTTCTGGGCAGGACAAAAGTCAGCAACAGGGAAGTTTATACTTAATATGGGTTCACCTGCAGCCTGTAGAGATCTCAGCTCTGTGGCATTACAGAAAAGTTGCTCCCAGTGATCGGTACCTTCTGCCCTGCTAGAACGCTGTGTTTCTGACACAGCTTGTTACTATTTCCTGGCTTTTCTGTTGTTCAGAGGAGCCCTAATCGCACGGCAGGACTAGGTACTGCACAAACATGGGGCATAAAGGCAGCCAGGCACAATACAAGACAAGGCAGTGGATGACTGCATTCAGAGGAGTACGGAAAGCAGTGAGAAAATATAGTTTATCAAGTGCCTTACTGCTGTCAAGTTGGATTTTTCAAGACACCTCCATAAAAGGAAAATTTTGCCTTGTCTGGCTTGGATGATGTAGTTACAGTTCTGGCTTGAACTGGATGTAACTGTGCAAATCACCTGCTCCCTGTAATCCATGGAGATAAACGGACCAAAGAATAGTAATTGTCTCTCTCTGGCCAGTGTCTGAGCTGCTCAGGACATGTCTTAGCCAGGGCAAGTCCAGAGCCATTTTCAGTGTGGCTTCTCTTGCAGTGAAAAGTGTTTTTCCTGTGTTGTCTCCTGTAACTGAGCTGCCGAGGGTCCCCTGTGAGTGAATGAGACACCTGTACCAGTAATCCTGCGGTACCTGGGATGGGATTGCTGCAGGAGCAGTTTCCCATCAAGGGTTCATCTGCACGCACAGCTAACCAGCCTCGGTGAATGGCTCTGTCACAGAAAATTGCTGAATATCCCGGCTGTTTTCTGTGGTTTCCAACTCCAATTAGTTCTTGTGAGGCTGTGATACTATTTTTTTTCTACTCTGTAGCATTTCACTCTGGCATCTCAAGTGTGAAAATACAAACACAGGAAATGCCATCCTAGGCAGAAAAGGGGTCTGTGTCACGCCATGCTCTCAACTCTGTGGTGGCAAAATGGCCTGGGGAGAGCACGTGAGCGAGGCCACTTCCTCCTGCCACTGCCTTTAAGCTTCTCCAGCTCCTCTGCCTACTCCCCTTCCCATGTGTTAATGATCCTGCCTAATCCCTTTGACAACCTGCTGGTGCTGCCTGCTCCCACCTCATCCTCTGCCCGAAGAGGGATTGGTCTGACCTCCCAGTGCCTGTACTGAATGTCTTCCCCTGCTGCGGTTGGCCTCGGCAAACAACGGCTCTGCTTTCCGCTTCTCCACCTCCATCCCTCTGCTGTGCCACCATCACAGGCACGAGAACATATCCCAGCTTCCATCTTTTCCTGCCTTGGGCTTTGTCCTGATCTTCAGGAGCACCAAGCTTTTTTCTGCAGCTGTCTTAATGGCAGCTGAGAACGCCCTTTGTGGGAGACCTCTCCAAGGACTTCTCAAATTTGCCCAATTTTCAGAAGATGATGTGATAAGTTCCTTTAGTTGATGTTGTGCCTAAATATCTAAGATATCTGAAACTGCAGCCTGTGTCAGTCTATTTAATTTTACAAAAATTTGGTCCTTCAACTAGGAGATTCAGTGGCAATCTCCACTGCCTAGACATGTGTTGGTAGTCTTAAGAGTGCAAAACCCAGCTATTTTCTCATTAAGTGATCTTAAAAATGGGCACAGGTAAAATTCTGCTTCTTTTGCAACACCACCAATGTAAAAAAATTACATTACTTTTAATGCAAGCCGCTCATGTTGCCTATCTGATCCAAGGCAACCATTTGATCTTTAGCTTTGTCAAACTTTGCCAGACAGGAAAACATTTGTGAGCAATCTGAAATAATTTGTGGAGTAAATTGCACAGCTTACCTGTGCAAAGTTTACAGCAAAAATGAAAGGAGATAAATCCTATAAATTAGTCAGGAGGCACTTTTAAATTATTAAAATATTCTGTGCTTTCAATTAGCTTTTAAAAAATTATTTAAAAGCTACAGAACATTTAAATAACAAATGCATTTAAATTAAGGCATAATTTTTCTATTTATGCATTCATTTACAAGCTCCCTGACATTGAAGCTTACAATAGTTTCTAGGTACTTGAATGGCTTTTCAATGCTATAAATATTTTATTGTGTTAGTAATAAATATTTGTTTATATACTGGGAATTCACCTGTGTATTTAAATGCTGTCATAAAGATACAACTAATAAAAATGCAACTTTTGTGCTTTCCTCTATTGTCAGGAGACTCAGCAAGCTGTTGTGCTTTTTTTAGTGCTGAATACTGATTTCCATCCTGGCAAAGACTTTGTTAAGGAAAATAAGTTTGGTGTCAGTGCATTGAAAAAGCTGGCAAAATGCTGACAAAGTGAAATGCGTTTATGTTTGAAAAGCTCCGTATTTTTAGATAATGGCATTGTTCTCTGAGGCCCAAAGATCTGGAATCAGGGAACTTTGCTATCCTGCTTCTAAGTATGAGAAGAGAACAGTTACTAAATTTAGCCATTGGTTTATGAAATATCAACACCTTACTTGTAACTACAAGAGGATGATAAGATGCAGAGTAAAACAAAGGGAGTCCTTTTTTCAGTTCTTAGGGGGAAAAAATATCATTCTCAAATAAGAAAATGGCCAATTTTGTGAAGCATTCAAAGCAATAAAACTGTGAAGAGATGGGTGTGACAGGGTGTGACACTCACATGTCTACCATCATGTATCTTCTCCATCATCTTCACTCTCTTTTTCTACTAGTTGGGTTATGTTTAGAGCAGACTATTTCCTTTGTTTTTTCTTAATTTTCCATGTATTTTTGCCAGTTTTTTTGTGTATCTAATGTTCAGAAAAGGCAGCTTAAGCTTAGCAGCATTCTTTACTATAGTATAGATTAGGAGCTTTTAATGGTTTTTGGAGCACTTTGTGGAGCCCATCAAAATCTGCCTTTGTAGCTGAGATGAAAATCTTCTGTGCATTCAGGTGAAGCAGAGAGGATCGGCCATCCCAGCAGAGGTAAATGGAGCCACTTACGTTTTACTTTAGATGATGTCTAAATACAGGCATCCCTTAATGCACCAAATCCTTACCTGAGGGAACTTGCAGCATGTATTTCCACAGGGTTTGTTTATGAGTTTGGTCAGGGATAGAGGTATTTTGGGGTCTAGTCAGTCCCAGTGACAGCCTTGATAAGGTCTCTCTTATGAAGGTGACTTGGAGCTCTTGTTTTTGAATGCCTAGTGGTGGAGGTATTTGTATTCATACCTTACTTTCACAGATTCTAGTAGTGAAGTGCAACAAATACCTGCTTGCCTCTTACAGCACAAGAGCTTTAAAAACCAACAGGATGAAAAATAGATCTCAGCAAACAGCATATTCTGAATATTTCAGTTATTTGTAAACAATCTCTCAAATTTTAAAGGGTTGGTCATGGATGAAGATGTTTTGCTAATTAATGACCTGTGCTTGTTTTGCAGCACAGTGCAGCTGCTGCATAAATGCTTCGTTACCAACATTTTGCTCATTTTCCTGCTTCTGGCTCTCAGCAGTTACGTGCATCTGCCTTGTATCCAAACCAGCTTAAAAACTCTTACTTTAGATGAGATTGCTTCCACGTTTAAGGGAGATTAGGGGCACTATTGTTCCCCAGGAACATGGTTTATTTTCCTTACCCATCTGGACACAAATTTTTGGAAGGGATTTCTGATGTCAGTTTTGCCTCCCTTCCATATATGCTAGCTTGGATTTTGGTGTTGTCTGCCGGGTACACACATGTATGTATCACAAAATGCATCAAAAAATGTTACAATTTGTGTGATACTACTGTTGCCCAGTCCATCATCTACATATATTCAACAAATAATATTAAAATGAAGTCTCACTCATTTATTTTCCATTACGAAATTCCATCTGTTGTGATTTCCACATTTAAATGATTTAAAGTTGAATATAGTGAGGTAACATTGGTAGCACCCATGACTCACAGTATAGCATTAAAAAATAATAATGATGCTCAAAGAGTTTTTAAGAGAAGGATTCATTGCTCATGTGAGGCTGTGGAGAGAATTATAAACTGCCTTTTCTAACCCATGTTGTGACCTGGGGAAATTGGCCCATGGTTAATTTATGTGGTGTGTGTTGAGGTAGCCCAGGCAGTAGTAAGGGCTTTAGAAATACAGGAAGTAGTAGCAGGTCAGTTGAAAAGTGTCTGTTCTGATTCACTGGAAAGGAAAGAGATAAAGAGGGGAATGCAAGAATGGGGGCATATTCTGGGAGAGGAGGTCAGCCACATGGTGTGTTCCCAGGTGTCACCGTGGGTGCCACCAGCCCTGTGACAGCAGGACTGCCATGGCTGTGGCATCTTCTGCAGCCAGCCCTTCTCCTCTGGCCTTCCCTGTCTTGCTCCGGCCCGCTCGTAATACAGACCCTTATGAAATGTGTATTGGAAGCAGCATTCTGCTGTTCCATTTTGATCTTCCTTTATTTTCTTTCCCTCTGTGTTCAAGGGAAATCTTTGTTGCAGTGTATATTGACTGTCATGGCAGCTGGAGCTTGAAGAAAGAAGTATGTATGTGTATATGCAGTTGAATTGACGAAAAAAAGGAGACTGACTGGCACTGAAAATAAGTTTCCACTCGTGAAGATATTTATTGATAGATCAGATCTTAGAAATATCACCCACAGTTTTTCAGAAAAACTCGAGAGCATCGTATTTTTGTATTAGTCATGTATTCTGTAAGCATGCTATGTAGCTCTCACAGTGTCTACTTCTAAAAAAATCAGAAATTGCAAACAACGTTGAAGTTTAATTAAGATAATGATGTTCTAATTGTGCAAATTTGCCATAGATATTTTTGTCTGTAGAGGTCTGACATGTTAATAATTTGCAAGACCTGACTGATACAGAAAAATGTTACAGAATAATAGAAATGCAGGGCTGGGAAAGACTTAAATCCATTTCACTGCACTGACACAGAAAATTAATCACCTAAACCATATTAATTAAAAATACGTTTTATCAAACAAAGCAGAATTATTTTTCCAAAAATTTATCTCTGAAGTCTTTATACTTTATTTATTCATCATTTTAACTGGTCCAGTTAGGAAGTAGAAATAATACCATGTAGCTTAGCCAGTGAGGTGCACACAAAAAATAAAGTGTAATTATGCATTTTGATGCTTTTCTTTATGACAACTGGTGTGTCTATACATTCAAGTGGATATTGAGCACAGTTTGAAGCAGGCAGACTGTCTTTAGGAACAGGGCAGCACAAATACGTGATGCCTTCTACTGAGGTGAGAACAAAGCCAGGCTGACTGGTGAGAAATCCTGGCTTTTTGAAGGTCAGCTTCCCTCATTGATCAAATGATAGGATCATCATTAGCAGACGTTTAATTGGCTTGTAGAGATAGCAACGACAAGAGTAGTTAGAACAGAGAGTAACAAAGGGTGGAGTTGAAACTCTGCCTGTGGGCGGCTGGGGAGTGCATGGAAAGCTTGAGATCTTATTGAACTTGCACTATCAAAACTTTGAGTGTGGGTCCCATTCCCTGGAGTGGGACCTTCACGTTGCAGACCTACAGGTCAAGCATCCCAGCATTTAGCCAGCCCTGTTACCTTGTGCTCCTCCAGATGATGGGCACTCTACCCATTGTCCTAGACAAACCACAGTGCATATGCAAATGTGTGAGTTTTGGAGGAAGAAATACTTACTATCTCAAGAAGCTAATGCGGTTAAGTTGTGTCCATGAATCCGTTACCACTGAAAAGTTGTTCAACATAAATAAGACAACCAGATTTTGGCCTGACTTAGCCTCTCAACCCAGTTCTACAGCAAAAGAAAAAGAAATAGAATAGAATAGAATAGAATAGTTCAGATACAAGAGACCTACACCAATCATCTAGTCCAATTGCCTGGAATATGGGTATGAATTTATCCTCTGTAAATTGATCTGTCTGGTCTATTTTCTAATCTGTGTATTTATTTTTTACAGCATTCTGCAGTGTTGCATTTACAGTTCAATTACTCATTCTGTAGGGGGGAAAAGAATCTTTTCCTTTATGTGCTATAAACATCCTGCTCGATGATTTCCCAGTATTTCGCTTCACAGTTGTGTTACTAGAAAAAGAAAAAAATATCATTCTCTATGCACCTTTTTCATGCCCTTCTGGATAACATCAGTCTCAGCAGCGTGGGAGCATTCCCAGTGTTGTACCCAGCCTAGCTGTGAGATGAGGCACAGGCCCTCCTGCAGCACAGCTCAGGCAGAGATCAAGGGTGGGATCATCTGCTTAAGTGCAGCTCCTGAGCAGAGTAGAGGGGCCTGTGCTAAGGCTTCCCACAGCTTTCTTTGAAGCTGGACACCTGCAGCCTTTCTAACCATGCCTGACCCGAGCAACCAAACCCCAGAGGAGAGGGAGATCCCTGATGCAAGGAGACATAAAGCCCCCAACTGCTGCCTTCTGAAAAGTCAGTGTCTTGTGAGTAAGAGTATCACAGTGCTTGATAATGTCCTGATACTTTTCTGCTACCTGTGCCATTAAGGACACAAATTTGTACTTATTACTAGACCTCAAACAAGCCACTCAGCTCATCCTTTCTCTGACCTGGGCTAGCAGTTTGTCTCTGGAGCTGATGGGCTGAGCATGGGTCAGAAGGATGGTTTCTATAGGTGCTGCCTCTTGATTAACCCCTTTTCCTTGGGAGATTTCTATTTTCATTACCCTTCAATGTATGCCACACAAGGAATCATGCAGCCCTAATTCACTACTCTAATCTGTAATTTGAGCCTTTACTAACATTTATGAAATTTTAATGACTATTGCTTTCTGCTACCCTTGAAGTAGTAGACACAGAAAAGAGCTGTTGCCAGTACAGCTGTCAGACATGCCTAAGCAGGAGAAGGGGGAAATCTCTTCTGGAGAATTGCTATCTGCAGTTGTTTACACTGCATCATTAATGCGATACATTGCTGCTCAGTAATGCTATAACCATATTTTACACTATTACCACCCTTACCATCCTTCAGTACTTTTATTTAAACACCAGCCACTGATGCTGCATTAGCATGCGTCTTTGCTCTCCACAAAGTTTTGAACTTAGGTGAAGTCTTTACATGTTGACTATTTTGGCAGGCTATATTGTTCTACAATTTATCAGTTGATAACTTTTGCTGCCTCACAGACATTGTGTTTTCCCAAGTGAAGAACCTTTGGCTGAGCTCTGGAAATATATGCGTTTCATAGAAATGAAAAGTTATTAAATCAGTACTGTGGGGGAATGCAGAGGAATGATCTGTTTGTAATTCTGGGAAAAACAATTTAGAACACTGTTTTTAAAGCTTAACAAAATTACTTAAAATCTTTCACAAAAACAACCGACCTTTTTCATCTGGTCTCCAAGGATTTTGTTTATCTTTCGGATCTGGTTGCTGCAAAATACTGATAATGCAGAAATTCCATGAGGCGTTAAATCTCCATCTACCAGTGGCTTGCAGAATTAATCAAATTACCTTTTAAAGTTAATGCAGTCGGTGAGAAGAGTTTAATGATATTCAAAACCTTCATGGTAATAATTACAGATGAAGAGGGTCAGTCAGTTGAGAATTAATGCAGAAAGTGTACAGAATGATAATCTGAATTAATGTATCAGACCGTGCAGAAGGCATTGGGAGAGTGAGCCATGAAAATAAAATTCATTTGCTTCCATTCAGAAGAGTGAAATAAACTTGCATGTGTGAGAATTTGAAGTAAATTATGAATTTGAAGTTGGAGCTGTGCTAGAGAAGAGGTGGCAGGCTGGGAGAGATGAAGGAAGGGAAGAAAAGGAGAAGAGAGAATGAATGGGAGTTAGTCTGGATTATCTCACAAAATTTAAAGCTTTCAGTCTTTCGACTGGAACTCAAAGACAGAAGCTTTTGCACAAAGTTCCCTTACCCTGAGGCTCTTCATCTTTTAGATCTTCTGTATTCTGCATGCATGGTTTTTTCCACCTTTTTAGGAATGACTAAATATTCGTTGAGGACAGGGTTTTAACTGTCCTTTGCCATGCAGTTCATATTTCTTTTGATAACAAAAGAATGGAACAATCCTGAAAGGACATTCTTAAGAATTAATTAATGTGTCCCCACTTAAATTGAGTCTGGGCAAACTCAGGCTGCGCTCAGGTCACACAGAAGTGGCAGAGGAGCAGTCTGTGTCCCAGCAAACATGGAGCTGAGCACTCATGGGACCTGAGACAATTGCCTCCAAGCACCCTGTCATTCTGGTGGCTGTCATCAACAACCACTGAGGATGTCACAGTTCCTGGGTACGTGGTTTGAGATTCCTCACAGTGATGTGGCTGTGGCACATTCTGAAAACAGGTCTCTATTGCAACTTGACTACACCAAATATCTTTAAAATTACAGTCAACTTTTGAAACTCTTGAGCATCTCGACCATTTATTTCCCACTTACAACTTTTGTCACATGTATGTGACTTAAATACACCTGTTTGTTCTGTTCCTCTGAGAGACGTTGTTGGTTGCTGTCTTTTCCATACTATTAAATCAGCTCAGACATCATATTATAAATGCTTCTAAAAACTGAGGCAGTGTTGCTTTTATGGTTAATTGCATATTGAACTTTCAGTGTGCTGTTTTCACATTTCAAGCTTCACTGCATGTCAGCCTTCAGATCCTTATTTTGCATGTAAGAGGGGACTATCGAGTGTGCCTGCTGGGTCCCCTGTGGAGAACCTCTTTATACAGCACTGCGATTATGCAATTGGGCTGTAAGGGTGCAAACGATGTTTCTGCATAACCACATCCTGCACTCTTCAGATCAGCAGTGCTCTAGTTGCAGCAGCCAGAAAGTTGCACTGGAAGTGGATATTTTCAGAGGTCTGAGCTGATCATGGGTGTTTTCTTCATTGCAATCATAGAATCTTTATGTTGGAGAAGACCTTTAAGATCATGTTCACCTGTTAACCCAGCACTGCCAAGTCCATCTCTGAACCATGTCCCTAAGCCCCACATCTAGATGTCCTTTAAATACTTCAAGGGATGGTGATTCCCCCACTTCCATGGACAGCCTCTTCAAATGCTTGACAGTCCTTTAGGCGAAAGAAATTTTTTTCGAATATCCAATCTAAACCTCCCCTGTGCAAGTTAAAACTCTTTTGTCTGGTCCTGCCACTTGTTACCTGGGAAAAGAGACTGACCCCCCACCTGGCCACAGCCTCCTTTCAGGCAGTTGTAGAGACTGATAAGCTCTCCCCTGAACCTCCTTTTCTCCAGGCTGAACACCCTCGGCTTCCCCAGCTGCTCCTCATCAGACTTGTGCTCCAGACCCTTCACCAGCTCTGTTGGCCCTTCTCTGGGCACACTGCAGCACAAGAATGTCTGTCTTGTAATGAGGGGCCCAAAACTGAACACAGGATTCAAGGTGTGGCCTCATCAGTGCCAAGTATTTAAGTATCTAAAGGAGGTATCTAAAGGGGGAGTGCCAAGAAGATGGAGCCAGGCTCTTTTCGGTGGTGCCAACCAAGAGGACAAGAATCACCGGACAAGAAGTGATGCACAGTAAGTTCCACTTGAATATGAGGAAGAATTTCTTTACTGTGCAGGGGACCAAGCACTAGAACAGGCTGCCCAGAGAAGGTGTGGAGTCTCCCTCACTGCAAATACTTAAGAACCATCTGGATGCAATCCTGTGCTCTAGGACATCCCTGCTTGATCCCACTGTGGTCCCTTTCAACCTGAATGATTCTGTGATTCTGAGTAGAGTAGGACAATCAGTGCCCTTGTCCTGCTGGCCACACTGTTCCTGATACAAGCCAGGATGCCATTGGCCTTCCTGGCCCCCTGGGCACACACTGCTCGTGTTCAGCCACTGTCAACCAGCACCCCCAGATCCTTTTCTACCAGGCAGCTTTGCAGCCACTCTGCCCCCACGCTGTAACGAATCCTGAAGGAATGTCAGATGTGACAATATGCCATCAGTGCGACTCTGGTTCATCTCTGGAGGCTGCTTCATTGTCCATGTGCTTCTGTAAGGGACCACTCTTTTCCTGTTGCTGCTTTTGTCCTCCAAGAGTACTCCCAAGAGAAAGCTCAGGAGCTACTTCCAAGTCTTCCACAAATCTCTCAGTGAAGCTGTGCCTTACCTGGGGCTGTTTTTGCTGCTTTATGAAGCAACTGAAGGACAAATTGAGCACATCACACTCTGGCTTTGTGCTTCGGTAGTCCCAAGCAGTGACATAAGGACATACATAAGTGCAGAGACTGAATATGGTTCAGCTTCATTCAGCAGAGCTGACCTTGCAATAGCACCTGACGTATTGTCCCACCGAGAGTTTTAATCAAAGCACTTAAAAATGCTGCAACCCTTCTTTTTCTGTTGCATTACAAAGAAATTCGGCACTTTCTTTGCTTTGCTGCAAACATTTTTGTTTGCATGTCTGTCATTTGAGAATTGCAGATAATTGGTTTGGCTCTGTTTGATCTCACAATCTGGCAAATAAAAAAAATTTCAAAAGTAAAATTCCCATGGTGTCAGCATTTCTTTATGAACTGCTGAGAAGCAAAAATGATTATAAAATGTTACAGTTAATCCCTTAGTGATCTTGACATTTGCAAAAGGAGCAAGTGCACAAATACTCTTTAAAGTCCTATGATTGGGGAGCATATTCATCATTGGCAGACTGTTGTTTTAAAAATAAGTGTTGGTGCTTTGTGTGGCACATAGTTATATGGACAGAGGTTAACTCCCTCTTCTGTACTGATTTCTTCTGAAAGATCCAGTAAGATTTTCCAAATAAAAATTTGTTATTGCTGCTATCAAGTCTAAAGCCCTGCTTTGAAGGACTTCCTGTAAGACTTGTCAAGATTTTCCTTTAAACCATTTTCCAGTAGCCTTTTACCAAGGCTGAGACTCTGGTGAAAACTGGCTGTAGACAAGTTTAAAAAAACTGGGCATGGAAATAGTTTTAGCCAAAATTGAAAATTAAATCCATATTTGTGGTGCTTAATCCCTAGATATGCTTCAAACCAGTTAGAAATACCTCTTTCCCTGTTCCGCAGTTGCATCACCTCCTTCCCGGCATTGTTTTGCAGCAGGTAAGCTGTGGAGGAGACTGTGCTGCAGTGTAATGCAGGTTGGTTTGGTGTTCTTCTCCAGATGTTATCACAGAGTGTGAGGTGACCAGATACAACCATCTCCTTCTGTGCCATTAGCAACAAAGAACTGATCTATGAGAAATTAGGTCTTGGCAAATGGTGCCCATCTTTTATTTGCTGCTGCCTAGATGGTGCATTTCCCAGGGCAAAGCATGTTGGTGGTGGCGGGGGCATAACTTGTGCAGAGAAGTCACAGCAGCTGCCATGCAGCCAATTGGCTTCATGTATTTTATAACCATGTTGAAGAACCAGAGATCAGATTTAACAGCTTTAAAGCAGGTTTTGGAGTACAGTGCCCTTTAATAAACGTCCTCACTGCTTGTGATAGGAATACATTAAAGTAAGCCTTACACTTTTGTTGAGGAGGTTCACCAGCTGCCCCACAAATTGTTCTCAACAGCCCTTTGTTCTGAGCAGGGGAAAGAAGAAACCTTTCAGCAAATTTCCTCTGCCTTAGAAAAAAGGTTCTGCCTTCTGAGATGGCTTTATGGATTTAACTGCTGACATTGCGTGAGTTTTTTAGAAAATGTAAAGGTAATACTTCTGGCCATGTGTTTCTCACTCATGCCCTTTCTATCTCTCATTGGGGAGTTTCTGTGCATCCCAGGCGTGTTACAGGGCAGCACTCCTGGCACTCCAGGCAGGTCTGTGCAGGCAGTACACCCCAGGGCTCACAAATCCCACCCAGTACTTGGCTAATTCCCCCCCTTCAACTGCAACTGGAAAAGGACAGTTAACATCTGTCCTGAGAACATCCATCCAACTCCAGCCTTAACAGAATTTAATGGTTAGCTCAGAGTTTTGAAGCTTGGTAGAAAGTCACTGCCACCGCTGGAAGCCTGTGCTCAGCAGAACATCACAGGGTTATCAAAGTTCAGGTGTGCTGGTAGGGCCCTGGAGGGGATTTTGTCTGTTCAGACACAAAGCAGGTACATTCAGATTTATTTGTTTCTCAATTTCATTTCTGACTTGTGCATGGCCATGACAGCATGTGCACTTTGTATAACATGATGCAAGTTCTTTTAACACTTAAAGACTTTAACAGTATATGTTAGTCTTGCCTAGGGCTGGACCTGTAATGAAAGCAAAACCCGTAAGCTTTCTACCTTCCCATTTCTCATTTTCAGCAGGTGTTTGATCCCAGCCCTGCCTTTCCCCAGTGCCATCTGCAGTCCCTGAGCAGCTGCTTCTGCTGCCTTTCGTTTGCTGAACCCAGAAAGCCCATTTTCTTAGTATATGATACATGTGCCTTCTGGCATGAGTCAGTATCATAGATTCATAGAATAGTTTGGATTGGAAGAGACCTTTAAAGGCCATCTAGTCCAACACCTTTGCAAGAGACATCTTCAGCTGGACCAGGTTGCTCAGAGATCCATTAAACCTGACCTTGAGTGTTTCCTAGGAAGGAGCATCTCCAACTCTCTGGACAACCTGTTCCAGTGTTTTACCACCCTAACAGTAAAAAGAATTCTTCCTCATGTCTCACCTGAATCTACTGTCTTTTAGTTTAAAACCATTACCACTTGTCCTATAGCAACAGTCCTTACTGAGAAGTCTGTCCCCATCTTTTATATAAGCCTCCTTCAAGGAGGGGTCTTTTCCAGCCTAAGAAATTCTGTGACTCTATGTCTAGCTTTGGTGTTTTAGACTTGAACTTCAAAAAGTTGTAAACAAAATAGTTGATCTATGCAAAAGAATACAGAAAACACTCATACACAATGCTAACTGAAAAATACCTTTGAAGGGAAAAACTAGGTGGTTTTTAACTGGTAGCAAATGAATAAATTGTCCAAGCCTGACGAAGAATTGATCTGTGGGTAGGAGGGATAATTAATTTATACAAGTTCAAAAATTCCTCCTGAGATGTCAGCTGGTATGCTGTATTACAGCATGAAATATTCAAACTGTACGGTTTCAAGAACAATCCTAGAAAGTCACAAAGAGTCCAAAGGATGAGGTAGGTGCTCACTGGGCAGTGCTGTATTTCACTTCATGTCCAGTTTCTACACTGGGAAGATCCTGCTTCTGTGATGAAGGTGTGGCTGGACTCCCCCACCTACAGAACCTGCCAGGCCAGGCTTGGAGACCTGAGCATAGGAATGCTTGATGGTGGCCAAGGGCATGAAGTATTCTGAATTGGTCCAAGCTCTAGTGATGTGCTGGATCTTCCACTGCTGCTGTTGTGGCCACTGAGACATCCTTGGGGCAGTGTGTGGTGGGGGTCTTTCAGGTCCTGTGGCACTTGCCCAAAGGTTTTTGCATTTCCATGGAGCCAGCAGAGCTGCAGGCAGGTTTTTTGGGAGGCAGGTTGGACAGCCTATAGTGAAACATGATACAAGGTTGATAGTCTACATACCTTGGGTTCCTTGGCTGTAAAAGGAGGAGAGTATTTCCATCACAGGGACAATTTAAAAACAATAAAGTTGTAGCCTACTATAGATATTTCTAGAATAGAAATTAATTTGGAATTGTGCGAAGTACAGCTTCCCGTGTCTTAATGTCTTTGAATTGTGCCTTTCTTGACATTACTGCAGGGAGAGTTTGTGGTCGGGAAGTCTCTGTGTTGCATGTCCATGTCCCAGCTAGCACCTGCTCAGCCAGCAGCTCACAGGTTTCAGGCTTTGAAAAACAGCTCAGGTTGTGTTTTCATTCCTATTGCAAATAATTGTCACCTTTTTCGTCCTCTGTGCAGATCCAGTACTTACTCTTAGGACAATTATAGCAGCTCTGCTTTGGAATCCCAACCTTAGCTACGTGGCTTGGTGCCACTCCACTTCAGCACTGGTTTGCCTGAGCTGTAGAGGTGAAACTAAAATAATCATGTGCTTTGTCACTAAAATGAGGCAATACGACCACATGCTTCAACATGTGCGTTCCTGAATCTCTAGATGTCCATACAAAAATAACAGTATTATTGGGGCTTTTTTAAAGCAGTTTAGCCTGTATTAGCCTAAAAAAACAGAGTTGCTCTTTGCAATGTTGCATCAAGTGGACTGCAAATCCCAAGAGAAGCCATGGTTTTACAGGTAATGATGCTCCAAAGCTCCTTTCAGGCTTGAGTCCATCCCTAGAGGAGCAGGTTGAGGTACTCCAGCATGCTTGTGCCAGCGGATCATGAGGATTCACATCGCTGCACGTTGGAGACGTGGCTGCAATGAGGGAGCTCTCCGAACCATGGCCCTGCCTGAAATCAAGGCACGTGTACTCTGGTCACCACTGTTGTGAGCTAATCACATGTTAAGAGAAGACAACTTAGATATTGGAACCTTTCCAAGGTCCCCAGAGACCTGGTGTTGGCCTTATAACTAGTGAGCCTATTAGATGGTTGGGCTATTGCATTTCCTAGGAGTCTGGGACAGGGTTTGATTAGTTTGCTGTACCAAATACTTAAAATGTGCAATACTCTGGACATGGTGCCTGGTACTGATGGTTATAGAAAACAGTTATATTAATGGTAAAACTTCAAACTGAAGTCAAGAGTGTGAGCCTAATTTTTTTTTTTTGCTTAAACCAAGAATAAATTAACTCTTTGTTGGGCATGCTACAAAAATAAGCAGAATAAAAATCTATGCGTGCATTACACTGAGCTTTCGTCCTTATCTTTGCATATTGAAATTATGGATTCATTAATTCTCCATCGTCTGTTTTTAATTTATTTTTGTGAACCATTTATTGCTCTGGAAACAAACACCTCTTTTAAAACAGAGAACTGGCAAGGATTACCAATGACTCTGTGGATTTCCCCAGAATACATTGCTAGTCAATTTTAGCTGCAATATTTTTGATTAACAGGTTATTTAGCATTCCTGCTCTTTTTATGTTTGACTCTTCACTGAAATTGTCAACAAAGCTTCAGGAAAAGATCACTTACAGCCATGCTATCAGGGGACCATTGTATTGGTAGTAAATAATATATTAAATAAAACCCACCTGATACACTTGCTAAAACAAGGAATAGACTATTTAACAGAATAAAGAAAAAGCATTAATTCCAGTTCCTGAAAAGAAACAACTGGAATTTAACATTTTTCAGGAGAGGAGCTCTGTGCTTGGGGAAGATGTACACAGCAAAAAGGAATGTGGTAGAAAATTCTTCAGTCCCTCCCCTCAACCCCTTCTTATTGACTGGGAGGCCAAGTGCCACCATCCTGGCAACTTAAATACCGGTAGTTACACTATGGCAAGGTAAATGGTGTGGGCAAAGATAAAATAATGAATTTTATCAAAGTTGTCACAGTGCCCTTCCAGGGATGAGCACCCAATATTTTTGAGGTGCTCATTTTTCACTTCCTCAGTGTTAGATTTTCACCTGTGCACCTTGCACCTTGGGTAACAAGCATGCCTTTGAAGGATTTCTTCCTTCAGGATTACAAGAAGGAGCAAGCTGTGAGGGAGAAGAAAAATGGTTGGGGAGGTACTGGATGGAAAGTGTGCTTGTGCTAAACCTTCTCTTGTGAAACTACATGTATAATACCTTTTTTTTTTACTGTGAAACTGTAGAGAATCAGTTTTCTCTGCAGATCACTTGTGGCTTGTATGCATGAAAATGCAATATTTCTGGTGCAGTGAAGAGCTTTCCTGTGTAGTTTTACAAATTGCTTTGTTGTATTTATGTCTTTTTTATTGCTTTATTCTCTTCTTAGGAAGAGAAATAAGGTAAGTATGACTCCTTATAAGCTGCCCACAAATCACAACCTGCAAACCATACAATTATCTCTTTTGAGTCCTTTGTGAATCTCAGTAACTTTGGGCTCATGAAGCAACAGATCTTTTGTACTCAACCCAGTTACAAAAATGTCATGTGATGTCTACTCCATCTGCAGATCTTGTATTCCTGTGCTATCCTGCTTTCCCCATTAAAAATGCATGAGTAATTTCTAGTTCTGTTTTCACTAGAGGTTCATTTATACGAATTAAGACTAAAACCCTTAGAACTAAAATACTTGCCCCAAGAAAAAAAAAAAAAAGAAAGAAAAAGAAAAAAAAGACAAAAGTCTCCCAGTTGTGTGCATGTCTGGAAGCATAGATTAGAAAACTCCTGTGGCCCAGGAGACCAACAGGAACAATAGATGAACCCACATGCTCCTTCCTGGAGGAATGTGCTCATATCCAGTGTGAAGAATTTTCCTCCATCAGGGCCTCCTCATGGACATGCTTTTTGTGGTTTGTCAACTCCCAGTTGCAGACAACCAATTTTTGGGGCAGAATCTGCATTTTGCAGCAAATATATAAATATTATGCATGTGCTGAAAACATTACCTTTCCTGCCTTTGTTACATGTACTTAAATTCATGTTTACTGGAATCTGCAGTCATTGGTTTATCCAAAAATCCTGACATCCCAGAAATATGCATTGAAATGCATGAACACTTCTGTTGTTTGGTTAGATTGACTAATTGCTTATTAGCTTCCTAACAACTCCCCCTCCCTTCTGGATTCAAGGAAACACATTCTGTAGTATAATTAAAACCTTTCTTTTTCACAAAAATAGATCAAATAAATTCATACTGTCTGCTCAAGCAGCCCCGTCTCTCTTTGGCCTGGAGGAGGTTGAGTCGTTCTTTGCTGTTAAATGAGGTATTGATTTCCTATTTCTGCTGGCTGACATCCTGTCATACGAAAGACTTTAATCAATAGATCATGTGTCAGCTATAGTTATTTCACATATCGTATTATTATTAACATCATCATCATTTTTATTAGTTTGCATTTCTGCCTGAGCTGCTCTGGAGTACTAGTGTGCCTTTTCCCTTGCTCCTTCCGCTAGTTCCTCTTTGACACAAGAGACCTCTCAGTATAAACTACCAGAAAATAAACTTGTGCTGCCTTATGCCAAAAACAGTTAGTAAAATGAGGGATTAAAGGGAAAACTGCCCTTCCCCAAAAACCTGTTGCTGCCATATGCTTTCTGTATCATCCTGAGTGAGCAGTTCCACCTTTCCTTGCCTGGTTTTTCCTGTACCAGATAAAACATGAGCTTCTCTCCTTCACATTTGTGATTGTAGAAGTTCTCCTGGCAGGGTGAGAGCATCATCCTCTCTGGGAAGTGAGTTGAGTTCCCTGCTCCTATCAGTGGCAGGTGCCCACTTTCCCTTTGCCCATCTTTGCTGCCCAGGGTGCAGCTGAAGCCCCAGATCTCGTCTCACCACAGCACTGTTGTACTGGAGCAGCCGCACTAGCGTGGGTTGTCTGCATATCCTGCAAAGTGCAGTAATTAACCAAAGGACATTTTGCCCTTTATTCTGATCTCATTCATGCTACTTTTTTACGCAACTATTGGCCTCACTTGTCTGTTACACAAAAATGGTTGAGAGCTGGATCAAGTCTACATTTCAGGAGAGAGACATTCTGCTACCTGTATTGTCAATCCACACGCCTCATTTTTCACAGGATCTGCAGGGACTCCAGGCTGCTCAGATTTAGCCCATGTAATTTGTCATATCTCCTTTTCCCAGGCTTTTCCATAGTGATGGATTTCTGTTGTGTCTGACGCTTTTCTGTCAAATTTCGGGTCCTTTATTGGCAAAAGGCACAACTGGAATCTCTAACAGAGGAATAGGACAGAAAAAGTCATTTCTACAGTTGCATTCTTTTTAGCTACGGTGTTCCTTTGTACACCTAACAAATAATTAATGGCACGTAATTCTCTTAGAAAGAAGTTAATGGTTGGTTTGGGGCATTTTCAGAAGGTGCAGCTATTCAGTGAAAATTATACACCTTGCTTATGAAATTTTTTTCTCATGTAAAGCTTTAATTTGGTCAAGAAAACAGCAAAGGCCTGTGTTAGGGTATTTGTATACTCATATAATTAAAAATGTCTCATGAAATCTTGCATTTCTATTTTAAAAATTATTTGTGGCTTTCATTCAAAATAAATTAGCTGCAAATTGTAATGTAAAGAATACATTTTAAGACACCTACTAATGAGTTTTATAAGCTTTTTCCTAATAGAATCATAGACTTTCAGATCCTAATTTATAGCAATTCTGCCTTCTGATGCTTCTAAGAGGGCAAAGCATAGTTCTCTAAAATACAGAGAAATATGGTACAACATCTGACCTTCAGGTCTTGAGAGACAAAGTTATCCAAAACATAAAGCTTTGCACTAGAACCCAGAGCGAGTCTTGTGACACAGAAGCAAATCCTTCCGTTCTGCTGTGTGCAGCCGATAGTCTAATGATGAAATATTTTAATTTCAGGCTGTTTGAAATTCCCATTTAAATGGCAGAGAATGTAACAACTTTGAATTCTTTGACTTAGGAAGAAAATAGGAGCTAGCAAGATCCCAAGTTATATCCTAAGACACTTTAAAGTGCTTATACATAATAGAAATTTTACTTTGTATGTGAAACAGTACATTATGTACTCATCCTACATTTTCGTAGTTTGTTTTCAGCATTGGACTTCTGTTTCAATGCAATCATGAAAAGCTCTCTATCTGTAATTTGATGTAATTGGACTGTGATGAGAGCTAATGGATGGATAAAATACCTTTTGACAGCTTTTCAAAATTCATGGGGAAGGGAAAATACCCATTCTGTTTACATAAATTCATCTGTGAGTAACAGTTTTGATTATGGTACTCATAATGGAGGGAGATGCTACCACACACCAGGATTACACCTAATGAATCTATACAAGGAATTAATCTCCCCAGTCTGAAAGAGGAGTTATCTGACATTTTAACTTTTCAGCTTTCACTTGGCCTTCAAAATCATACCTTCATGATTTTTCCTTCTGACTTTGCAATGAATCTCCCCTAATTTCCTTGAAATTCTTCCTTTCTCTCCACAAACTTTTTACTTGTGAACATGAAACCTTTAATTTCTCCCTTTTCAGAAGACATCCATAGTCAGCCAGCAAAATCATTGACTATTGGTATGACACAATTAAAGATGTTGACTTTCTGAAATCAGTAGTAATTTTGCCTTCATTATTATTTTGGGATTTTTCCACAAAAAAACATACGTGCTTTCACATATCCTTTCAGATAAACCCAAGTCCAGTAACAAGCAATGCAAGGTGTGTATTTCTTTTTAAACTAAGGACTAAACCTTAATTGTTAATCTAGCCCAAACTAGCCATAACCTGAATAGATCTGACTTTCTTTTTAGATTGAGTCATAACTTTTTTAGGTTATAATCAAGACCATTACCTATTTTAGCCAAACTGCTAAGCACACATTTAAGAACATGCTCATTGGTTTTGGTAACTTCAGTTCAGGGCTAAAGTGCCCTGCTGAGCTACTACTAACACTTTCACTGCCTGTTACAATACTTCATAGATTAAACTCCTGTTTGAGCCAGTACAGGGAGAAAAGCCATCTGGGTTACCTTGACTAAAGAGTTTAGTCTCCAGTACACCATCAGGGGGACCATGCAGTGCTCACATAAAATGCACTGCCTCCTGTGCATTTTGAGTTACTGGTTTTGGTCTGTAGATTAGGGCAGATCGTAAACATTCATATGGAGATTATCAACAACATGTAGAGAATGGACAGAAAATTTAATTAGATAACAAACAGTTTTGCAAGCACCTGTTCTTTCGAAACCTAGTTGTCCACAGATGTATCTCTCTTGCTTTAGGACTGAATTATAGTAAGATTTTCTGTTGTCCCTGCATATACGTACAATCTCTTCCTGCAGAGTAGTTTGCCAGCAGTTTGCAGGCAACTATTTGACTTCACATCTCTTTCAAGACTCCCAAATGGCTGAGGTAAGCCTGTGGGTATTTGGACCACAGTGTCTTCTCTGTGTAGTCTGCAGCTTTCTGTGGAGTCTCTAGGATCCCTTTCTGATTCTTCCTGGGACTTTTGCTCTTTTGTCCAACATGACTGAAACTGGACAATAGATTGGGAAGTTGAGCATCCACGAAAATGTGCTTTTCAGTGCAGTCCAGAATGATGTGAGAACAACCAGGAGCTGGTCTCCAGAATGAGTATTTTCCAGGTCTGCTGGAAGCTGGAAATACATAAATAAGCTAGTCAGGATCACTCAAGATGTAGAAAAGTGTGCACATTTTACCAGGCCTCCCAGGGCAGAGCTGTGTAGCTTCAGCTAAGCCAAACCATGCTTCCTTCTCCAGAGGCTGCTGCTCCTGGAGGATGATGCTCTGAGGCTGGTGGAGACCCATCCAGTTTCCCTTAGTGATTTGCAGCCAGACCCTTAAGAGGACGTGCCTCTAGAAACATTTTTAGCATGAAGATGAGTTAGAGGAGACAGTACTTCACTCGAGCTTTCCCTTCCTTCATGTCTCTAAATGTTTTCTACCCCCATCACCCTTTTCCAGGCTGAGGACTTTGAAGATGCTTCTCCCTCTTGTGAATCTGCTGCCTTCTTGTACAATTAGCACCTTGAT
The DNA here is from genome assembly GCA_013398015.1 of Oreocharis arfaki. Lineage (NCBI taxonomy): Eukaryota > Metazoa > Chordata > Aves > Passeriformes > Paramythiidae > Oreocharis > Oreocharis arfaki. The sequence continues at coordinate 1,443,958 of VZRR01005321.1, forward strand.
TCACCTGCTAGACATGCTCTCAGTCCTGCTTTCATTCCTTGATGTCAGGGAAGATGAGACTGCAGCTCATAAGCTTTGCCTTAAGATTAGTTGTCCTTGCTGTGTGGTGGTGTTTGTTTTCATAGTCGGGGCCCGACTGCCCCAGCAGTCACACAGCTCCTAATTGAGGAGGTACGAGTTTATTCATCTGAAGGTTTCTCCTCCCTAAGGTTGTCAAGATCTTTCTTCCCCTGGATCGCATGGGAGGCCCAATGTAGTATTCAATTCAATTTACAAAATTAGTCTGGATATTTTTAAACATTCCTTAAGAGCATACTCAGTGTAAGCTTTGGATTTCTTCAGGAGTCTGCTTGCAGTAAACCAAGAAGAAGTTTAGATTTTAATTTATTTCTCTCTCCTGGATATCAGTCACTTCAAAGGTTTCACAGTCAGAGTGGGTTTCAGGATTATGTCTGCCGTTATTTCAATGCTGTCTGTGACAGTGAAGCATGTGGTGTATGCAGGGTTTAACTGAGCCCTGTGTTGCTTTTTAAGGTTCTCCTTATGACTGCTTCACCAGACTTGCTGCAAAAAGGCAAAAATATTTCCCAGTTAAGATTATAAGGACTTTTTTTATTTTCATGACAGATCTACCCAAACATGAAAATTAAATTAATTAACTGTAAATTTTTCTCGGATTCACAGAACCTCAGGGCTAGTCTACAGCAGTTTTCAATATTTACAATCCCTAGCATATACCTGAGTTTTCCAGCTTTGGAAAAAACAACATAAAGCTTCATCTTTCTAGGTTGCTATTAATAGCTGGAGGAAAGGCAACAGAAATCTTATCTCAAAGGTAGCTACACCTAATAACTATGGTTTGTTATGTTAGCTCAGACTGGAGCCTTTTACTATTTTAGAATGAGATCGTTGGGCTAATTTCAGTTAGGTACTCCCACAGGAATGCCCCTATACCTCCTGATTGATGGAAATCTATTTCCTATGGAAAAAAGGTTATAGGAATTGCAAATTTCTCAGTCTATGGCTCTGGAATTTCAATAGTTTCTGGAAGATTTCAGAGTTTCTCACTCCCTGGCACTCCTGCAAAGCTCATAAACACTACAAGAGCAGAGACCTGTTCCGGGTAGCATATAATGCTCATAAATTTTATAGCAGCAGGGAGAAGTGCTGAAGGCAAAAGTGCCTCTACTGCTCCAGCTTTACAAATGCCACAGGTGTCCTTAGCCTGTTGGGTGTTCTTGGTCCTAGCCAAAATAAGATCAAAGAGGGATACCCTCTGATACTTAGATATGAATACATTTTACTCTCTTCTTGTTTTCTCGACCCTGAATTGTAAAATGTCAGCTGCACTGGAAAACAAAAGTTCTTTGTGATTTCCTACACAAAGAAAAGAGATTCCTTGTGAAATCAAAGTAACCCATGAAAAAACAATAATTTGTAACAAAACGTTTGTGTAGAATATGTGAATGTGCACTTGTGTTTTCATCAAGCCTCTAAACAAAGTGGTACATTTCTATTTTCAGAAGAAAAGAGACAAAATTAAATAAATTAGATAAGAGGTTCTTCTGGAACATCTTGGGTTTTTCAGGTCCATTGCTGCCATTGTTCCAGCTGCAGATGGGGCCCGTTGGGACACACCTGAGCTTGATCCAACCTAGCAGGGATATCTAGGACAGGGAAGCTGCTGGAGCAAAAAGCCTAGTGCAGGCTTGAGTATTTTTATAGGAACCACAGCAGGGAATGCCTGAGGTAGAGACTAGCTTCTTAATTTTATATACATCGCTTCCTTTAGCAATAATCAACTAAAACAGATTCACATTTAACAGAACCCATTCAAAAGGAGTCTACACATTTTGTGGAGTTGAAATTTCATCAGTGCTGTTTAAAAAGCAGGATACTGAGGTCTATAATTTATCAGTTTAAAAGGAAGTTGTGCTCTCCACAGAGATCCAAGAAAATTTTTTGGCTTCAAAAGAGAGCTGTTAGGAGGAGGAAGAAAACATGTTTTGGGTAAACCAATTGCTACAGTAATTATGATTTTTGGTGAGATGGATCACAAGAAATATAAAAAAATGTTCCTGGAGCTTGACTGGCTTTCATTGCATATGACGCCATCACTTTCATCTTTAGACCTCACCTTACATTCTGCTGACTTGTTATCTCTCCAGACCATGGTACTTCCTTACTAGTCACACTTTATTTTCACTTACTCACATTGCTACATTTCTCTGCTCTGTTGTATCTATCTGTTTTCAAATTTTTGAGTAAAATGTCAGGTCTCTGTCATTGTTGTGTAGCTGCTGGAACCCTGAAAAGACACTGGTATTCTGGAAATTTCAGTCAGAGGTTCATAAACAATTTTTAGCCCCACACTAATCTCATACCTGCCTATGCTGTTGTACTGAATGAAAGTGGATCACTCCATGCATTAACAGTCCCAGCAGATGGAACTGCTTAAGTCTTGGCTCTGTCTATATCCAAGTGTTGTGTTTGCTGTAGGAGGAGATTTTCCCATCAGTTTTGCCCCGCTGCTGTACATGCAACACAAGGAACCATGCAAAGCCAAAAGGAGGGCTCTTTCTTCACACATATATGATGTGGTCTTCTGGAGAATTTTGTGGTTCCCCTTTACTCAACCCATCCTTCCTGGAAACTGCTCCTCTCCTGTGTCCACAGCACGACAGATATCAATGCAGCCGTGCCTTGGATCTGTGCATGGAAAATGATGTGATTCTGTCATCTGCCACATCTGGGAGCATCACCACCACCACCACTAGGGAGAGTAGCCATAGACCCTCAGACATCCTGTGTTTCACACTGTGACCTGGTACCTTTAGTGAGCAGAGGTACAACTCCAGCTGACTGGTGGTATCCAGTGCAGGAGAAGGTAGCTGGGGGGCAGTGGTTTCTTGAACCACAAGTTCTTTATCTTTTCAGGCATAGCTAATATAAGTGAGAGAAGACAAAGCTGCTTTGAAGGCTGAGAGATGGTAGTTATTTAAATTATTTCTGAAGCAAATACTTTGAAAACTGGAGCACAAAGAAGAGGCAAAATTATTGGACAAAATCAGAGCTGATTTCCAGCTGAGCTCCACAAAGCATGTGGGGAATGATCCCAGGCACAGAGGGGACCAGAACAGGGGAATGCAGTGAGGAGCAGAGCCCAAAGCCCTCAGTGAGTCCTTGGACACACATGCTCGGATTAAACAGGGGGGATGTCCCTCTGTATGAGGGTCAAATAATAAAATATGTCCTTTAAGATACAGCATGAAGTGCTGTGAAATTATTCCTTAAAGACCTGCAGCTGCCCTGGAAGCCCCTGGCCTCATTCTTTGCAATCAGAGGGTTTCAGAACAATTCCCCCAGATGCCTGCCTTGCTCTCTCTCCAGGGACTCTGAGGGGAGCAAAGGGTAACAAACCAGCTGAGGTCTGCTCAGGCTTAGTGCCTGCCTCCAGCTTCTAGCAGCCAGATAAAGGTTATCCCACCAGTTATAAAGGTGTTCAAGAGCAGACTCATGCAGGAAAGCATCCAGGTGCTAAGAGGGTCAGTGCTTTACCCTGGATAGAATTTATCTGCTGTGCAAGCAGATAAACATCACTTCAGCTTTCTGCAGGAATGGACTCGGACAGCGTCAGCCACATAATGGCAATGGATCAAATCAAACAGAATCATGGAATGGTTTGGAAGGAATCTTAAAGATCGTCTAGTTTCAATGCCCTGCCGTGGGCAGGAGCCCCTGCCACTCGAGCATATTACTCATGTTACATCCCATCTAGCCTTGAGCACTTCTGGGGATGGGGCATCCACAACTTCTCTGGGCAGCCTGTTCAATTGCAACATCACTCTCCTAGTGAAGAATTAGTTGCTAATAAATCTCAAATGATAAATAAATAATTAAATGGCAACTAAATAATAAATAATAATAAATAAATAAATAATGATGCATCACATCCTCCATATGCTTTCACGGACAACACTATCAGGTCCAGCTTGGACTAAAAATACCAAAGCTAAGGGGCATCTGTCAGGAAGAGAGAGAGAAACACAGTAGTTTCTGGCAGATACTTCATGGGTGATATCACATGTTCAGTTATATCAGTGATGCATTAAAACTGGGTTTTTTTGTATGCAGCAAACTTACAGAGAATGAGTATGCAAGCCTATCAGAAAAGCAGTCTCTCCTTCTGGCTCCAGTGTTCTGGTGTGAGCATCTGAAAATCCTGCTTTTTAACTGTCTCTAACTGGTGGAGGAGAGGTGAGGCAGGAGGTCTTTGAGAAAGTGAACAACTCGCAACCCCTGCCCTGGTAGGGGCCATTTCTTTCTCCTAGGAGACAGCTCCATAGATTTGTTTGAGGAAAGAGATCCATATCTGATGTTGCAGAAAAATTGCAAGCAAGGTTTCTGGTTACAGGAAGATCAAGGAGTATATGAATGTGATCCCATATCGTCTCCTTCAGATCAAAGTAATGTGACCTGTTCCTCATCCCCCGGACTCGAGATCAAAGGGATCAAGACTTCACCTGAAACCTCTAAAAGGTTCCCTAATATGCACCACCACCAGACAGAATTCAATAAAAAAAGGTTCTTCATTAGACTGAAATGCAGATGTGAACCCTTCCAGGATTTTTTTAAGCCAAAGAGGAAACAAAAGGGATGTTTTGCACTTCAGCATACGACACTATTTCGTGCACTGGCAAGAAGAATCTAATTTCTCGGAGCGGGACCAGGATGAGCTCCAGGCTGGTTTTGAACTGTTCTGCTGGGGGGCTGCAGGCTTTTCCTTTCCCAGGCATGGTGTTGGATGTCACCAAGGTCACCATGGCTCCTCTGGTGCAAGGAGCTACCAAGAGAGGAAAAGCAGCTGCTGGCATGTGATATCTGAGGAAAAGGGCTAAAAACACTGGCAAGAGTCCTTGTAGTTTCTGCCTGGGTTCAGGTGGCAGAGCCAGTGGTCTCCAGCTGAGTACCAGGTCACACCTCTCCCTGGCACAGGTGGGACTCCAGCCCCACCCCTGACCTTCTTTGCCTGCATGAAGCAGATTCCTTGTGCTGCAAGCGCTTTTGATCCGTCTCCAGCCATGGCCAGAGATCTCTGAGGTTCTTCTCACACCTGCCTTGTTATGAGGTTGCAAACATAGCCCATCTCAGTTTTTCTCCCCAAAGTCCTTCTGTCTTTTTCAAGCTTCTTTGAACAAAGGACTTTGCTTTTCACAGACGGGTTTCTGGGTCAGCATTATCAAATAATCTTGGTACTGAGGGCACATTTTATACCAGTAAGTTAACTTATATTAGTTTCACAAATGAAACGTTTTTGGTGGCAAAGAACTTTTTTTGTATAGCTATTTCTGACCTCATTTTTTTCAATTGTGGGAATACTTTTCTTTTGCACTACCATTTGGTTCATAGCAAAAATCATTTGAGCCCAAGTGAGGTAAATAGTCTTTCTGTGCCTTTTTTTTTACGGGAAGCAGCTGCACTTTGGATATTTGTCAGCAAATGTCACCTACAGGTGAAAAAAGAAAACACAGATTATGCTTCAGAATAGGTGTTTTGGTTATCAGAAGATAAGCACACAATTTGATCATCATGATATTTATCAATTTCCCACAAAGACAGATTTTAAATGCCTTTGTTTGCTCCGTGTGGTTTTTTGTGAAAGGGAGGGATTTTTTTCATTTCTGCACCCACCCTGGAGAGCAGCGAGCACAGCACTTCCAGGCGTATCCCAGAGATGCCCCCAGCAGCTGTGGCATCTCAGAAACCTGAAAACTTGCAGGTTGGTTAAAGCTCAAAAGGGTCTTCGGGTGCCTGTGGGGCACTGAGAGGTTGCTGTCACTGAAGTCATAAGGATAAAACCTCTGAGATACACCCAGAGATTTAATTCATTTCTTCAGACCCTTGTAACTGTTTAGCAGATGCAGGCCCCATCAATATACTTGCAGCATTACTGGTGTGCTTGCAATGTGCCGTAAAAGAGGTGGGACCCTTCTCCACTCCCAGGCAGCATTTCCACACTGCTGCAATGATTGTGTGAAAGTGGGAATTTACATTATTTCTGCATCTGACAGGGAAATGGTACCTGGAGAATGATTTTGAAGGCATAGTTTTTAATAGGAAAATCTAAAAACATTTACTTTAAAGAGGGGGTAACATTCATCCGGATGCGTGCTCCCCAGAAATTTAGGCTTGGTTTCTGAATCACATATATTCTTCAAAAGACATGTTCACTCCAAATGAAGCCATATCTCGAGCTTAATACATTTTTTGTGTTGAGCTCAACCATCCATCTCAAAAGTTGAATACTCTAATTCAGAGCATTCAAGATTTACTAATGTAGCTCTCAAATTGTAATGCAGATAACAGTGCCTCTCTGTGAAAGCATTCAATTTAGAGATAAAATAGAAAAGGATTCTATTCTGCATTTCAGTATTGATATAATTTAAATGCCACAACAATGCAATTCATTCTTGCATGCCTTTGGCTAACTGCCATCACAAAAATGGTGTGTGGGGAGAGGGAGAAAGAGAGAAGTTACTATAGAAGAAGTATACTGGGAAAAGGGTAATTTTTATGGTAGCAAGTGTACCTGTGCTATTATTTTTGTTGCACAGCTCCAGCTGCACTCTGGCCATAAATTGTCCATGGGTAGGCTTGACCCATAAAATACATTCTTTTTCGAGGTCTGCCAACTGGTTTTCTATTGTCTTTTCTAGTAATTACATTTGCAAACAAAGAAACAGTAGAACTGAGAATTGAAAAACAAGAGTCTCAGAGATTTCCTGGGTTCAAGCAGAGTTACCTTCAATAAATGGTTTTGATGCACTGAGGAGGCTTTTACCTGTGTGTGCTGCAGTGCCAGGAGTAGCAATGGACCAGATATCTGAAGGGGAGAAGCTGGGTGTTTTGCACTCAGATTTTCCTGGCTGTATTGTTTCAGAATTATTTGCTCATATTAGAATTAGTGGGAATAAATTATTTTTTAACTAACTGTAAATATTGTGACTCATGCAATAAAAAGAGATGTGCACTTGAACTTTAGCAAACCTGCGAAAAGTCTCATAAATATTAAAGAGTGGTACATTTTGTGCAAAGTCTCTTTAAGCAAGCCTGCCTATTTCCATAGGACAACGGTGTCTCAAGTCTATTTAAATAAAATTGGTGATCATGTTTCTTTTAAAATAAATAATGCATTAGAAGTTTCAGGTGGATCTCACTCCCAATATAACTCACCCATTCTCGAACCAATACTGTGGTCCAAAACAAATGTTCAAGTCATCCACAAGGTATTTCTGTCAAAACAACAGAACAGCTGTCGGTCTTCACCATCTGTTTTCTTACAGTAATTCTTTATTTTACCTGAATTCCCATTTAACAAGTCTTTCTATTGTTCAGAGACAAGCTGGTTTCTGAAGTCTGCAAATGCTGTGTCATTCACTTCGAGGAAGCCCCAATCAATGTGATCATTTGAAGTTAGCGTATTTTTAAAACACAGAATTAAATTGTAAAATATTTTGGCTGCATTACAATGAGGATTGTATTAGTGAGGAGTGGTGTTTATTTTTGATTAGGGAAATGGACTGTCAAGAGACAAAATAGTAGAGTGGAATGAGGGAGGTGTACTAGCTCTGATTGTGACCTCAACAGAGTGGCTGCTGTCTGTGTCCAGCAGTAGGATTATTATCAACAGTGTTGATCTCTACTTGGAATCACAGGAAACATCATATGTAAAAAGGCTGGTCCTTATTTCCTCATGACCTGCTCCGTCAGGTACCCCTGAGAGTGTGTGCCTACGGTGAGGTGGAGCACAGCAGAGAGTCAGTGTGAAGGTGTGGCAGAGCAGTGCTTGGTGGTCTGCAGTGCTTGCAGCCACATTCAGTGTGGCTGTCTGAAGCCACATCAGCACTCTTTCCCTTTGGCAAAGCACGGCACTGTTGTGGCTGGACTGCACCTGCATCAAAGCTGGTGAAGCCCAGGGAGTGCTGCACTGTGCAGCAGGAGCACAGATCTCTGCTCCTTCAGTCGTCTTTCCACCAGACACCACTTTGTGGTGTATATTCCAGGAAGCCCCAGAAACTGTAAATACCTTACAGTGGCCAAGCTAATGGCTAGCTTAGAAAAACAGATAGAAGTTTATTTTTCTGTTTAATTTTATCTGATGTCAGTGTGTGTTGGTAGCTCTACAGGTGTTTGATTCTCTTGTTTACTCAGTAAGGCTCTTTGTTACTTGATACCTTGAAATAAGGATATCCATGGGCTATTTAGCCTTTTTGTTTTCTAATTAAAAAGATGACATTTCCTCAGATGTAGATAAGCACTGCCTTCTAAATACTTCAAATGTTACTTTCCTTTTGATTTATGGCAGGGTAGAGAAAAATTTTCTTCAGTGTATCTGCTTTTGTTCACTTATTGTCCAAAGAGTCACAGGCTTTTCAGTTTGTCTCTGATGCAAGAATTATTTTCTGCCTTTGTTGTGCTATGTCCATTAGTATTTGCACTATCCTTTTCTGAACTCTTCCTAGTTAAACTCTAATTTTTTTGAGATATGAAGCTCAGAACGGATGTACTGTTGAAAGCAAGGGTGAGCATTTCGTTTACTTTGGGATCTTACGAGTTAAGAATTTTCTGTCCTATTCCTTTTGCATCCCACTGGTTTTGACTGTTTCTGCAAGCAGAAGTTCATACAGAGCATGGACACAGGGCTTTTGTGGCTGCATTGCATTTCCATACTTGTAATGCAAAAGAGTCATTCAGACCATTTCCCTCACACTTGTCTGTTTTCAGCTGTCACATTGTTTCAGCAGGATTCTCTTGAGAAGATCCTCCTGGTTTTTTCTGGTTTTGAGTAATGTAAATAATTTTTTTTCTATTTGTCTATACTCTATTTTTCTCAGGTCATAAATAAATATAATTAGCACCCCTAGTTTCACTCAGGGACTTCATGCTCAAGTGTAACTTTCTGTCTGTAGAGAAGCGACCTTTCATTGATCCGTCTGTTCCTACAGTGTTTACAGGCCACATCACTGCTTATCTTTCATGCCATGATTTACTTATGTTCTCAAATAGAACTCTGCCAGTGGCTTTTTGAACCTGCTGCTGAACCATGTCAGCTGCTTCTGTTTCCATTTGCTGTCTCATAGGGTGGTGAAAAATGAAACAATCCCTCCGAGTCCCTTTCTTTGAATAGCAGTTTAAGGAGTGCAAGAATCATAGTTGTGAACGATCCATTTGCCTTTGTTTCTCTTATTCTAGAAAAGGACAGCTGAAAAATCTTCCCTGCTACAACATTTGAGTTATGCCTTTCTTGTTGACTGATTCTCCCTATTACACCCTTGTCTTTCTCTATCTTAAATTAAACCAACATTAGATGTCATTGAAGCCAGACATCCTTTGAAACTTCATGCTGATTGGCAGAAGCAGATATCAGCTAAGCAGCAGAATCAACTTAAGAAAAGGAAGATACAGCTACTTTGTAAATGCATTTTCTTTTTTTTTTTTCGTTCTTCCTTGCACTCCTAAAAGGAAAGTAGCAGTGCTCTTTGATCTTAGAAGACTGCTACACGTTGATGAGTGGAACAAAACTCTTTCCTTGCTTATTATGAGACAAAATGTTTCATTCTTTCCCGTAATTTTTAGTGTTAGATTGCTCTGAAAATTTCAGAACAAAGCAGCTGATATTAGAAAGAAAGAATTCATCTCAGCTTTTTACAAGATTCAGAAAGGGACTGGAGAAATGCATTCCATGAAAAATCTGTTCTGGCCAATAAATGCTGCCCCTAGCTCGAGAAGTCCCTGACCTGTAGCACGCTGCAGAGTGGGGAAGTATCCCTATGTACTTCCCCTATGCAGTCATTCCTTTCTTTCTGTGCTGTCTGCTCTTGGCAGCTGTTGAAGGAAAGGTAGTGGGCAGGATCCAGACCTCTGTGAGGTCCAGCCCTCTGGGGACACACAGGAAGGACAGCTGTTGACTAGTGTTGCCTGTCCAAGTGTGTGTGGAAAGCCAGGTTTGCCCCAGAGAAACAAGGGTGAGCCCGTGCACCTTGGTGAAAGGTAGCTGGGACCTCTCTCCTCACTTACACAGAGCATGGGAATTTGGAACTGCTGAGCAATTATCTGATCATTTTCTCCTGAGCAAAAGCAAAAGCTTCCGTAAGAAGGCAGGCGCTTCAATACAGAGGATATTGTTGCTTTGTGAAATTCTTTGATGACGATTATAGAAACTGTACTCAGCATCTTTGAAATATGATGTCTTTAATCAGCTGTGTTGCAAAGATGGGCTGAGGTAAAAGACAGGGAGAGAATGCATGGTTCCTTTTAATTAAAATGATTGATTACTACCGTGTGGGATAGTGCAAAACCAATTAATGTTCTTAATGAATTACTTTAATCTATTTGTGGATTTCTTTATAAGTCTCTTGTGGATATACATTATCAATACCTTCCTTTGCTAAAGCAAATTATTTTTCCTCTCTTTTTTTAGGACCCAGATAGCCACACTCAGAATTACAGACATAAAAAATCTGAGGTTGCTTATTCATAGGCAGGAGATTTAAGTAATTGTTATCTAAAACATATGACCTTCTAGTAACCTTTCCCAGAAAGGCGAGATGCAGAATGAGACAGAAGTAATTAGAGAAGTCACGAGTGTTAAATTACAACTTCTGAGTAACAGTTTAACTACTGATTAGTTCATGCTGGTCAGTGCTTTGCCCTTTAGGAGGACAAGGTGTAAATCCCAGTAGATGACTGACCTTGTTATGCCCCTGCATGATGGACTGGGGCCCCTTGCCACAGCCTGGTCCTGCCAGAGCATCCTCTTCCTCCCATGGTGCTGCCCACGAGGTGATAGTCCTGCATTCCGCCCAGGACTCAGCATCCCTTCTCAGTAGGGGGATGCTGAGGGGTTGTGGGCTTCCGTGGAGGTTACTGCTCTCAGCTGAATCAGAAAGAGATGGCATGTCCACACCTAGAGTTTGGCAGAAGTGATGGCAAATTGGTCACCTGATTGATACTGTTTCTGCTTGGTTGGGAAAGCATGAAAGTGGCACATCTTCACTTCAGTCTCTGGTCTCATCACACATCCCATGCATGGTGGCAGTGCTGTGCTGTCAGACAGAAGGTCTTTATCTCTCTGGGACTTCTGACTCTTGAATGGAAGTTGCTGGAAGAAAATATCTCTTAAAACTCCAATTTAGTAACTCTGGAACAAGATTTTAGAATTATGCAGGTGTTTAACACCTGGTTAGACACCACTCAACTACTTGACAATAGTCAAATTCACCTTCATTAGATGGACTTGAAGCCAGTGCCACTCTCCCATGCTGCAGTCATCATCAGTTAATATTGGTCCCTTTGAAAGATCCCAGGAGATGTCTTACTGAAGGGGCTGCCTTGGGTCGGTCATTCCAGGGAGGACAGAGGATCCTACAGTTTTTCGTTTGTCAATCATCCTTCCTTCCTAAAGCCAAGGCACCTCCTCCTGTGCAGTGCAAAATCTCATCTGCTCTGTGCTGGCAGGAGCGTCTCACAATACAAATGAGTGATGTCTGTGTAACTTTGGGCCACTGTGGAACTATGACTATGGAATGAACTACTCATTCTGCAGGCAGGTGTTCGATGTCTTCTTGGCTGGAGGGAAAGGAACTGCATCAGCTCCATCCATCCAGAAGGCCTCAGCAGTAGATATTTCTCTTCTGCTTTCAGTTTGGCCCGTGAAGGTGTTACCCCCACAAGGGTAGTACCCAGGGCACGACGAGTGCTCGTGTCCAGGGCTGCACTGCAGGAGCCCATGATTTGAGGCAGTTGAGGAATTTTATATGGTGAAAAAGTAGGCTGCTATTTTTTTTTTTCTTAAGTTCTCCATGCTCATCAAGTTTGAAAGCCTAGGGCAAGATTAATTAAAATCAATGGAGCAAAGAAAATTAAGCACTTTAAAGTACTCTTTGGGGGCTATCAAAACTAAAATAATTCAAAATAAATAGTCAAATGTCTGGGGCTTGTTATGAGACTAATTTATCATTCTGCCCATTCATCTACTCTGTCTCTCCCTTATTTCTTTATCTGTTTTTCACAGAGCTCAGCAGATGCTCTTTCCTCAGCGTTTCACACCAACACGCAATGTGCAATCTCAGGGCTCTGCTCCCACACACCTAAAATAAAGATCACACTACAAACACAGCCTAATCCAGCAAGTCTTAATCATACTAGTAAGCCTTGCAGATATAAAAATAGCACTGTTCATGTTAATGGGATGATTTGTGAGAAAAAAAGAGTAGGTTCACAATTCTAAGTAGCAATCATGGGATGAAAATCTGCATTTTGTCTTGACTAGAAGAAGCACAATTTTTTATTGTGTGTGATTATCAGGAAAAATCATATCACTTGCAGGTATCTCCTAATGCCTCAAGCTATCTCCCCAGTTGTCCTCCAGATTAAAGTCCGGACCAAACTCAACATCCTCCATACAGGAGGAGTTGTAAGGGTAGATATTCACTCTAAGAAATCTCAGGTCTTTTTGGTTTAGTGTTTTCATTCAGTCTGTGCTTCTGTGCCACCTGAGTGGTCCTGTATGACTCTGTTTGGTAAGAAAATCTGCTAACTAATGTATGCCTGCTTCTGCTTGAGTTCTTAGCAACTCTTTTAAAGTGATTCCAGGTTGTTCGATGCTTCCTAGTGCAATTCCAGGTGTTATGGGAGGACTGTGAAGGTAATCATTGGAATCTCTAGCGTAGTGGTCATTGCATTAGGCTATCTTCAGCCTGATTACACAAGCTCAGCAGTGGCATTCATAATTCCAGTGCCTGGTCAGAAAACCTGATACTGAACTTATCACTTGAAGGTACAGGAATCTACAAGTAAATCCTCTAGATTAGAGTGTGTCTTTGGCTCCCTGTGGTAGGAAGTAGGTTCTGAGTCTGCAGGGTCCTGGCTGCTTGGCTGTGCTCTGAGTCACCAGGCTGCTCTCTGTGCTGAAGCAGTGGTATTCCCCGAGGAGTAGGAAACACGCTTATCTTCAGGTCTAGCTGTTTGTGTGGCAGCAGAGAACAGAGGAACACATATTTCAAGCTATCACATAGAGTTGTTACTTCAGATCCAGTTTCTTAAGCTTTTCAATAATTTTCAGAGCTCTCTCCATTTAGCTGGGTGATTGGAGTGACACTGAAGGGCACTTGCTTGCAGAAGGCTCCTTTGTTTCCTGAGTGTGAGAAATACTGCTACCCAGAGCAGAGGACTGGTCCTCTGACTCCTGTAATCATCTTGTAGCCTCTGAATAAAATTTTTATTTGGGAAAAAAAATTTTGTTTTTTCTCTGCCAAAGTCAAACTCATGATGGTTTGCTCAAGTCAATGTGGAGACATCACGGAAGCCGTGTGCTAAAATGAGCCATTGCATTGACCCAGGACTTCATTGTAAGGATACTGTAGTTTTGATTCTTACTGAGTTGCTTTTTGTCACATGCAGACGTCTAAAAGTGTGAGATGCAACTTTTTATGTGGACCTTGAACAGAAAATAAACTGAGGGCTAATGTGTGACCTGGGTGAATGGATATATGCACTAAATTCTACTGGAGACACACCAGTCTAAAAGTTTCAGCTCAATAATCTACAACCAGCAGTTTCTGGATGAATACACTTCATCACAAAGCCTGATGGAAGGCTGGGAAGGTAACCCAAGTGTTTGCAGCGATTTAGCATCTCTGATCAGTTTTTGGCTTTTGTTGGTATAGTTAACAGACGAGAAATAAAGGAAAAAAGTAACTAATTCAGATTAAAAACCTTTTCTGTGGCAAATTACATAGCTGTTATGTTACTTTTAGGACACTTTGATATAAAAATTAACAACTTGGTAAAAATAAGTGGAAACTTTCGAAGTTTTTGTTGTTGGAAATTTGGAGAATACTGAATCTGAGTCTTCAGAGACCTTTTCCTGTAATTACCTCTACAAATTATTCCAGGGAGTATTGCAAGCAAAGAATACCTTGTTATCCTTCTGCATGGGAGAGAAAAAGGCTTTTTACCTCTCTTCACTGCTTTTAAAACACAGGAAATTTAAAATAGGCAATTTAGATGTATATCTGCATTGGAACCTAACAAACCTTTCTTATGTCGTATTGTCGTGTTATCCTTGCAAAAACTCAGTTGAGTAAAGAAGGACTTACTACGAATTTGCTTTTCTGAGGAAAGTTTTGATCTGCTCCAGTTAATAAAAATGAGTCAAACATTACGGAAAATTTCCTTTTGGTTGGTTTATAGTTTCAAATAACTAATCCATTTTGGGCTGACTTGCACTCAGTGCTTCCTTCTCATGAACTTTTGAGTGATGAGGTTTTACTGGCGTGATACTCCCAGCAAGGGAATAAATACTCAATTCAATTAATATTACTTGCTTTCACATAGCAATTAAAGGCCCCCACTGGGACTGGAGCTCTAGGGAGACAGTTTACGTGAGGAAATGTTCAAGACCCACATGCTATAAATTATGGCTTCCTCTTCAAGGCCAGGGTCTCTGCCATTGCTCTCTAATGCCTTCTTCCCTCTCTGGTTCCACATTTGAAAAAATGTTGCAAATAAAAAACAATTTAAAAATCTAAGCTCCTTTTGTCCTATGCCCTGTCCAAACCTTGCCGTGTACCTCTTGCTCTGTTTTAATGTTGACGCAGATATTTGGCATGTTTGGAAAATTTTAATTCTGAAAATTTCAATATTCAGGTGTTTGTGGGGGAAAATCTATTTTATCTTCTACTGTCCTCTGAGGTGATATAAAAATATTACAATCAGGTAGACATACTGCTGTTGTTCTCTCATCTAATGAAGAATATAACTCAGAAAGTTTACTCTTCAGGAAGTTTTATAGACTGGTGGCTTCCTCAGACCAGCAAACTGACTAGCCTTGCTCAAAAAGCAGTTTTCTGCAAGTAAATGTCCCAAAAGAGCCGATGTAATGCAAAGGCTGTGGGAGTCCTGTGTATAGTCCTGTATGTACTATGTATTTCAGTGTGAATTAAAAAGCTGCTATTTTGCAAAGTGGAAAGCTAAGGCCCAAAGCCGCCTCACCAGGCCTTGCTTTCAGAAAGTTAGTGTAGTATAAACTGGTCTTCTAGGGTCTCCAATCAGTAATGGAGGGAGTGAAGGTCTGTGCCTCCAAGGAAAGAGTTCGCCATGCTGGGATGAGTGCCTGAGCTGCGCAGGATGAGTCACTTGCCGGGTGTGCTTCTTTCTTTTCACAGCCACAGACAACAGGCTTAGAGGAGAAGCTCTGCTCCTGGGTCTTCATGTGAGGTGGCACAAATGCCACTGAACTCCTTGCTGGAGTTGTCCATATTGCCAGGAACCACGCCAGTAGCTCTGGTTCCTGCCAGACAGCATCAGTTGCTGGCAAAAGGCTGAGCCCCAGCAGTTCACGAGGTTGTGGTGCCCAGGTCAGGTGCCCTCCACAAGCTGATGACTGGGAAGTGTGAAATGAGTGATAGACAGCCTGTGGTGGCAGGAGAGCAAATGTGGACCTTTGTCAGCCCTTGGAGAGGAAGAAACTGCTGGGAGGGGTCTGTCTCCCCATCCCAGCATCAGCAGATCACTGTGGGAGAATGCACTTTGTTCACCAAGACAAGGATGAAATAATATGCATTATTTTTCCTGGTCTTGCTTTTCTGGTTGTCAGGTTGCTGCCAGCGTTGTTGCCTGGGTGCGTGTCTGCCACAGCAGAGCATCACTAGCTGTGGACAATGCTCTTGAAACTGCTGTCAGAGCAGGGCTTCATCCTTCCCTGCATTACCAGCTGTAGAAGTGGCTGCCAAGAACATCTTAAATATATTCTCATTATTCAGTCACAGCTGAGGGTTACATAGAGGAAGGAAAATGGCTCATGGTGGCAATCCACAGCCCAGCTCCTGTGTCTGCTAGCAGGGAACTCTGCTGTGAGCATCATCTCCACATGCCTGTAAGGCAAGAACATCATCCATCATGGTCTGTGACAAAGGCATTTTCACCTGTAGAAAATCCCATCCATTTAGAAACTCTGTATGGCCCTCACCAAGATACTTGCCTTTGAATGCTTCTCCCTAGATACAAAATTCTTCCTCACCATCAAAAGCAAAATAAGTTACAATGAACTGCTATTGTTCAAAAGCCAGTATCCTATAATAATCATATTAATTCTCCTCCCATCCATGCTTTAATGAAAACCTGTCCATGCCACTGTTCAGTTTCCCTGGTTACTGTGACTTTCTGTGATTCAGGTGTGAGTTTCTGATGCTAAACGTGGTGTCTTATTTCTTTGTTACTGTGATAAAGGTTAGAGGAGATCAGTGAGCTTTTGTCTGAGAAAAAAACCATATCCTTATTAATTACATTAAAATGGCAACATTTCACTATGTGCATGTTTGTATTTTTTAAACAATTAAAGGATGTCATGGTTTAAGCCCAAACATGAACTGATCCTCACACAGCTACTCACTCACTTTCCTTCAGTGGGATAGGGGAAAGAATTAGAAGAGTAAAGCTGAGAAAATGCGTGGGTTGGATAAAGACCATTTGATAGGTAAAGGAAAAGTCTTATGCACTCAAGCAAAACAAAACAATTCATTCACCACTTCTCACGGGCAGGCAGGTGTAACTGTCCCAGTTAAAACAAGCAGATAGAAGAACTTTGTAACACAGAAGTGAAAATGGGAAAAAAATATTGTGCTTGAGTCCTGAAGATACAGTTTTTGTGTAAAATTTGATGAATATTTGATTTACCTCTTTGTAATCTCAAGCAAAGTAATTGGACATTCTGAATACATAGGAAAATTTTACTTTGAGTGGTCATAATTTACATTCTGTCTTCAGCAACAAATGAACAATAGTAGCTTTCTTACCTGTAGCAGTGCAAGTTGGGGTGGTTAGGGAACAGTTTCAGAACCCGCTTTGCCAGCAAAGTAATGAGGGCATCTTGCAGGATAAGTAGTTTCTCACAGTTATACTTTCACCCTCTGCCTCTTCCAGGGCTAGTGTGGATGCAATGATTTCTCTTGCCCAGAGGCTGTATTTAGACCATCCCATTTTAGGAGGTTACATCTGAAAATATTACAAATCTCATTCCTTCTCCCCTCTCACTATGTATGCTTAATATACATTGTGTTTCATTCCACTTGGACCATGAAATTAGTTACATGGAGAGTTCACAACATCTACTCCAGCACTGTAGGAGAATGGTTGAAAGTAAGTATCCTTAAGTGTTGGCACTGTGTGTTTCTTTCCATCATACTTCCGTGATAGCATTGCAGCTATGGATTGGCAGGCAGCATTGTTTGTACTTAGAGATTGTGAATTTGCTTATTTTACAGATTGTCCTGCTGTGCAAAAGAAAAAAGGCAAAAGGGAGTTTATTATGAGTTTTATCAAATTGTTACAGAATCCCACAAAAGACAGAAATTAGTCTCTTCAGTTTTCTCAACTACTTTATGCTATTCTGACACCAACATTACCAGCATGTGGCATGTGCCTGTTATAGGAGACAGAGACTGCCATTTTAGATCAAAAAGTAATTTCCTTGTGTCAGGTATCCTTTGACAGACGAAGTAGAAATGAAGATGAATAGGCCTTCAAAGAATGTGTTGCTTTGGGATTTTTTTCTTACCTAAAAGAGAGCAAGGTGATTTCTCTGGATTAGAAAACATTTCATGTTTTTCAAAATCTAGTTCTGGCATGGGGTTATTGGCTAGTGACTGTTTATTTTTAGGCTTACAAATAAGCCTTCTTAGACTTTGACAAATAAAAATGACCTGTCCAGAAATAGCAAGGAAGTTTTTCTATGTGACAGATCATGAGCTGATAATCTTTAACTAATAGATAACTCCTCTCCCCTGAACAAAGGGGTTTTATCTGAGAAGATATCACAGTGAAACGTCCACTGTCCTTCCTCTCCATCAAAGCAAGCCTGTGCTCTGAAGGCACTCCGGGGGTATGGACGTGTTGTACCAGCACTTCCATCTTAGGGACGCCTAAGATACTCTACACAAAGTCACCTGTACGACCCAGCATGATGCTGCACAGAGGTGCACACTGACAACCTGTGTTGCACCCCATCTCAGAACTTGCTACTGCACAATTATTGGGGAAAACCCTGCGCTTTTTTGTACTGTGCATTCCCAACCTACTTGTGCATACCTTGAGAGAAGTGTGGATGTGCTTCCTGACAAGTAAGCTACAGAGCAACTGTGAAGCTTCCCTAACCAGGCCAGTAGAAAAAGTGCATCTCCCATTAAGAGTCACTGTTTTCCTGCTCAATGCCATTTGCACAGTGGAGTTGGGAAACCCACATATGCCCAGCTATGCTGGGTTGAATTTCTTTCAGACATTGCCCAGTTTCTATGAGGTCTGTGTGTCTGGATATCTTTGTGTTAAGTGGTGTTAAGAGGAAGCTTCGACTGGAGAGCTGGAGGGAGTGGGAAGAACAAGGAGATGGTAGTAGAGACAAAAGCATCTCTGGAAGTGATCTCTCTTCATAGTCTTCAAAAGGCATCAGGAGAGTTGCATACACCTAGTTGGCAGGATGAGAGCCTTACAGGGTCTTAAAAACTCAAAGTAATAATAGTCTTAATAAATTAATGTAATAATAAACTTAAAAGCAATACAAGTAAAGGACACAGTGAATTTATTTGGGTTGCACCAAATAAAATTTGGTAATGTAATTTATTTCTTAGCACTTAAATAGCCTTCTGCACGTTGAAGAGACTATAATTGTTTAAAACTCAGTCATGTGAGTCAATTTGGATCAGATTCCTTTTTCCTAGTTGTATCTGTATAGGTGGCTCTCTCCAGTAAATACTGGAGGCACAGAGAAAGGTGCTTGCAGGGTGATTAATTCAGAGAACCTCTATTTTGGGTTGCCCTACAAGTGCCCATCTAGGCTGTCATATTCAGATTATCAACATCATCTGACCCTGTGAGAAACACATGAAGCTCTGTTAGATATGCCACATTTTAAAAAGAGATGCAGACGGATTTCAGTTTAGCTTTGTGTGATATTTAACAAAATTACCCTATGGACTCTTCCGTATAACAAGATTTTTAGCTTGGCTTCCCCTTGAAATGAGGCGTGTGCAATCTTGCTGTCTTACTGTCTGTCACGTCCTTCTCAGAAATGTTATTATCAATGGGCACACTTCAGTCAGATCTAACACAAGAGAAGAGACTCAAATACCCAATCTTCCTGAGAGGTCTGACACTGGTTTCACAAGAGTCCCAAATTAATATAATCCCTGGATGAAAAACAGCAGCGAGAGCCCAGTGGTTATCTGTTTGACCCCATGGCTGGTGAGTGACAGCCTGTGTACTGACAACTCAATAAACACATGGTTCTCAGCATGGAGCTGACAACCAGTTGCAGCATCTGCTGTGTTTTATCTGGTCAGCAGTTAGAGGACAAAGGAGTGAGGAGGCCTCTTTCTGCTTGGTGAATTTGAAGAGAAGGAATAAGAGATTTGGAGATGGTGAGGTCTTGTACCTGAGAGCTAGTGATATGGGAGACAAAGCTGTTAAAACATTGCCTTGTTCTGCTACTCCCTAAAAAGCCCATGTTTTTAATGCCACTGGATTAAATACTAACCAACATTTTCACTTAACAGCACCTACCTTAGAACTATCACACAAAATAATGCCATTTGTAAAGTATTCTCAGATTATCCTCTTTTGTATTTGTATGGACATTGTTCATGTTAAATTCTCTGAATTCAGCATCTGTCCAGGACATGATTACTTAAAGCCGTCATCTTGTTACCACCCTTATCTTTGCCAGCTTTCCTTCTACCATCTTCCTGCCTCATCTTGGATGGGAAATCACATGCAGTCCTATGCAGAAAAATCTTTGAATCAGCTGAAGTGTCTCTCCTTTTCAATGCTGTATGACACGTAACGTACGTGAGAGTCCATGCTGCTAACTACTGCGTATTTCAGAAGCTCTGAATTGGATGAACTGACACCAGGGAAACCCACTTTTTTTCCACTCCCTGCACAGTGTGTTTAGCCTTTACTGTTTAATCAAGTGATGCTTAGCTCATTTGAACTGACCGATGTACAGTTCTCAATTGTCAATTCCCACAGCCTAATCAACAGCTGAATAACACAGGGTAAACAGTTAATCACGCTTGAACCCAGCAGCACACTGCACATTGAGGCAGAGATCTTGAATTCAAGGTCAAAACTCATTCTGGGTCCACCCTTGTTGGGCCTGAGGAGGAACCAGGAGGAAAGCTAGCCATGTGGTACAGTAGAATTGTAAAATTGGGTTTGGGGCTTGGGAGTTTTTTTAGACAAAGAGAAAATTTGGCACAAGTTTGTGTTTTCTGTGAAAAAAACCCCCAGTACCTGGAGGTAATTAAATGAGTGCTAGAGAAAGTGGCTGTAGCTCAGTAGGCTTTATAAGCTGTAGAATGTTTGGGCAAAAGTCTGTTTGGAAAGTTCTAATAAAGATAAATTTAAGAGTAGGTTCTAAAGCTTGAGTTTGTTGTTTATTCCCATTAGAGATTTCAAGTTGGAAATACCTGCCATCCCCCTGGAAACACTTCATGTAGCTGTTTATTTCCATTACAGCATTAACTGAAACATCTGTGTGAAAATATTTCAAATTATTTGTAAAGAATACAGTCTTGGATTTGCTCAGACTTCTCATAATCTCAATTATAAGTGTAGATATCCTGAAGAATAAATTTACCATATGGGTATATCAGCAACCCCATGATGTTCTTCTATGTGTAAAGCTTTAATGGCATCATTATTCTGTAATGACATCAATGCCAGTAATACCTTCCTAAAGAACATTATTAGTAAAGGGACACTAAATCCACAAATCTACAGGTTAAATTTGTCATTTCAGTAAGCATGTCACACATATGGCACAGGCAGAGCTATGTGTGTGCAGCTGTGCAGGTGCTATAGGCAAAATACTGCCTGTAGTAGCTCAAAATCCATGTGTTATGGTTGTTGAGTTAGAGATGTTGCTTGAATTCCAGATTTAATTTTCTAGTTTTGAATTACAGTCAAAATCATAATGTTGTGGTTAATAACTAGCATCAAACTAGCATTTGACAAATTGCATGACAGAATTTGTCGCCATGATAAATAATTTCTTCCAGCTGGAAAACAGAACATTACTCATTATCTAAAAGAATTGTGTACAGGAAACATATCTTTTAGTAGGAATGCAGCACTGAGTGTACAATTACTTTTTTGAAAGTTATTTCCCAAACTACTGTCAGCAGGGGCACATCTATTTGGCTTGGAATCTCTGTGATTTTTATTGCTTAGGTGCCACTCCTGGGAGTTACCTTTGCATTGCTCACAAACCAAAATCACTTTCTCTTCATTATTTTCCCTTCAAAGAAAACAAATATTTATCAGAAGAAAAAGATACTTTTTGAGAATGCAAACTGAAAAAGTGTTAAGAAATTTGTTTATAGTCTCCCCATCTGCTGTGACTTACCTCCCTTGCATTTTCAGTGCATTGTGCTTTATTGTTTAAATTTGCTTTAGGATTTGCATGTGATGTATCCAAGATACCATGAATGGTTTGGTACTAATTAAAGAGAAAATACAATTATCTGAATGGCTCTAGGGCAGTGGAGGCAGATCAAAAGAAGGAAAATCCAAAGTTCACAAAATTTTTCCACTCCAACTTTGATGATATTTCTGAATTTGAAATTAGCGTGCAGGCTGCATTTGCATTTTAAATGTTTGGACACAACTTATACAGAAGCAAATAGTCTTTTGGGGCCATATTGAGCATTTTAACAAGGCTGGAGGATAACAGAATACATCTCACACTAATATACATCCTGCTTAACTCCGTCAGGGACAAAAAAAGAATCCAAAACCACAGGGGCAATGCCTGCAGTAATGTTTTTCTTTTCAGATATGCTATACTGAAACGGTGCTTCAATATTGGAAATACTGGCTTAACCAAATCAAATACTAAAATCTGATTTAATTGATACTGCTTCCCATGAGCACAACATGCACACCTTTCTAATGCATGAGTATAAGCACACAGTTTATTACACAGCAGATGATCGTGCATTTTGTGGCAGAAATCTGCTTGTTGCCTGAATACCTCTGAGGTGTTTGCATGTAGGTGAAGAGGACTTAGACCAGAAAAAAGAAAAGCAGTTATTGAGCAAAAGTATCTGAGACACCCCTTGGCTGACAAAGCTGAACTGCCGTCTTCTCTCTCCAAAGCTATCTGCCTTCTGATTCCTTCGAGCTACATCAATTTACTGTAGCCCATATTCTGTTAACATGATATTAAATTTATTTCACAATCACTATTTTATTTAAAATATAAGACTAACTCCACTGTGACTGCACTGTGTGAGATCAGATTTCTGTATGGTTGGTATATAAATGGAAACTCACATACTTTGGAAACAGATATGCTGAGGGAACTGTAAACTCTAAAGACATAGAAAGAGTCATATTTATGAAGGCTTAAGTAGACTTTACCTGTAAACCTTTTTAAAAAAGATTAGACATGCTGAACAATTATTTCATTCATGTTATTTCATATATATTCAGAAATGATAAACTGTCAAAAAAGAAAATGCTATAAGGTAAGAACTACAAATGGAATAACATCAAAATCATAGATTCATAGAATCATTATGGTTGAAAAAGACCTTTAAGATCAGGTCCAGGCATCAACCCAGAACTACCGAGTCCACAACTAAACCAGGTCCCTAAGAGCCACATCTTTTAAATACCTCCAGGGATGGCAGCTCTACTGCTTCCATGGACAGCCTCTTCCAGTCCTTGGAATTTCAGTAAAAAAAATTTTACCTAATATCCAATCTAAACCTCCCCTGGTGCAACTTAAAGCAATTTCCTGTTATCCTGTTGCTTGCTGTTTGGGAGAACAGAGTGACCCCCCCCTGGCCACAGCCTCCTTTCAGGCAGTTGTAGAGAGTGATAAGGTCACCTCTGAGCCTCCTTTTCTCCAGGCTGAACACCCCCAGCTCCCTCAGTTCTCCTCATCAGACTTGTGCTCCAGACCCTTCCCCAGCTTTGCTGGCCCTTCTCTGGAAACACTGCAGCACGAGAATGTCTGTCTTGTAGTGAGAGGCCCAAAACTAAACACGGGATTCGAGATGTGGCTTCCCCAGCCAAGCACAGGGGAAGCATCACTGCCCTGGTCCTGCTGGACACATTGTTTCTGCTACTAGTTCCTTCTAATATGGTTATAGTTACACATTAGGGTATTCACAATCTATCCAGAGCATAAGAACATCCAAATCCTGGCTCATCTATACACAGTATGTTTACCAGAGCAGAGATAGCATTTTTAACACAGCTGGAGCTGTTTTCTTTACGATAGCAAATGTCTACCTTTGCTGCCTGGCCTATTATTTCTATGGCAAAGGGACATAAATCCCTAAACTGTGGAGTGGGAGACAGAAGAGGCATGACAAAACCTCTTAGGGTGATGACTAAATTTCTAATTAGTTATAAACCTGTTGATAGTTCATGGGTACTTGGGCCTTTGTCACCTACACTTAGCATTTACGACTTCCTTCATGGCACTTCATGCAGTTTGGATTTACACGGCAGAAATATTGTATTAGACCCAAACCAAAAGTTAAAGTACACTCTGGAAGAAAATGAAAGTGTCTTCTAATTCACTGGCATACTTCAAAAAGTTTTTCTCACTTATGAATTGCTTCAGATAATTTGCAGGGATGTATTCTTGTTGTTAATCTTTTTCTTAACAAAAAATTGATTCTGTTCCAGACATGGTCAGAGCTGTCCCTTATTTATTCAAATGCAGTGTTGACAAAAGCAGGGGAGATGCACAGGGCAGGATTCAGCTTGCAAGTTAAGGGCAGGATTCAGCTTGCAAGTTAATACTTCAGTTTGCATGTCTGTGTGTGGAGGGGCACATACCCACTCAAGTGTCCAGTAAGGCCCAGTATAGTTAGGAGGATGCAGTCAATAGAGTCAGCGGGACCTGAAGAGCTATTCAGCTCACCTGGAAGCAGGCACGTACAATTGATCAGTGAATTGTCACCCAGACACCACTGGCTGTATTGACCACATCTCCATGGACTGCAGCTGAAGTGTAAACAGTTCAATTTATCTGTCCTAATCTCTGTGTACATTGATGATATGATTGCTGGTTGTTCTTACTCATGTCAGATTGAATTACTGAATGGAGCTAAAAAAAGTCATGAAATCAATCCTATCTGGAAATATTATGAGCAAGAACCTCTTACATAGCTAGGGAGTTTGGCTGCTTAAACAAAACTGTCTGAGTGTTTAAAGCACCCAAGACACATCTACTTAAAATCATCAGTTGTAATTTTGTATATTTCCATGCCTTATTTCCCACAAGATTTCAAAGAACCAAAGGACCATGGCACTCATGTACTTGAAGTCTCTGATGAATACAGGTGATTACTGTGTCAGTAGATCGAGGGGCAAGATTTTTTGAACATCCTTCCCCCAGTTACTTCCCTTACTGCTGCTAGATATGGATCCACTCCAGGTCATGGACCAAGGAGAACTAATGAAGCTGCATAGCCATGTGCCTCCAGCAGAGGCTATGGCCATAGGCTATAGCAAAACCCTCCACTTACAGAACAAATGCATCTCAAAAGTTTTTAGTCTCCCTGCACTGGTTTGGGAAGGGCATGAGGGTCAGGATGGATACAGCCACGTTTGAGCCTTTGAAGCTCTGGTATTTGAGACAAGGATCGTATTTCTGCAGCTTGAGCCTGGATGCTGAAATACCAAAAATGTCCGACACATGCCCATGAATAACTATTCACCTTGAATATTTTTGGATGAACAAAACTGCATCTTGTAACAATTTTTGTATGAATTTTATAAATAAAACTCTCTATTTCTTTATAATGTGAGCAGAGGGACTAACCTTGGTGCCACTGAATCAGTTTTGCACTTGACTTCAGTAGAAGCAAAGATGGGCCCATGGTGAATGCAAATCCAGAGGAAATTACACCCAGGTGCTTTTCAATGAAATGTTTATCCATTCAAGAAAAAAGAAAAAGAAAACCTGATTTCTTTATTTTGAGCAACTCTACTCTCAGTACCTCAGGCTGATTTATACATGTTGTCTTTCTCTACAATGTATTTACGTGGTAAAATCTAGGCTCAGGTGCAGCCTTTGATGTTGAGGGGGGTGTTTCATATGCAGCTTTACTTAGTAAATTCTTTCCCAGCCAGATGTACTGGAGTACTGCAGTCTCACACTGTGAAGCACAGTCTGAGTAGTTAATATTACCTGGAGTGTACAAGGGAGAGAATGTTTTGATGATATTCATGCTTGCAGCTTTACAGGTCTTGTGCATATCTGTTTATAAACCTTAGATATCTTGCATGTATTTCATCAGTGTCAGCCATAATATAAATCTTCCCTGAGCAAATTACACAATATTATCTACGTAATAAGTAAAATGTGCTGATACATCGGGAAGTGTTGCCTGGAGTTTGAAGCTGTTACAAGCATTATGATCCTAGACACTATTATTAAGCTATCAGGGTGTTTAAATATGTCAAATTAGAAGTCTGACAGCAGAATGCTGGTTCTCATTGCAGAAGGAAAAAGGCGTGTGTTCAAACAGTGCTATGTATGGAGCCTAAATCAGTCTGCTCAGGTCTGGTGTGCTTTAAAAGACAATGAGTGAATTTCATATGTCTGAAAGTGAAGACATGATAATGCTCTTCTTGATTCCTGTCCTGCACACCAGTTCTATGTGTGCTGACACCACGGCAGTGGCAGAGAGGGTCTGCCCATCCTGAGAAGAGGCTGTGCCTCCAGGGATGGCTTTTACATGTCAGGACCGAAATACAGTCTTTAAATTATGTATCCTTGCTGGATCCAGAAAGTGTTCTACCATAAATGTCAAGAGTTCGGGGTTCAAAACAATCGTGACCTGAAGGTTTCCGTTTCTGAGCAAGAGTGGGATTTAGGAGCCAGATGTAGTATGTAGAGCAAACCCTTCAATGTGGCTGCCAGGTCCTACTGCCTGGAGAAGGAATGATGCTGACAGTGTCAGGAGTGTTCTTCTGCTGGTGCTGAGCATCTGGGCTGAAAATCTAATCCACAGGTCTCTATGGCCTTGGGAGACCACACTGGGAACAGGCTCCTATGTGCATTGGCCTCACAGTGGGTCCCAGCATAAGGCTTGAAATGGTGGATTTGTTTTAATTTACTTTTAATTATTTTATCTTCATGTGACCCTTCAGGTGTACTTTCCATACTTCTTTTTAAGAAAATGTCGAAATCTTTCGCATTGAGGTAACTGTTTAAACACATTGTGAGATTTGCAGTGAAATCCTGGGAGCTGAAAGCACAGACATAGCGTGTGGAATGAAGGCTGCTGCTGGACTCCGAGGTGCTTTCACACAGCATTCCCTTGTGTTAGGGGCAGTCAGCCAGAGGCAATGTTTGAAGGCACCGTGATTCTTCTCCAGCAGGAGGAAATATATAGTTATTCTCATGCTCTAAAACAAACATTTCATTTATCAATGCAGCTCATAGAATTTACAACTGCTGCATCAGCAGAGATAAAATGCAGCAGTCGTAGACTAAAATACTGCATCTTCTGTGATAGGGTTTGGAGAGCAAATTTACTGATTTTTCTTTTCTCTGTATCTTGGGAGATGTGAACACTCAAGAGCATCTGAATTTGCAAACCTTCGCTATGACTGTTCATAAGAACAAATGGAGAACTGGGCCCTTACAAAGTTCAAATATTTCCCTCTGAATTAGCCCTACAGCTGTAATCTATAAACTCTGGAGCTCAGGAAACAAAGACAGCTTTAAACTCTGGCAATCTGACTTTTAATTCAAGCATAATGAGGGAGAACAACAACAAAAATAAGAGTAATATAGATTCAAGGAACATCTAGTAAAAGGCATAAAAACTACTAATCCTTCTGCAATAAACATCAGAAGGAGGAAATCTGCCAGAAGTCCAGGAAGATGATCAAAGAATAAAGTCTCTGAGAAGTCTCTGATAAAAGTCTCAGAAAAGTCAGTGATATTCTAGGAAAAGAATCTAAAATGAATCTTCTGTACACACAGTTACTTTGGAGGATTTTGGGGAGGTTCCCACACTGGAAGTCTTTCTTCCCAGAGATTTATCGAATGTTTTTTTTCAAACTGAAATGGAGATAGCAAAGTTGGTGGGAAAAATAGACTAAATGCATGATAACATATCAGAAGGACCAACAGTAACAGAGTTTTAAAGAACTTAAGGATGAAGTATTCAACATTTCAACAGCACTGTCTAACCTCTTGTTTAAAATTTCTTTGGTACTAGAAGCTGGGATATAATTAATTTTATATCAGTTTTCAAAGAATTTAGAGAAGAAAAAAGTTACTGCAGAACATGAAGTTGGTGGCTGTATTGGCAAAGTGATAGAAATGCTGAATTAGTGGCCACTTGGAAAACACTGCATACATACTGGGGATAGTCAGCATGGATTTTAGAAGCGGAAATTATGGTTCAGTAGAGTAGATCTGCAAAATGCTCAGACAGGGGGATCAGGGATGAGCAGAGGCAGAAAATCTCTGCTATACCAGGACAGACTGAGAAGGCCAGGACATCCTCACAAAGCCATGACATACCAGATATAGGGTCTGGATAAAAGTGAGAGGTACATGGGTAAGAATACTGTCTACTGTAATTTCCGATGCAGGAATTAGGAACCATAAAAAGAAGCTAGCAGGTGAAAAAATTGTAATCATTTTCTTTTTTTTTTTTTCCTGTCATCTGATGGATAACTAAGCTGTGGAACTCTTTACCTCAGGACACTGAAAGTTTACAAGAATCAGCTGGGAAAATTAATTGAGGAAGGAAAAATTCCTGAAATGTCCCTAAGTATAAAGATACCCTCACTGAACTGCAGATTGTGTGAGACTGGCAGAATGCCCCAGGGAAGTGCTGCTGCCTACCGCTGGGGATAGGGTGTGGGGATATGGGAATGAGAATAATGATACAAGGAGAATATGCTGACCTAGTGCACCTGGATTATATTGTTATGTTCTTTTCAGCTTCTCAATTACACTCTCTTTCTAGGCTGTCCACACACAGATATGTGGAGAACCAGATCAGTAAAGATACTTGGCTTACCCATTCCAGTGGATTTTCGAAGGAGATAAAACAGTCAAATAGCAGTAGGCAGCTAAATAATATATACTCATTTGCTGTCAAAAGAAATTATTTTTCTTTAAAATATATCATTAGAGTGGCATTTATTCAAATGGGAGCTTACAGCCTTATCTCCAAGTGTTACAGAGTCTGTTACAAAGAAGTTTCATATCAGCAAAGGGCTGTTGCTCTGTAGAGGCTGGATGCATTACTGGAAGGGACAGAGCTGTGACAACACAATGCTCCTGCCTATTGGCACTGGAAGAGGAATGTCCTTGTGGGACCCCTTTTTGCCATCAAGGTGAGAGAGGCAGTGAGGTGCCTCTTGTGCACTGATAATTTGAAACAAAAACTGTTGCAATCTTAACACAAACTGTCAGAGAAGTGTTTAGCACTTATATTTGTTACTGGTTTGTGAGGATTTTGATGTATGGATAATAGAGACTAGGGACAGTTAGAGTGGCCTGGGCCCCAAATGTGTAGACACATAAAGCATTCAGATATAGTTAAAGCCCTGCGAACCCCAAATAAAGCCAACTAAAGCTAGGTACCAACAGGAAGATGTGAGAAAATATATGCATCTGCAGCTCACTAGAAAGGGAAAGCAGGAATGTGTCTGAGTGACTGACAAGGGAGCAATCAGCCTGCAAATGTTGCTGACATGTTCAAGGAGGAAGAAAACAGGCAGGAGAAGATGGAGAAATATCTGCAGGAAGCATGTGGAAATGATGGACTGAGAAGTGGGGAAAACCCTTGCAGGGAAATTAGAGGAAATACTTGAACAGAAAAGTCAAGGAGCAGACTGGAAGACTGAGAAGAAAGAAATGAGAGCTCAGGAGCACTTCCCAAAGTTGGAAAGGCCATCCTATGCCACCTCCTATCCCACCCTCCTGTACTCTAGATATGTTTACTGTAGTCCCTTTTAAATCTCTTACATCTTGGGTCCACACCAAGACCCTGGTAAACTGTTCGTTTCTATGACCCCATTCAGCTCCTTTGGGGGGTTGGAGGTCTCTCTGCAGGAGCTCTGGAAGCCATGGAAGCTGACGCCAGCCAATGCTCCTACCTGCCTCGTTCAATATAAGGGCACATTACAGTGGCACTCCTGTACTGGAGGGGATCATGTTGAGTTTGAATTGCAGTGTTTTAACTGGGTTTCATCCATGAGAAAGGTTAACTCAGTCTTCAGCAGGCATTCGTTCACACTGGAGGCTGCTTGGGTGTCCTCACCATCACAGATAAGACACAGGTACCCAAAAATATTTAATACTGGCACCCATCTCCGAGAGAGAGGTTTTTTTCACTTCCCCGTTTCAGACAAATGTGTAGGTAAATGATGAATCTTGAATATAATCTGTCTGTTGTGTTGCAGACAGTGTATAAACTCCACCCATTGTGTGCTGTGTAGAAAGAGGATTGGCAGAGAGAAAAAATATCCTGAGCAACAGATGGTAGGTGACGTGATAACTGTCTGAGCAGTGATAACCTTAATCCAGTTAATTTTCTAATCAAGATTAAGAAGACACCAAAGGCATGAGAGAAGGTGAAGAAGAAACCTGTAATCAATAAAACAAATATAAGAGGATGGAAGACATGCTGATGGATAAGATGCAGGAGTGGAGGGAAATCACAGGAACAATTGCCAGATGTCTTGTCAATATGAAAACAAAGTAGTCAGACCTTGCATCAGCCAATATGCACAGAACAAGAAAATGTGGGCTATATTACAGAATTACAAATCATTGTATGGATAACCAAGTGACCAGGAAGGGTCAGCAAGTTAAGCAAAATTTTTAAAGTATATAGGAATTTGATAAAAAAGAATGGGGGCAAACTTGACAAGAAAAATCAATTGCCAATAAACCTCAAATAACATCTTTTCTACCTCTGATGAAAATGCACTTTATTTTTGAAGGATTCTCAATAAAAACAGAGCACTTACAGTTTTTCTCAGAAATGCTTTTGGGTTGTATTCAGTCAGTAGAGTTCACAATGATCAACCTGAATGTTTGAAATGTTTCCACTGACCTGCTGTGCTCTTTATTGGCAGAAAAAGTTTCAGATTAAATGTTTCACTCAGTACTACCAAAAAATGAGAGGTACTTTGACCTGGTAAGAGGGAAAGCATTATAGCTGGCAGCCCTGGCTGGCAAAGGATGTTGGGGCCACATATCTATATTGAGAGAAGCTGAAACCCAAGAAAGTGAGGCCATTATTGTGTCTTTCTGCACAAGGCTCCAAGTACGGCTTTGCACAGCATCTGACTGAAAGCTCACATTCACTTCAGGTTGGTTATATTCAATCAGAATAATTACATTTCTCAGGCTTGTTTTTGACTGGCCACAAGGATTTTATTACAGAAATAATGGTTTGCTTAAGCAGAAAGACTTTTTTATTTGAACTGGTGAGAGAAGGATATTTGCCCTGCCTATCATAGCCCTGCTAGGCAGAAGCAAGGTACCCCCAAGCTGTTACAGGGACATCACAGGAGTCCCACAGGCACACAAGACAAAGCTCCAAAGAACCAGTCCTTAACTGTGCCTTTTAAGTAATTCATGCATTCAGTTTTGGGAGCACAGAAGTTAACACATGAAAATGTAATTCTTGAATACACAAATTACTTCCACCAAATTTATAGCAGCACCTTACTACCTCATTCCTGTGGTCACACTATTAGTACAATTCAACACAGCACATTCTTGCTGAACAAAAATGATTCTAGCAATGAATCCAAATAAAAATACTCTGTCCTTGTTGTCCAGTTTACCACTGAGCAAGGTCAGTATAACTTCTCTGGTCAGTGAGGTAGCTCTTATGTATTTTTTCAGTTTAGAATATTCAGAATGTACCAACAGAATATATAGAGCATACCTGCAGCTGAGGTTACTTTTATTTGACACTGTTGGATGTGCATTTCTCTCATCTCAGGTTGCTGCAAAGCTGTAGTGTCCCATCTTCACAGGATTCTGCACAAATTACAGATTGTCTCAGCAATTTTTATGTTGCTCTTGGACTTAATGAGATCGAAATTGTGACATGGTATTTTGTGTTCAATTCCAAATATATGGAGTCCATACAGAATGACTGCTGCTGTACAAGTTTTAAGGAAGTTTGATTTTACGGTCTCTGCATTTGATGCCTCTGGAGTTTCATGGCATCTTGCACACTTCCCTTAGTATTTCTGGAGTCCCTGTTCAACTGAATTAAGCATTCCATCCTCTTCTTCCTTCATACTTTGAACTTGGACTTCTGGAGAGAATTAGAGAACTTGTTTTCCATATGTCCATGTCTTCATCATCATGGTAGGGTGTTTGTCAGCAGATTTAAGAATGTGCCTCCCCAAACTAAAAATTTTCATAGAAATTTTTATGAAGTAAATTTGGTATACTTCCAACACACTTGTTTGGGATAGGTCACAAGCTTTCAACCCCATCACTTTTTAGTACTTTCTAATGCAAAACAACCTGTAAGACTGAGAAATGAATTAATGGGTGTCACGGGTAATAGAGGTAGTAGAGGTAGGAATGATGCATTAAAGATTGCTAAATTACTGTAGCCAGTGGTGATTCTGATGAGAAGAGTTCTTGAGGCTTGTGTCTCATCTAGACATTTATTTTCAAAAACCGAGTAATTTGAATGACAAGATACTGTATTGTTTACAAGGCACATGTTAAATTTTCTGTATATTTATTGAAATGCTCTAATACCTTTTACCCTGTCTTTCAGTTGCTTGCAATGTGGTGATGGAAACACTTGCTGCCTGATGCATTCAGGAACATTTTGAGTTGCTTGTGGAATTTTTTTTCTCTGATGCCTACCAGAGTGAAACTAAAGCAGTTGCTTCAGGAAACAATTTTATTATACATGTTTTCAGGCATTATTTATTTATAGAAAAGTACATGGAGTTCCAGGACCTAAGAATATTTTTGAAAGAAAACACGGTTATTGCAATCCCAGTTAAACTCTTCTTTCCCCTGGTCTCATCTCTGGATCCAGTTTGGTCAGAATCCTCTTCCTTTGGAAACAACACGTCTCCCGGTTCATTCTTCTAAATGAGCCAGTGGGCAGCATGCCCTTGAGGGGTTTCACAGGTCACCTAGCAAGCCCTCAAGCTTCATACACAACTTTGCAAGTACCCACTCAGTTTTTCTGACAGCTATTGTCAGTCTCGATGGGTTTTGTGACCTCGTCAGATTTTTCCCTTTGCCTTGCATTGCTGCTTTGCCTTATATTATTCCAGTACTTTCAATGTCTGACCATACATCATAATTTCTAAGGCAGAAATCACCAGCAGTGGTATATTAATAGGCATATACTAGAAGTTTTAAATGGAGGGAGACCTACATTCTGTGACTTCTGGGCATCAGTGCTGAAAATCAACACAGTTTTTTGCTGTGGTTGTTTGCTGTGTTGGAAGTACTAAGAATTACTTTACCTCAGAGGCATTGCAGCACTAGAATTGTACATGTCCTGGACTTCCAAAATGTTCAAAAAGGTATTACACATGGATATCATAAACCTAGTCAGGACCTGAAATTGCATGTGCATGCACACAAGGATTTGCTGACTACTATACTGGTAAACTTTGCTGTATAGTGCAAATCTCAGGGTTAATCGCCAAGAGTCAAAAAAAATACAGGCATAGAAATATACTTCTGTAGAAGTGAAATTCCAAAGTTAACCCTTCCAGTTAGGAGCTGGTAGGAGTATCAGGATTACCAAAGCACCGAGGCAAGAACTGTTGCAGTTGTACTGAACAAAAGAGGACGCATTACTGATCAGACAGACTTGTTAGCAAATATAAGATGAGATGTGCTTGCCAGTATAGAGATATTATAACAAGTTATTTTAAAAATTCATGTAGAATTATTCCGGTTTTTTTTTCAAACATTTCAAAATTTATCAAGTCTGCCATGTCAAAAGCAGTGAGTTTAGAAGGCTCAGCAGTCTCATAGGCTTGGCCCTAGGTAAGAGCAGAACTCCCTCTAACAGGAAAAAGACAAAAGACAAGAACATTTCCAGTGTTACCAGTCCCAGTCCCCAGGGCTCTCTCACTGTCCAGGGCTCTCCCACCATGCAGGGCTCAGATACTCAGTGGGGGAGGCAAAGCCCCTGATACCTGTGCTGCCATTAGCTTCTATAAAACATCAGCTCCTGAAAGGCAGCAAAGTCTTGCTGCCAAATGTCAGCTTGAATGAAGAAGCAACGCAGCTGAGCGGTCTCGGGGCCTATTGTCCATTTCTCTTTTCTTCCAAGGAAAGCTGCTAAGGGATCAGGAAGAGCTATAGCAGAGATAAGTGAAGAATAGCCCATGACAAGCCGTGCAGGCATAAAGATGTATGCGAGTGCCTCAGGGGCATTGAAAGGAACTATACAGAAGTCGATGCCTTTATCATCTCTTCAGAACTTGTCTAGCCTCTCTGCCAGCCCTTTTGCAATATCGGCTAACACCGCTTGGGAAATCAGATTTAAATGATTGTAATGACTTTAGTTAAATCTTAACATTCCAACTCAATAATGAGGCTGCCTCCTTCCACTTCCACCTTTTTCTTCAGGAAATATATAGAAATTTTTTTATTCCTATATATATCCTACCCCATATTGCTGCATTCCAGCTCCCTGTCTCCTCCTCATATTCAGGTCCTCCCCTCAGCCTTTAGCTTTGCGTTGCCCGCTCCCCCTTGCCTGCAGAATAAAGATGCTTCAAGCCCTGACCCACTTTGTTCCTACCTCAAAAACCACTCTGAGGTCTAAGGATAGGTCCCCTCATTCAGAGGAGATGGGGAGCTGGGTGGAGGCTAGCTTTGGTAAGGTGCTGATTTTAAAAAAGGGAATGAAACCAGTCTGGAGGTAGATCTTCCCGTACAGAACTAGATGGAGTCTTCTGATAGAGCACATGGAAGGTTTCCCAGCCCTGGGAGAAACTGGTGAATCCTGAGCAGATTTAATACTTGGATCATTTGTTCCGATAGTCTTCTGTCCACTGTCTCAAAAAAGGCGAGTACTGTCCCTGCATGCCAAGGAAAGCATGGCATTGACTCAACTGTGGGGAAATTTTTAGCAGAACATTAATACTTTACAAAAGACAAGAGAGGCAAGAGCCTTCCCATTTGTCCCCCCATGCACTCAATTGCTTCTTTTTGTCTTGCTTCATGACAGAATATTTATTTGTCCATCTTACCATCTTTCTAATTGACTTCAGCCTCTCCTTCTGAAAAGTCGCTTTCTCCAGTGAAGTACACGGGGAACACAAAGCTCTAAGTGCAGGCACAGGGTGTGACTGCCACACCCACAGACAGGGGTCGAATGCCTATAAATTGTTGATCTTAAAACACTTCTCATTTCAACATTAAATCATATTTCCTTATCGTGGTGCATTATATTCTGGGAATCGTAGTCAAGCTTTGGCAGAGAATGTCACAGAGGCCATGAACCTGCATCTCAGCTTACAGTGGAGAAATCTCACCAGTGGCTAATGATCTTATCCACTGACAAGCAATTTCTTGAATCTTTCTATCAGCTTCTGCAGGAGGGATTTCTCCTGCTGGACAGCGATCTAGAACAGGTGCAGGCATCTGCCTGGCAGCTGTTTGTACTGCAGGCATTTCACTGCTCCCCACCTGCCACCCCGTGTGCTGAGTCAGCGTTCTGCACCAGCACCCCAAGGGCAGCCATACAGAGGGAGAAGAGGCTCTGAACCTCTGAGAAGACTATGCTCCCCACCCTCACCTCCTTTTATTTCGTTTCCTCTTGCAAGTGGTTTTATTGTTTGTGTTCCTTTCGTGGCATGACAATGAAGTCAAGGTCAGATAACAATTGGTTGAATTCTTGGTGGCAATTTTTAGTTCCCTGTCTCAGCTGTTGAGCACTGACCTATGCTATTTCATGTACTGGATGGGTGAGTTACACCATTTTCCAATAATTTCTAGTTATGGCTGTCAAACACCCTCAAGTGGTCATGTAAATGAAACTGGGAACACAACCAGGACGTCATAGCAGATGTTTCTCTGAAGCAGTAGTCTGTGGGGGCTGATTCCTTAGTGCATTACTAATAAGCAACTGTTGTTAGTGGCACATGGCACATACGAGGTGAGATGTAGACAACCCCCTACAGTCCAAGGCTGCAGTGGTGCGGATGGAGTTTGGTAACAGTGTCAGGAAGCCTCACTGGTTGTGAACTCGATGGTTATGCAGTGCAAGCTGAACTGGTTTTGCAGAGTGTAACCGTAGGCAAAAAGTCAGCAAGGGGCTTTGTTGACCACAGTACAGGGCAGGGTTTAGCAAGGTAGATTTATGGTCGAAGGAAAATAAATCTGAAGCTTTTCAGCAAAATGCCCATAATGCTCAAACCTGAAGCTTGACTTCAGTGCTGCTCCTGCCCCAAGGCTCAGTTGAGTGTTGTTTGCGCTGTCTGTGTGTCCAGCTCTGCAGCTATTGCAAAGCTCATATGCTGAGAAAAGTGATGATCCTGGGTTTCTGTTGTCTGAAGATACTTGATTCAAGACCTCTGAGTTTTTACAGTTATCTTAAAGGCCCAGACTAGTTGCATTTAGCCTCACAGAGAAACACATCCTAATAATTTTTTAATACACTGGTCAAACTCTGTGTTTAATAACTATTTACAGCATACACTTCAAACTTTTTTGGCATGGCCACAGCTACTGAGTTCGTGCCAGAATCTATCCCCTGACAATTCAAAACTGCCTTCTTCTTTACAGCCTAAATGTA
This sequence comes from Oreocharis arfaki, assembly GCA_013398015.1. Classification (NCBI taxonomy): domain Eukaryota; kingdom Metazoa; phylum Chordata; class Aves; order Passeriformes; family Paramythiidae; genus Oreocharis; species Oreocharis arfaki. The sequence continues at coordinate 1,479,828 of VZRR01005321.1, forward strand.
TTCCTGGATGGTTTATATCCATTTGTTCAGATGCCAAGACTGCCCTTTCAGTTAAATAGCTCTTCCCCCTCTCTGGGACCCATTCCCTTCTGTTTATTCAGTGTAATCATAAAATTCTTCAGCTTACTGTAAGGCATGCAGATCTGTTTTCTAGGCAACACTACCATGGCTTTTAAAAGGTTTTCACCTCCTTTTTTGCAAATGAGTCCTTACTGGCTTTGAAGTTGCTCATTTTCAGGAACAAAAGACTAAACCTTGTATTTATTATGGATGCCAGTATAGGCTTAGATGTAGAAATCTTCTTTTTAGATTAATATCTTTTGCTTCTTCATTCTGTTTCTACTTCAATAGCCTGCAGAATTTTGCCATTTTTGTCCTGAAAACAGTGGCTGGTGCAGTCCCAGACTTCGTCTCTTGCCAGCATGTTTAGATTTGCTTGCAACTGCAGTAGTTTCAGAAACAAGTTGGAGGCATGCACTGCCCAAGTCTAAAACCAGGCTGTTATAGATGCCTGGTGTTTGTCAGGGAAGTCAGATCAGCTTGGATGAGGACTGGCAGAAGAAGAAAATCACTTCATTCATCTCTTCTTTTTTTCTTTGCCATCACGTTTTAAAACCTTTAATAAAGGAGGGGAATGACAAATTTGTATAAAGACCATAGTGAGAGAGCCCAGCAGTGAGCTGCTTCTTTGCTTCTTACCCCCATTTATTCTGCTAGATTTTCATTTCAGTTGGATTTAAAGAACACTATTTTTGTTTTGTAGTTCCATTAAGCTCCTAATTCTTTGGCTGCTCTTCCTCATAGATTTCATTCTTTATTAATTTCAAAGATATTTATTTCTCAGGCTCCTCATAAGATCATAGGCCAGGAAAAGAACTACTAAATCCTCATATCTAGTCCCCTTATCGTGGGCAGTTACAGCTTCATGCAATACCTTTCCTAAAATACCTCATTACATCCTGAAATAACCTTGGTCTGATTAACTGGTGATTGCGAACATCACTCTTCTAAAGCTTAGAAACCACCAGCACCAGATGGGTCTAGTGCTTACATTATGCTTAAAAAACTCCCTAGTACTGCTAAAACTCTTTCCCATTGGTTCACTTCACTGGTGTCTCGTGATCCTCCAAGGTATGATCAACATACACCTTTTCTCTTCTTCATCATTTGTCCCAGTAGTCTTCTGCATTGATCGTGCCTCCCATCAGTGGGTTTTACTACCAAACCTCTACTCCTGCCAAAGCTGCTGATGAAAACACTACATGATTGACACCCAGGCTGATCCTTGAGGTACCCAGTGTATCCTCACAACAGCTGGAGACTTTTCGTTCAAGCAAAAATGACAGCTCCCCATGAACAAGTAGCATAAACAACTTAAATTCTCATATTAACCTCTGTATTTTCCAGTTAATAAGTATTTCTATATGACAAAGGATCAAATGCTTTCTGAAAAATGTGTTAATTTGTATTTCTTTCCATGTCCTTAATTATTCTTTCCTTCAATAATTATTCAAATAACTGGGATAAAACTAAATGGTGACTAGTTGCTCCAATTATTTTTCAGTTCTCAATTCTGTCTCTTTTTTCCTAAAAATTTAGGAAGCGCATATGCTTTTCACCACTATCTCAACAATAAATTTGATTTTGAAAACCTTCCTAGCATCTTTGCAGTTCAGTGTGCTGGTTATTTCGGTGTTTGGGGTTGGAACATACATTCCTCCAGCTTGAGCACGTTATGATCGTTTTCTATGCTATGGACTTGGGGCCAGGAGTTTCCATTTCCAGTGCTCATGCCAAGCTGTCACAGCATCATCCTCCTCTTCTCTATCATCCTCCTCATTGAAAAATGAGGCAAGGAATTTGGTCCTAACCCCAGCCCCACTCCATATCTGCTTTTCTTCTTTCTTTATTAACCTCATTGAGGATTACTTGACTATTTGTTTCAATTTGTCTTAGAGTTAGCACAGCTTGACTTTTGGCAAGCTACCCTTTAGACATGCATTACCTAACCTGCAAAATGTATCTTTCTTTGCTAATTAGTTTCTTTTCTTGGAATTTCTAAGGTCTCTACTCACATCTTTTTTTTCCCAAGGCTTTTTTTTGGAAGATACGTAATGAGGCAGAATGAAACAGAGTTTGTTAGTCATTGATACAGAGCAGAAAGAATCCCTGGAATTTCATTTATCATGTCAAGATACTTCAGGAAAATTTACATCGTTGTCCAAAAAACTTCAAGGTTTGCCCCATAATTAGTTTGAACTTCTTCAGTCAAGTTAACTTGTTAGTAGTTTCTTTAGCCTTTTAAAAAGTTTTTCCATCTGAAATATGCATTAAAACCCAGGTTCAGAAACATTTGTATTCATATTCGCATTTTATTTAAATTGAATTGACTCATGGTCATTGAAAGTAAGGTTATTTTCAGCTCTTCCTTGTCTTTACCAAAACCGTGTTTAAAATAGCTTTGCTACTTGGATCAGTAACTTATGGTGGAATGTCAGCTGTATATATCTCAAGCAATGTCTAGCCATTCGTGTTAACACCTATTCTCCAGTCTGTCTGCTGTAGCCTACACAGTACTTGTGTTGAATTTATTAATTAATTAGATCTAGTACATGTCAGAATGCCATGGTTTGATATGTTCTGGCTGAAGAACAGGTTCTACAAAGAGAAGTTAACATTAAATTAGAAAGATGTAACACTTCTCTGTGACAGCATTCGAAATAAACACTTTCAGTGGTAAGTCTAGCATGTGAGAAAAGTGCTTTTTGGGTATGGCCACAGCATTAGACCACCTGCATGACGACTGACACCCAGGTCATGGCCCTCAGCACAGGCGCTTGCAAGCACCTTTGTTGTTCCTGTGATCTCTGGGTATGGACCCCAGCTGACACACAGACCTCGTAATACACATCCTGTGGTACAAAGACACGCTATAGAAAACTCTAGTATTATCTAAAATAACTCTCATGTTATTTTAGATACTTTAAACAGAAGATGAGAAGAAAAATATGTTAGCTCCCAGGGCCTTTGGACACCACAGGAGGTGATACAGTGTAAATGTAACTTTTGACATGCACCTTCCTGTGGGTTTCCAGCTGTACCACCTCCCATTCATTGTAAAGAAGTATTTTTATCTCTTGTCATATATGGTTTCAGTTTACCCACTCTTCATCAGTTAGTCATCTACCTCTGCTACAGCTATTAGCAATCTGTTGTCATGATATTTCTAAGGATTTTTTGCCCACATAGTGATTAGGCCTGCATCCATTAATAGTTCCCAGCTTCCATGTTTTTCTGGACAAGGCACTATAAATACCTATTGCATGTAACTATGGTTGGAACACCAGAAGTTGTGTTCTTTCACAAGGAGTCATTGGGACCCACCTTGTGAATCACCTGCCACACACTTATAAAAATCTATGATGTTCTTACATTGTCCTTATTCTCCAGCTAATAAAGTTGTACTAACTAAATTATTCATAGAACTGCATTAATCTCAAAAGTTTAATTATCAAGGCTAATGATCAAAACTTGTAAGTTAAATGCTCCCAAGATGATACAACCCCACACAGAATTTCTGTCTCTATCAAAGAATTCTCTCTCCAAACATGAATCCAAAGCATGAGGTCTGAAACAGGTCCCTTTGGTGTAGTAAAATTTCTCTTACAGTTAATTTAACTGAAGTAGATTGCTCTATCACTGCTATTCTTTTCTACTTATTTACAGTTTAACACATTTCTCCAAATAACATTACTTCACTTTCTCAATTGTTTCCATCTTTCTGAACAATTTGTGTTCTATAGTGCTTGTCTTTGGATATAGCTGTCAGTCACCCCTATTTCTGTTATATTCAGCTTCACATCTTGCAACAGCTGATCAAATTATTCCATTTTGCTGCCTAAGCACAACTAGCAGGCATCAAAATGTCTGCTACCTGTCTACTCAGGCAGTCTTCTCTCCCTGACCATAACACCTACCTCACTACCACTTCCCACAATATTATTTTCTTTATCATTACTGTCTAGTCACTGAATGTTTGGTCTTCTTTTTTCCCTTTCTTAAAATCAGCATGTGAAATACATGTATCTCTTTATATGAATATATATGTATATTCTTATCAGATTTGGAATCAGAAAGTCCAGGCTCTAATAAATCAAATGGCCATAGTTGCATCATGTCTTTATTGTTATCACAGGAATGCAGTGGGAGGTTCTCCTACTTTTTCTCCCCTTTAGCACCATCTATAAATGTTCTTAATCCTGTGGAGAGATTCAGACTTGTCTGCATTACCAAGTAAGATGATGTGAAATAAGAGAATAAGTAGATTGAAGTAGTTACTGCTGAAGCCTCTCACTTCCTCATCACATGGGGCTCTAGGGTTTTACTTCAAATCAGAAATAGTTCTGTTTCTTGCACCAAATGCCCCCATCATACATGTCTGAAGTTTTTTGACGGAATATTAACACACAAACCTTTGCTCCTTCACTTGTGGGGAGGAGGTTGCTGGGAGCATCACATCAATGTCCTGGAGCAGTTCCACAGGGCACCTCTCTTGTCCCGCAAGGAAGCTCAGGGCACAGAGCTCCAGATGGGATTTTATCACTCCAGCTCTCTAAGAACACTGCCCTCGAATCTTAAATTTCATTACACTTTTCTCACTGACTGTCTCATACTCAACAGCAGTCATGTGGCTAGCAGCTATCTATGAGCACAACCAGTAATTTTGAGTCTGCTTATGCACAAATTAACAGGCTGTGTTATCTCCTGGGGAGCTATTTGGCATCTCTCTGAAGAGCCTCTTCAAAGATGGACATTGTATCTGGCAGCCCTCAAGCACAGCATCAAGTGAGAAGTCATACATGACATTTGCCTTTTTGTATTGCGCAAGAACTATTTCAGGTGTTATGGAAGCTTTTCATAGTTCAAGAGCTTTCTCTTAGGCACTGGTGTTGTGGTGATGGAGCCGACACACTGAGCCAGAATTTTAAGGTCCCCACTCAGTGTTAAAGAACTTTTGGAAATGAAGGCTCCTCCAGAAATACTCTGTTTTGCGTGCAGCAGGACTGTTTCTGTGGATGGAATCAGTAAATTGAGAGAATCATGGCATTTGCTTCAAAATTGCACATTTCCTCCGAGCCAAGACATAAACACGGAGTATTATTGCCCCACTCAGCAGTGCAGTCCATCTCACTGGGATCAATCTCATTTGATAGGTGTGTAACCTCTGTCTTCACTCAGAACTATATTTGACCCTGTGTCTTCAGCCACCTTCAGTGTGTCTTCAGTTACCTCCACTCAGCACTTCCTTCTTTCCCAGCTACAAGCTCCTGAAGGACTAGTCCAAATCACCAGTATGGCTGGCAAAAACTCTATTCAGTTTACCAGAGATTTAATAGGTCACTGTTTTTGTAAATACTATTTACGGGGGAAAAAAAGGAAACAAAAAACCTCTTGCATTTTGGAACCACAGAGGTTTGAAAAATCTTGCATGAAAAGAGATGGTCAGCATAATTCCCATTCCATTTTTTTTTTACTCCTTTATCAGGAAACTTGCCTTCATCATACTCTACATGCAAGCAAATTTGGTCTGTTGTCATGAAAAGAATGAAGATGAGAGAGGAGTCCTGCCAGCGGGAATTTCTCAGCACTGCATAGCAGTCAGCTTTTTTTATAAATAGAACTTCATTTCATGCAATGATATAATATTAATCTGTCACCGTATTTGGCACAACCGTAGGATCGTGAACTACTTGTTTGCTAATTACCATTTGAGCTCATGCACAGAGCACAGGCTGTGATAATATTAGCTTGGTCAGAGTCACAAGTCTGTCAGTGCCAGCAACAATTCAGTGTCTGTTTCCAATCTCTGAAAGTGTTGTATCTGCATCCTTTCATCTCAGGAGGTAAAAATCCTGAGCTCTCTCTCCTACTATGAATAATTTGTCTTGTCACTCAAAGCCCTAAAGGAAAACCATGTGACAGTTTCTGTTAGCTATTCACACGAGAAAAAACTTTTAAAGAAGACAAGAAAACATATAAGGCGTGTTTAACTACTGCTTACTAATTATTTTTTAAAAGCTTAATATCTTCACTAGACTCCAATATGCAGGAGAAAGCAACTGTTTGGGTGGTGAGGCACTGGAACAGGTTGCCCAGAGAACTTGTAGATACCATCCCTGGAAATGTTTAAGGCTGGATTGGATGGGGCTCTGAGCAACCTCGTGGGTGAACTAAATGGTCTTTAAAGTTCACCTTCCAACACAAGCATTCTATGATTCTTACTCCATGACTTACAGGAATCATACATTCACAGAACGATTTAAATTGGATCACTAAGATAATTGAGTCCAACTTTTAATTCTACACTGCCAAGTACACCACTGAACCATGCCCCTAAGCCCCACATCTACACATCTTTTAAATATCTCCAAGGATGGTGACTCCGCCATTTCCATGTACAGCCTCTTCCAATACTTGACAAGCCTCTCAGTAAAGAAATTTTTCCTAATACCCAATCTAAACGTCCCCTGGTGCAGCTTAAGGGAATTTCCTCTTATCCTGTTGCTTGTTAATTAAGAGAACAGAGCAACCCCCACCTGGCCACAGCCTCCTTTCAGGCAGTTGTAAAGAGTGATAAGGTCTCCCCTGAGCCTCCTTTTCTCGAGGGCTGAACACCCTCGGCTTCCCCAGCTGCTCCTCATCAGACTCATGCTCCAGACCCTTCACCAGCTCTCTTGCCCTTCTCTGGAAACACTGCAGCACGAGAATGTCTTTCTTGTAGTGAGAGGCCCAAAACTGGACATGGGATTCCAGGTGTGGCCTCACCAGTAATGAGTACAGAGGGACAATCACTGCCCTGGTCTTGCTGGCCACACTGTTCCTGATACAGCCAGGATGCCATTGGCCTTCTTGGCCACCTGGGCACACGCTGGCTCGTGTTCAGCCACTGTCAACCAGCACCCCCAGATCCTTTTGCTCTGGGCCTCTTTCCAGCCAGTCTGCCCCACTCTGCAACATTCCATGGGCTTGTTGTGGCCCAAGTGCAGGACCCAGCATTTGGCCTTGTTGAACCTCACACAGTTGGCTTTGCCCCATTGATACAACCTGTCCAGATGCCTCTGCAGAGCCTTCCTGCCGCCAGCAAATCAGCACTTCCACCCAGCTTGGTGCCATCTGCAAACTGACTGAGAGTACACTCGATCTCCTTGTCCTGGTCATTGATAAAGGTATGAAACAGGACAGGCCCCAGTATGGAGCCCTGGGAAACACCACTTGTGACCAGCCACTACCTGGGTTTAACTCCATTCACTATCACTCTCTGGGCTTGGCCATCCAGCCATATTTTTTTATCCAGTGAAAATTATGCCAGGCCAAGCCTTGAGCAGCCAGTTTATCCAGGAGAATACTGTGAGAAAAGTCTCGAAGGCTTTAGTGAAGTGTAGGTAGACAACACCCACAGCCTTTCCCTCATCTGCTAAGTGAGTCACCTTGTTGTCACAGGAGAGGAAGAAGTGGAAGAAAGTCAGGGCCATCATTACAAATATAATAATCCTGCCAAGAGCTTTCTCAAGCAAGCAAAGGGAAAACAATGTGGATATGATTCTTGTAGTTTCACAGTTGCCCAAACGGTTCTGAATGGTGTCAGTGACACTAGTCAGTTGTTTATCAATTTCTCCCTGCTGCTTATCATGAAGGCCCTTGGTTAGCTACAGAGGTCCTAGGCTGGGCTGTCTGCAGGCTCAGAAAGGTGGTGCTGATCTGATGTATCCAGATCATACGCAGAAGACTGCTTTCAACCACTATATATTTAACTTTTTTCTTACTTGAATCAAAGAGTCTGCAGGAACTGTTGATTTAAGGGTTTTCATTTAGCTGATGAACTTTTCAAATCCAGAACTTTCTGAATTCATTAGAACACTATTACTACTTAATAGTAAAACAGTAGTTGCTTTTGTTACATTTCCATTTCAGTAACATTGTCATTAGAGACAATGGAAGTTTAGACAAAGATATGGGACCCATGTTAGTGTTGTAAAATCATCTCTTGGCAGTTTCACTGAAATTGCATAAAATTATTTCCATTTTTCAAATTTGTATAAAACTGAAAGTAATTTCCTTTTAGAGAAAAATCTTCTAATCCTCTTTAGAAGAATTTAAATGTAAAAATTTCTAGCAATGCAAAGTAGATCTGTAGGTGGATTTCATATCTGTCTTTTCAATCTTGTAGCTGATAAAAGAATCATTACCTGTTTATATTATTTAGCAAGTCTGTATTTTTAAAGGCATTCAGTGCAAAACATTCCCTCAAGAAATAAAGACTCAAAGATGACTAATCTTACTTATGTTAACATCTGCAAGTAAAGTATGATTCCTGCATCTGAAGATGTTGACTAAGTAGTCATCTAGTAGACAGCATCTTAACTGCATAGGGAAAATAGAAAATAATAATATCCCCTCCTGGATATCTGTCTTTATGCAAAGGAATCTATCCAGCCACCATTTACCTGTGTGTCTTATTACCAAGAGAAGTCCAACTGCAACCAACAGAATGACTCCAGAAAATTAGGGAAGTATATCAAAGAATGCAGGAACAGAATTCAGGAAAGATGAATTAATTGGAAAGCTGAGGAACACAGCTGGGAAGCCGTGCACTGAATTCTTGAGATAGGGGTCCGTTTTTTTAATTACCTAGGTGTAAAAGAACAAAGTTAAATTACTTTTAGGAAGTACTAAGAACACATCTGATCTGCTGTGCAATAAAAAACCACAGAGATGTCGGTATTTGCTAACTATTCATGCACACTTAGCAGAAAAATCCCATATCTATTGATCATTAACTGAGCATTAAGCTTCCTCACGTGTTGAGGATGATTAATAAAAGTAAACTCACTTTGGTAGTTGCTGTTATATAATAAACGAAACTTTGTCAACAGTTAGCTGGGCATTTTTATGAACACAAGGAGTTTGCAGAGTTGCTGCATCATTTCAGTGGAGTTCCTTGCAAGCGTGAGGGCAACTCCACTTTCTGGAAGTGTATATAATGAGCTCAAGAAAATAAATTATTGTACTGTTTGTCTCTAAGGCCTTTGAAAGATCTTGTGTAATTGTGTAAATGAGTTAAAGCAGGCAATACATAATTTACAATTTGTCCAACCTGCATGTTCTGAGTAGATTGGTCCTTTTCTGATCACCCATGTGTCTAAGCCTAATTGTCCTTAAAAGTATTATAAGCTGTTTTATTTTCACACAAATGAGCTGTTTAGGAGGAATTCATCAAATGCCTTGGGTGCATCTTTTACTCGATGTCAGATGTTTTCTGCAGACATGCTTTCAAGACATTGTCTACAGCAATTGTGTAGCTGTCAAAAGGAAACTACCATTCCAAAACTCTTGTTACACATCCCTCTTCCAGTATTTCATCATATTGATCCAGTGTGAGTCTGGTTTTATTTTGTGGCTGTTAGTGGTATGTAAAATGATAGTGTCTATGCTTGTCCAGAAAAGACAAGAAACCTGTCGCAGTTCCCACAGCAACAGCAGCTGTTGGTTGCACAAGCTACTTGGTGTATAAACTGTGGTTTCCAAACAGAGGTCTGACTCAACAAAAGCTTAAAAGGCTGAAAGCCACACAATGTATTCTTTTCAATTAGCACATATACCTGCAATTTTGAGCATATTACATCAATGTAATATTAAAACTTACAAAAGATGGTTTAGGATCCATTGTATCTCATCCCCCACACTAAGAAAGAAGGGCTAATGCTGGAAATGTGCCTATTTCCAAGTCAGAAAAGGCACTGCAGATAATTGCTAGAAGCATATGGATTTTCTGATTCTCTTAAATGCAATAAAAACTGAGGAATGAACCCATTCAACATAATCATTATTTTTAGAATTCTTTCATGTTACTTTATTTTTATATGCTATCCTCTCCTGCTGAAGGTGACTACCTGGCTTCAAGACAGGTGTTACCAGAAGAATTTGGAGATTTTTGATCATAGGTCAGGTTATCCAACAGTGATCCAGCTGGCAACAAATAAGGTCCACCAGTCCCAAAGAATCTTATCTCAGGAGTTAGCAGAGCTCGTTAAGAGAGCTTTAAGCTAGATTTGAAGGAGGATGGCAACATAGCCAGGCTTGACAGACATAAGATGTGGGAAAAACTATAGCAACCACCCCAGTAACAAAAGAAGGCTTAAGAGAGAGCATCTCAAACCACAGGCAGTCAAAGACATAACCACAGGACAGGACTGTGGGCGATCCCTTTGCACCCCTGCTGGGATATTGACACAATCAAATATTTCCAGAAAGTGCCTGCACACCAATGCTCACAGTATGGAGGACAGACAGGAGGAACTAGAGATCTGTGTGCAGTTACAGGGTTTTGATCTCATTGCAGTCACGGATGTGGTGGCATAGCTCCCATGACTGGAATGTTGTCATGAAGGGCTACACAGTGCTTAGGAGGGACAGCTCAGGCAGGCACTGGGCTGGAGTTGCCCATGAAGCAATGGTTGGAATGTATCAAACTCTGTCTTAGGGTAGATAGTGAGCAAGTCCAGTGTTTATGGGTTAGGATAAAAGGGCAGATCACCAGAAATGATAGGCAGTTTTTTTTCCTCTCTGTTAAACTGTTTGTTCGCCTGATGACTTGACAGTAATCCAGTTACCTTTGAATATCCAGGTTATTAACCATTTTCCCTTTTGGTTTTGTGTGGTCCTTTTATATTGCATTGAGGAAATTGGTCACACAAGGAAAGTGTGATTGTACTGATGCAAAACCTGACCAATTTTATGTCCTGAATAAAGGACATAACAGGTTTTTTAAGCAAGGTGTGCAATTGATGTTACATCTTAGGTTTTTATATTAAATACTCAATCACAGCATGTAATTCTGTGGCTTGTTTTTTGGTAACCTAGCTTTGAAATTCAGGATGAAAAAGTCTATTGCTTTAATGATAACTTTGTAGGTTCTCATCAAAATGAAAGCTTGGTCTCATTATCCCATTGTTCTCCTTTTCTTTTTTCTCCAAGCTGCCTGTCTCGTCCTGGGTTGTATGATTTTTCCTGATGGCTGGGATTCAGATGAGGTAAAACGGATGTGTGGTGAAAAGACAGACAAGTACACGCTGGGGGCTTGTTCAGTCCGCTGGGCGTATATCCTGGCAATTATTGGAATCTTGGATGCCCTGATCCTCTCATTTCTGGCATTTGTGCTTGGAAACAGACAAGACAGCTTGCTAGCAGAGGAGCTCAAGTTGGAAAACAAAGGTAGGACTGCTTTAGAAACACTATTGTTGGGTGGCCTCAAGGGCAATTGCTTAAAAACAATAATCAGTTTCAATTTCATTTTATTTTATGCTTAAAAGTTGGCATGCTGGGTTACTTCCTACATTTCTGTGAAAGAATACATGCAAGGGGCAGAAGTTTTGCTTTTCAGCCTCCAAAAATCTAAGAAAGCCCGAAATTGCCATAATTTCTGCACTATGCATGACTTACCCGTAGCTTTTAGAGCTGTAGATGGGATGTTATTGTTACTCACTTGTACAGTATTTCATTAGCGTTTAATTTTCACTGTCTCCATCTTTTTCTGTACCCAATGCAAGATTTGATCACTTGGTTCCTTTAGGATCTTGCAATGTAATATGAATGTCTGTAATATGGCATATGTGTTAGCACAGTACACTGTAAGGGCAGAGTGCTGGGGGCTGGCAACGAGCTGAGTAATGGGGCTGCCCATGCAGCAAGGAACTGGTGGGCTAAGGATCAGAGCCTGGAATGAAGAAGAATCCTAGTTCTTGTCCGAGTGTGTTGCTTTGAGCTCATTAGTCAGCTCATGGAAATCTAGGATGCTGTAGTAATTGAATACTCATGCAGTGCTTTGACGATAAAACTCATTTCTAGATTAAGTAAGTACATGAAACTAGCTTGGTCCAGTAATTTATCACAGTTGCAGGAAGAGATGTTTTTTAGAAAGTGTGTGCAAGCCTGCATTCTGCCTGCAGCCCCTTCCCCTTGTGCTCCCCTGGCATCCCAGCTGAGTATCTGATGTGATAGATACCACAGAGGGCATGTCCCTGCCTTATCTTTTTAATGGGCCTGTTGTCCCTGAGTCTGTCTAATCCCTTCTAAACCTGCTGATACTGTCAGTTCCTCCAGCACTGCATGGCAGCAAGTTCCTGAAGCTCACTACTGACTGCTGTGGAAGTACTTTCTTTTATCTGTTTCAAATTGATCCCCTGCTAGTTTCACTGACTGTCCCCAAGTGCAGGATTCTGCATTCAGCTCATCTACCACCTTTGTAATTTTGTGGGCTGCTTCTAATAATAGCAAAGATATTAGGGGCCTTTCACCATTAGATTGCTCTTTGGCAGCCTGTGTTGTATGAAAATAGCTAGTCCCAGTCCTGCTCCAGAAGGACCATTATCTCTCTACCTGACAGCACCAGTGCAGTGGCTCCTGCTTGCTGGTTTGCACGCTCAGCCTAAAGATAAATGGGCTTGAAGATTGAATTTCATGTGGGTTCAGACCTGGGTGGAGCCTACTAATGTGAGCTAAGGAAAGTGTGTGTTGCTGGCAATTGCATGTGTACATCTTTCCAGCAGGTAAACTGAGGGCATCAGCTTCAAGGACTATCCCTGTGGCCATTTCCCATAATAATAATATTCATCTGCATTTGAAAATCAAAATACTTATCAGAAGGGCATTCACAGCTATGCCACAAGTGCTTTTGGCATCGCCACTATGTCTGATTTGCCTATACCATATAGAGCTCATGTACCCAACAACTACTTGTATCAAAGAAACACATCTGTTTTGGCACCTTGTGAAAAAAACAGCTTCTGGAGCCTCATCACCTCTCACATCGCTGGCACAAACCTGTGCCAGAACATTTGGTCCTCAGCATGTCAGAAAAAATCATTCAGCAACTCAATTTCCTTGGGTTAAACACAGAAACATACCACACCACTGGCTTCAAAACAAACCAGAACCCAACAAAAAGGGGCCTACCCCATTCTGCCCTTCACAGTCAAGCCTAATGATCACCACTTTTTAAACTCTCTTTCAAATTAAGTGAAAAAGAGTCAGCTTGGCTTCTAGAAAGGACATTGTCTCCCCTCTTGTCACAAAAAGCTTCTGCTAAGCAACAACAGGACAAGTCTAAATCCCCCTGAGCCCCCCTGCATTTCCCCACCTGCGTGTTGCCACCAGGCACAGCCTCAGCCCCGAGGAGACCCAGCAGAACATGGCAGTGGCATCTGTCTGTACCCCTGTGCACTGAACATGCGTGAGTGCTTTGACATTTATCCCGTAAACTACGTCCCCTTGTCCCCTTTCAGATTAAGAGGTAGTGCAGAACTGCTCATCAGCATTAGTTCACATGCAGAGTACCCATGTACCCCACAGTACCCATCTCTTGGAACTGGTCAGGATGTGAAAATACTGCCATATGCAAATAGCACTAGCGTGTCTCCCATATAGACAAAAAGATAAGACTGTGGATATAAACAATACTACCCTCAGCTTTCCAAACTGTTGTTACAATGCGAAGTCAAAGCCCTTATAACAAGTAACCATGAATATTAGATACCCTCCCATCCTTTCTTCCCCCTCCTCATCTACGTGAGATCTGCCTTCAGGCTTGTGCTGGCTTTTGCCGCTGAGTTAGTAAGTATGGATGAGGAATATCCCTTTCTTGAAGAGAAATCCCTGTGCTGCTGCTGCTGCTGCTGCCTTCCAAGGGACAAAAACTATGGCTGGGTGGTCATGGCTGTCCATTGGATGGGATCCCAGTGACTCCTTCCCCTTTGTGGTGGTGTTGGCCTGGACATCCCATAACCTGTGATAAGAAAAGCATCCCCTTAAGGGTCAGTCATGGCTCCATCATGGCTTTACAGGCATACCTGGAGAGCAGTCAACACTGTACCTGAGAGGAACCTCTACTTGCCCTGTCAACTCATTCTCCGCTGCTGGGACTTTGCTCCATGCATGTGGGTGACATGATGCATTGCTCAGCAGTGGGTAAGACACAATAAATTAAGTATGAGAATCACAACAGTGTTCATTTATGTGCAAAAAAGCTTGAAGAGCAAGAAATTGTCAGGCAATGATCAGACATCTGGGCGGTTGTTTTCTTAACCAAGTAGTTTTGCCTGGAGACTTTGATGCAGATCAGCTCCCACAGGCTCATTAATGAGAGTCTATGATAGTTGAGCAAGTGCGTGTTGCCACAGCTGTGTCTGAGCATTGTTGGCAAGGAAATAGTTAAATGTATATGAAACACAAAAGGATAGTAAAAATGTGAGAAGATGACTGAAAAAGAAAAAGCTGTACTTCTCTGTAGTTTTCATTATCATGCTGAACTGTCCACCTGCTCTGTGCTTTTGATGTCTACAGTTCTGTATATTCACATAGGTTAATGAATGCTTGTAAATAAGGAATTTGACTGTTAAAATTATTCATGGCAGAAGATGGCTGTGTTTTAGCTATAAATGAAAGTTTCCTTTTTCACTACATGATGAAAATAGTACTTAGTCATTTGCTTAGGTGTGAGAGTAAACTACCATGCGGCTTTCATGTCTCAGAACTGTAACTCAAGTTTGGCAGAGTTTCTTCAACTTACAGTCTTTTTAATGAAGTTTCCTAATCATGCAAATTTTACACAATAATTCACAAGTTTTTTATTTTAAAAACTGCTGTTTGAAGGGGGAAAAAGGTATTTATATGAAGACTTTCCCATCATCTTTATGCCATTAGCAAAGGAGGGGAGAGAACCATATTGCATGGTTTTCTTTATTTTATAGGAACTAATGGTAATGACTTAAATGCCTGTATGTCATTGAAGTAATGTCATACAGGGCGCTAACAGAAATAGTTAGAATTCATTGTAGCTTTAAGCTTCCTCAACACCATTTTGAGTGAGCCATCAACATCCACCATAAACCTTCATGTGTAGTGTAATCACATGATGTAACATTTTGGACTGTAATGTCTTAAAGTTTTAAGTTAAAATTAACTTAAATAACAAATCTGTATATAAAACCTCTGGGTGAAGAGACCAAATGAGAAGTTTCCAAAAGAAATTGAGAGTGCAAGGCGAGTATGTTTATGGTAGAAAGTGGTAATATGGTCTGCATTATGAGTGATAAATACAAGAGCATTCGGAAGACACTATCCTGTTCGGTAGGATCAGTCAGGGTGGGTGGATGATGCACTTTGTGAACAGCTGTGGCTTTTCCAGTGGACAGAACAGCTTCACAAGCTGTTTATGTTTAGCATTTGATTCATCTTTGGAGCCCATGTAAGCAATATAAGCAATGGGTCACAAATAAGCAATTTGTATTAAAGATGTCCTGGAGTTACAAGCCTAGAGATGAAATAGGTAAAAGGAGCTAGGAGATAGAAGATTTTAAGGATTCATCTACCTTCCAGTGATTACAGCTCACATGGACTCAAAGTACACCACACTGCTCCCAGCAGCCACGTTGCAGAGCGCTCAGTGAAGGATGCCCAACCCAGAACTTGCCAGCTGGTGAAGCTGACAATTTACATCCTCCTTACTCTCCAGGTTGGTGGAGACTGGCTCCATACATCTGAGCTGCAGTCAACACAGAATAAACATGCTTAAAGACAGAAAATAAGAGAAGGTTGTTTCTTGGTGACAGAGCAGCTTTCAGTAAAAGAAAAAAAAGTAGTATTGCACGGAGACTTGCACACCTTTTGGCTAGAGAATTGTCCTCTCCAAACATGAATAGCATACCCATGTGATCACTGCTGGAAAACCTTCTGCAAAAGCTGTATCTGAAGCTGAGTGACGGCAGCTCACCTGCGCCATGGAGAGATGACATGACAGAATGCTCATCAGCTGCCATCCTTCAAAAGGAAAATAGCTCAGGTCACAGTGAAGGTGCAAACTGCTGCAAAATTGCAAAGCCCAGCCTGTCAGCATGTGGTTTCCATGGCGTGCACTCACGAACATTCAGGCCAACTTGTTCAAAATTACGTATATTAATATGAATATTGAGACCCAATATAAGTTTTCCCAGATAGCTACAAAGCATAAAAGAATTATCAGCAGCCCTCGTAGTAATAAAGAGTACAAATGCAGACAGAAAACCAAATATACCCCTGTATACCCATGTTCTCTGTCCGATAGAATTATATAGTCCCATTTTCATGAAGTTATGTACCCCAACTCCTCCTGATGCATAAAAAGTCAGTGTATACTCATTTTCATTTCAGTTAGCATGTACATTACAATAATAAAAATACTTTCAAAAATGAAATGCAAGATTGCTGTTAGTCTCTTCCCATTTTCAGACTGGTGCTTCTCTTGCTGGTCCGCTCCCTTCTTTCTTTTCTAAATTGCCCAAGAGTTGCCCGCTTCAGACTCCTGCTGGCTCTGTGTCAAAGCACTTAAGGTGGCTATGAACTCAGAACAAATTTGTCCGCTTGAATTCCCATTTGAGAAGGGAAATATGCAAGAAACTCATTGGGGAGGGATCTGTGGTAGATTGCTATAGACAGTCCACCACATGCTCTTGCCAGGCTGCAGCTGGTCAGAGGTACCTGCGACTATGTCAAAAGGTTTATCCTCTTACTTCAAAATAAGAAGTATTAAGGTACCCTCCTTTTCAAAGGCAAAATCAGACTCTTCTTTGAAGCCCACGGGTTCCAGGCTGGGAATTCCTGGTCATTTCTAGCTTCAAAACATGATTCCCTGCCGTGTCAGCCAAGAACAAAGTTTTGCCACAGCTGAGAAGAACTCACATGCTCTCTTTGGGATTCAGCTGATAAGTGGCTCATCTATCATAGCACCACTGCAATTAGATACACTTGTTAAACTCCTTGTTCAATTACAACCTATTTTCCTTCAGTTATCACCTCCGCAATGAGCTCCAAGGATCTCTGAGTAAAAGATCAGTAGACAAGTAGTACCAGGCATACTCAATCTAGAAACCTTCAACTGGAAGCCAAGCTAACCGATTTTTTTTATACTTTTTTCCCCAAAAATTTTCTTCTTTTGATAATGGCAACCATTTTCCTGTGATTTCAACTATATAAATAATAGTCTAAAAGAGAAAATGTAAACATGGAGACTTTATTGTGTTCAGCATCAGACAGAACATAATCTCTCCAGAATGAAGGTATTCACCACACTGCTGTAGGATCTGTGCCCACGGTACGAAGTTTCATCCAAGGAGTGTGTGAACAGCCGTTGGACCACATCCAGAATCTTCCTGTGCAGTGTCTTAGTGCCATGCACTCTATGGCCCAGTGTGTGTGGAATTCTGTCACACAAAGCAGAACAGCTCCAGCCAGAGGATTTGTGGCTCCCCCCTCCATAGCACTCTACAGTATGTTCTGTAGGACACTGATCTTCTGCTCACCTTGGTTTTAGGGTGTTCTCTCCTTAGGTAGAAGGTTTTTAGATTCCAGCCCTGATCTCTAATGACAAAGTATTTTGGAGGTTTTAGTAGAAACTGAGGGGAGCAAATGGGCGAGTGAGATCAGAAGTCAAGGAGTTTTGACAAAAATTTAGAAGACGCTTCCAGGTGTTCCTTTTGAAAATGTCTGGTTTTGGTTTTGTGAGCTTGTGAGAAGCACATGCATATGTATGCAATAAGCTACTTAGGTTTTTCTCCCGGTATTGAATGGAACTAAGGCAAAAGTTTTGAAGTGGTGTTCAGAAAGTGGAGTTTGATTCCTGATTCTCATACTAGGTCTATAATTTGATTTTTACATTTCTCTGTCTTTTAAATGCGAAGGAATGAGATTGAATTTGTTGATATGTTGTGGTTCAGTAATAAAAGATGAATTAGAAAAAATAAATGATGGTGGAATTATTATTAAAATATGTCCTCCAAGATTAAGGTCTGATAAAAGTATTTTGTCAAGGAACTACTTCACCAATATGCTAAATGATGATACTCTTAAGGGGAGGCAAATGAGACATCAAGACTAAAAGTCAAAAGCTGATTAAAATACTTTATTAAATAAAGGTCAATCTTGCAAGAGTACTGATTGATACGTCAGCTGATCCAACAGTTCCTTTCCAGCTCTACATTCTATAATGAGAAAGTAAAATTAGTCCTAAACACATGCATTAATTACTTAACTATAGAAGCTGGAGACCATGAATAAAGAGTCCTAGTTCCCCACTGATTAATGAAGGAAGAACACAGTGAACTGCTTTCTGTCTCACAGGAAGATGTATCCCACTTGCTATTACCCTCTGTAACACTCTCATATAATAGCTCAGTTAAAGAAATTCTCATTCCATTTGATGAGCTTTTGATATGAGGGACTTAAAGGATGGGGTCTTATAGGAAAGCTTGCAGCAAAAAAAGTTAGGCAGCCTCAAAAATGCTTTTTAAACAGTATAGGTAACTCAATGCATTGAAAAGGCTCTGAGTTTAGCTGAAAAATTCTGTAGTGCAGCAGAGTGGCAAGATGCATGGGAATGGGGGATAAAGACATTAGACAGTGCTGCTACAAGCTACAAGCAAATCTCCAGTCAGGTCAAGACAAGTCCATAGTGAGCCTGGATAGATCTGGACAGCTGTGTTATTTACTTTAAAGGAAGCCTATGCCTTGTTACAAGCAAGAACATGTTTATTGAGCTAGAAGATAACAAGTCTGGCTGTGCCATCACTAGTAGCTGCATTAGAAATAGTGTTTTGAAGCTTGGACAAAAAAATCAGAGCTACTTCTCAATATACAGAAATACAAAAGGGAAGTAGCTGACAGGTATTTAATTCCAGGTAGGATTAGTGACACACAAAAATTATGATACTCCACTATCCCTCTTCCTTACTGACAGGAACCGTACAGAAGGAACATCAGGGAAGGGGTGAGCTCATGACTCAGCTGCACTTGCATGAATGTTTTCAACAAAGTGTTCATGCAGACGAAATAATGAAGGTTTGTGCCAAGAATCTGGGCTATGACTGGGAACAGCTATCGAGAGGACATTTCTGCTGTCCAGTCCAGCCTACCACTTCCAAGAGCAGTGTGGGCTGTCCTCATGTTTCTATCAGCCCTGATGTCTTGTCATCATACACAGAGGAAGCATTGAGTTATAATTGTTCCTTCTTGCAGCTAGTTCCAGTGATTTTCTTGTAAATCTTTATCATGATTTTAAAAGCCGTTAGTTTCAGTATCTCATCCCACTGTGGACTTGTTGTGATCCTTCTCCAGCAGTTTCCTAATGCCAGAATTATTTTCCATCTGCAACTAGAGCACCTGAAAATAATTGAAGGTAACCTCCTTTCTGGGCATAGCATTAAGAGAAATAAAGGCTGTTGTCAGTAGTTTTAGAGTAGAGGAACTGTCAAAAAATTCCAAATGAAAGCAAAGCGAACAGCCCTGTTTCCCAAAGTTATATTCAAGGAGACATTCAAGTCATAGCTAATGAGACATTTGAGATATCTGGCTCTTCCTGCTTTTTGTTACAGGTACAAATTACTACAGTATAAAGTAAAAGTTGACCTCCTTGGTGCTAACAGTGTAGACATTTTTAGCCAGTCACTAATATATGGCTTTAGTCTTGAACCTTAAAACTGTTCGTGTTATTTCTGGACCACTTACAGAGTTGATCTGGACTTTCTGTTGAGTCCCTCATCTTCTGAATGACAAGCTTGGTGGACTCCAGTTTGTTGTCCCCACAGACCTTTCCCTGGACGCCTGAGAAGCCTGGCCCTGGGACAGGCCCAGAATAGAGCATACACATATTTTAGTTCCTTGGCTCCACCATGACCCTGCTTAGCCCAAGTTTGCTGCAACTGAAACTGAGAGTTGTGCTCTTGGCTGTCAAGGTCTCTCGATTGGCTTTGATAGGTCTGTACAGTTTTGCTTGATAGAATACCAGAAAACAGCAGCAGAAGAGGAAACAGAGATGTGATATTAATGAGCAATATTTCACTAGGATTGCCATAGGTACGTCCTGGCTTCATTTGCTAGAAAGATACACAACAAAAAACAAGGGAAATTATAATACAAAGATATTTTAACAGTTTTTCCTATCTCTTATATCTGGAGGTTATTTTTTCTTAATTCACATTTCTAAAATAAATCAATTGTTTTGTTCATATCATGTGGTCCATATTAATTATTAATATTATCAATTAATTGGTGTTTAATTATTAATCTTTCAGAAATTTGGCTTGCAAGCACTCCAGTTGTCAAAAATATTTTTTTGCACCTACTTCAAGGGCATTTACCATGAAATGTACTCAACAGACATGGTAAAACTGAAAATAGGTGTTTAGTTGCAATCCTGTTTGAATGTATTTACACCACCACAGCACATTTGATTTTTTACAAGTGTTGTAGATCTAAAAATTTTCAGGATGATTATGAGCTGGCATGAGGACATCATTGCACAAAGTTATTAATCTTAAAATGTTCTTCATCTCTAAGCACTTGCACCTTTCTAGGTGACAGCATTTGACACAAGACAGACCATTACTCTGGTTCCTATATGCTATTTCCCTCAGTTTCTGCTTTCTGATATTCCCAACTGATTCTTTCTTAATCACTTAATGAGTTGGTCCTCTCTACTTTGTGCATGCTGAAAACAAACCTCCCTGCTCTTTATATATCTTTGGGACAGAGGCTGAAAGGATCAACATGGCCATTTCAACCACCCTTAGTAGCACACAGGCTGTAGGAAGTCCTGAGTCCCCTCCAGTTTGTCAGCACTCTGTAAAACGTGGAATCAGAGCTGGACACTGTTCCAGGAGTGGTGCTGACTCTGCCGTGCCCAGAGGAGTTACAGCCCCTCTGCTCCTGCTCAGTGTTTCCTCTGGTCCAGCCCTCCTGTCTGCAGCATGGCTCCAGCTCATGCTCAGCTGGCATTTCACGTGCTCTCTGTCTTTGTGGGGCTACATTTCTTACTCCTTGATGTATCTTTTGTGTCAGACCATGCTTATAGAATGAGCCATTTGGCAACACACATGAAGAGTTCCTTGGGCCTCTTCACTGCAGCAGCTGAGAGAGAAAATGGACACTGCCACTGGCATCCAGCAATCTAGAGAAAATCTGGATGTTGTAGGGCTATCTCCTCCTTCCTCACTAGGAGATGCAAAGATGCAAAGGAGACCAGGAGCTACCTCCTCTCTTTTCTGCATGTGTGCTGAATTCAGACACAAAAGCCCATTTCTCAGAACTAACATTGTCAGGACACTTTGTGCCTCCTATAATTTTGCTTTGCTTTCCCACTCTTCCAAGAGTTTCATGACTTCTCACTGCCTTTGAACAGTTCAGTCAATAAAGGTAGATCTTTGCAGTGTGGATGCTCCCACTGTCTGGTACAGCCTGAGACCCTGAATGCCCACTGTAGGGTCCAACAGGTGGACAACCATCTCAAAATGCTGAGGAAATCCACCAGCATTGCTACCAGCAATGACACGTGAAGGGAGAAATATTCTTGCTTCCTGAACACGGAGGCAATAGTTTAGCTGTACTTCTACATTTCCACCATAACAATACACATAGAAGATGAGTGCACACCAGATAAGAATTGAGAAAAATAGCAGCATTATGTAAATGCCTGCTAAAATTGATGCATCTGGAATCTCTGCAGAATACAGTAATTCTGTTACTTAGTGATTACTTCAAAAAGAGCACATTCAGAAACCAAATTCAGTTGGCACAACTAAAATGGGCTCATTTTATGCAAAATGTTTACTACTATTATTTTATTCTTAAGTAGATTATTGAACCAAAATCCTCAGATTTTTTCCACTGGGCATTTTATACCTGATTATGCAGAGGAGGGGGGCAGGCTTAATCCTGTGAAATCAGTAAAAATTTTAGAGGCTGAGAGTAAATTTTAGCCATTAGAGCAATTCATACAATTTTTAAATGGTCATTAATCTTACTTATACTAATTCTTGACCACAGAGATTAAAAAAAAACATTTTTCAGGTGTTTTAAGGTTTGATGTGTATCAAATACAGCCACATTTCCCTTGAAGAACTATCATAGCTGACAATAACAACTAGCTGACCCCTTGGAAGTAAAACTGATAAAGCAATAAAGATCAGACATCATATATCCTGCAGAGACAAATATTGGTCTACTAGAGAAAGTGGAAGTGTGCTAGAAATCATTCAACGTGTTTCAAATGTTAAGGAGAAGAAAACATTGTCAAAGGGTTGATTGGAAATTCAGTACAGAAGCCTTGCTGGCAAAGTATAAAAGTACTGTGCTGATAGGAACATCCACAAAAACAGTGTTTGCATCCTTAATAGAAATTCTGGATTTAGCAACATGGAAAGAAGTAATTCCAAATGGTTAAGGAGCAGTTTGCTTGGGAGAATAAAAATTTGCATCAGTGTTAAGGGGGTATTTCTGTGCCCTTTCAGAACTAGCCTGCAGAATCCTATTGTTGAATTTTAAATGATGGCTGAAAATCTCTGGGTATTCAGTGCCATGTAGCCTCAGCACTTCCAAGCAGAGGCAGTAGCTGTCTAAAGAGCAAGAGTGCCCTGCCTTGTCTGCCTCAGTTTTGTGTGCATGCTCCCTGCTGCTCTGTAGGTGTTAATTCTTAGCCCATATGGACAAAGATGACACATTAGTAAGTAAAATAAATCTTCCCCTATAACCATCAGCCCTGCTATTTTCCTGAAGAGGACTGACAAGTTTATCTTAAATAAATCCCTGAAAAGGCTCTGTGAAATGATTAGAATTTGTATGTTTACAATGATGCCAGAAGATGAGCAGGTTTATCAACTGATCAATCATTTATACACTAGTGAGCAGCTGACATTCAAGCCTGTGTCTGCTCATCTATTACGCAGTTCTCACAAAGGTTAGAGGCACTAAAGTTGTATTCGGACACAAATAAAGGTATGAAAATGTTATAAAAATGCTAAGTACTGAGGATTACAGCATGAACTGATAGGATTTCATACTTCAGAGTAATTTCTATATAAGATCCCAGTCTCAAACCATTTTCCAAGGTGTCACCTTCTTCCCTAAGTCCAACTGAAGCTCATCCATTGCCTTTCAGTGCAGCTGATGTACTTGCAGATGTATACAGAGTATATATACACCCAAAGTAGTCTCAAAAAACCTCTGTAGACAGCGTAACACTGACCTTTGTTCTCTGTACTATGGAAGCTGTTTTTGAAAGACCAGCCTGGGAACTCCTGGAGAAGCTGGATCTGCATGCAAAGAGGAAGTTCAAAGGCCACTTTTTGGTTCTCTGGCTCTCACGGGGTGTCTGCTTTGGAAGGGACCCCATTTTTAGGCAAAGACTAGATCTGACTTAATGAAGAAATATGAAGAGAAATCTGGGAAGGGAAGTTCATGGTGCTGTGAAGTCCAGTAGGAAAACAGCAACCACCAGTCTCAGTCTGGGTCCAGTTGGTTCACCTGAAAGGGTTTGCAGCATCTTCGTATTAATTCCCTTTCCACCCAAATCCTTGCTTTATGCTGTGGCTGTGAACACACGTGCTTTCAGTTGCTCCATCTTCTCAGCTTCTGTGCCTGTCACTTCCCGGAGTGCCTTCTGTGGAATGCTCCCACAAGCCTGGAACACGGGTTCAAGGGGCAGCGGAACGGGCAGGGCCCTTCGGAGCACGGGGAGCACAGGCACAGTTACCTCAGCAGGGAAATGGGGTGAGCACTGTGAGGGATCCTGGTGACCAGTGACATCCATCCCACCATGGCACACAGCGTGCTATTTAGATTATTTTTTAATATTCTGGTGCTACACCTAGATCCCATCAGATTGGTTCAGCACCATCTATCCCCGCTACAGCTGCATTGCATTCTGTCCCATTATTCTTCAGAATGTTCTCTGAAGCTCTGCACAGCATCGAAATCACAGTTATCAGCCTTTGTTTGTCTAGACCTATAGTTAGGTTGCCTTCTGATGTAAATTAAGGTCTCCATCAAAAAGTTGCAGAGAGAGAAAGTAAGTTTCTTTCAAACTAGACATTTTAATAAATAATATTAAACATTCATTTTTCTTCTCCTGTCAGATTTCCTGGGCTGTGCCTCTGTTCCACCTTGGTTCTCCTTTATTGTTGTTTTTCCCTGTCTTTCTCCTCTCTCTTTTCATAGAGCATGTCTTTATATACCATTTGCTTAGCAAACATCTTTATTTCAATTTTATTTAAGATCTTCAACTTTCATAATCCCAGGACCAGGAATTTTCTCAATTTACATTTTCATAATTAAAGGGGGGAAAAAAGAGATTTTATCATCATTTAAGCAGATGAAAACCGGAAGTTAAAGGGATTTTTTAATGGATTTTTTAAATGTATCTCTAATATTACTTTCTAAGCATTACCAGTAAAAATACTAAAAATTATATTGTTGTTCTTAGCCTGCTTGAAGAGGTGAATGTTACCATATAAAAGGTGTGTGTGGGCTGTGTTAGCTATAGCCCACTGCATTGGCTAATTCCATTTTTTTAACAGAAAAAGAATGCAGCAATTCATCACTTGTCCAGTCTAGTTAACGTTTTGTGCCTTTTTATAAGAGTGGAATTTGTGAACTGGATAGCTTTGACAGTTTGAGGTAGTGGGTGCTTTTCATTTCTGGATCATTGACTCAAGCATAGCAGATATTTGACAAAAATTGACTGAAAACTGAATCTGGAGAATGACTGATTGCTGAAGTATATAAGAAAAGGTTTTTTTCTGTACAGCTGATGGTAGACTAATGCAATAACAAAAAAAATGCATGTATCTTAACCCTGTGCTAGCAAACATTCTAACTGGGGAGAGTGAGAAATGCATAACCTTTGGATACCTTCATCCTTGGTCTGCTACCTTAAGCTATCTGCTACCTGCTTCCAGAATGGGAATTTACTCACACGTGCCTCTCAAGTCGCTGAACACCAAGTTGTCAGCATTGAATTTGACACACTCAAAAAGTGAGGTCTCTTCTGAAGAATGGTAATGGCTTGCCCCTGACAGGACTGTCCTTGAAGACTGGGCGCATGAGGGACATGGGTGCCATGTAAATATGTCAGGAGAGAGCTGCTTCGTTTTGGCAGGGCTTTGTGGGAGAGCCAAAGGTCGGCTTTCCATGGCATATGTCTGCCTTGGAAAGTACAACAGTCTCTTGGCATTCCCACTCCACCTTGCCATTTGAATTCTATTGAATTAGTAAAGTGAGTTGACCCAGTATATGACATTTCTTTCTCCAAGTTTCCAAGAAATTTAGTCTCCAGTGGTTATGGTTTTCCTTTGTCTGCCATTTTCTAGTGGCAGAAGGACTATTTCAACAGCAATCAATATATTCAGAAATGTGAGTTTACTTTCAACAATTTCATTGTGATTCCTTGTGGCATGATATGCACCAGCTAGATCTCAAACCAACACAAACCCTGTAACGGAGCCTTTTTTAACAAACTGCAATTTCAATGAGCAATAGTGTTTCAGGAAGCAAGGCCTTTTAATGGATGGCTCTTGAATTTATTGCTTTGCTTTAGTTGGATTTTTTTTATGCTAGTACATTTCATTTCGATATCCGAAAGCAAAAATTTCCAATTTCCCCATCAGAATAATTTCCTTATGCAATTACATTGCTATCTGCCCACTTGTTTATCAATCCCCTTCTCTAATAACCTTTAAACCCATCATCCAATTTCAATGAAATTTAACAAAGGCTAACATCATAAAAATATAAAACTCGCAGAAATGTTTTGAAGATTAATGGATGAATTTAAAAATTAGTATGTGATTCCACTAAGGGAAAGCCAGGAAGAGATTCAGCTCCTTATAGCACTTGATTAACCAAGTCAGCACAAATCTCATGTCAGATATGCCACCCTTTCTGCCTTTTCTGGATCATCTGTCATGCTAAATAAAGTAGGTAGAGTACCTGGAACACATGGCAGATACATGTGTGTATGTGTGTGTGTCTGTATATAAAGATCTATATATCTATACATATTTAAAAGTGTAAGGAAAGTGAAGACAAGCCCTGTGGCAAAGAAGGTGTAAGAGACATTTGGGGCATGTGGGAAACATAGAAGTTTGGAAGTGTCTGGGGCAGGAAGGGAATTGAAAGAACTAGTGAGGGATCTGAGGACAAGAGAAAGACGAGAATCATAGATAGAAGGTGCAGGAGTCTAAGAGGAAACAGGGTACTGCTCTGGAGATGTCATGGGGCTGTGACAAAGGAGCTGGGTCATTGTACTCTGGCCATGTGGGAGAAGGAGCACACATGCTGTTCATTGAAAGTCAGGCACTGATTTCCTGTACCACTCATGCAACATTAGGCTTATTTAAAGCTGACCAATAAAAAGGTTATTCAAGTATCTAAGTAACTCAGGAAGTTTTTCACAAGAAAATTCAGTTTAACTTTAAAGAAAGCGGTACAATGGGAAATCATGGGAACTCCATTTTTTGATAGAAACTGTAAAAACTCTGTTTCAGTTCATCCTCAGACTATTTTTTCCACTGCTTGCTTCAGCCATTGAACTGAAAAATTGGCTATTTACCTAACAGTTATGCTTTAAAATATTTGCAACACAGGCACGGCCAGTACCTTTCACTCAGAGCTTTGGTGTGGGGGCAGCTTAAAAAACGTGCCAGGGAACTGGCACTGCCTATTGCATTCTGGCTGATAAGATTTCAGGCTGTGCTTCGGAGAATTTGTTCCCTTGTTCAGATGAAGATAAACAAAGTAGAACCAACAAATCTGCCTCTGCCAATGACAATCTTCCTAGGAGATACTATCATTTCAGCAGCTGCTGTAAGAAACTTCTCTGAAGGCTGGTGCATACAAAATAATCAATTCTTATCTACAGATTATGGTTCAAATGTGCCAAATGCTACCAGGGCTTATGCTACCGGGTTCATGAGATGCAGTCTACAATACTGATTAAAGATAGAATGTTTGCTGCATCTCACAAACTGAATGGACCATGGACCATGTCTGGGGAACTTCTAGCTTCCAGAAAATAGGTATTATCTGTTTCTAATGAGCAATAGGCAAGCAGTGCTCACGGTATAAGTGGTTTGAAGATAAGCAAAAAGCTATATTCACAAATCCTGTCAATCAACACTTTGCAGCCATTTCCTTTAAAGAGTAAAAGATAAAGAAGAGCTTTAGGAAATGCAGCATTTTGAAGAAGCAGCATTTCTGTAGTTGTGGCTAAGGAAAACGTGGGATAAAAGCATATGCTGTTAGTGTGCTGCCTTGTCAGCACTGCTCTGGATTGTGCTGCCTCTGGTCCAGGCCTCAGCTGCCTTTTGGTCTGAACCCAGACCCAGCACTTCCAACAGAGAATGGCGGCATGAGTAGGCTTTTGCCAGTGGAGTGGGCATCTAGGATAAACCAACATCACCTGATTCCTGCTGCAGCTGCAACAAACTGCAACCCTTACAGAGGTGTGAGCAAGATTTGAACCAAGTCCGTAATTTTTGTTATAACAAAACTATGAAGCCAGTTTTTTCTCCTGAAACAAAAACCTCACTGTGCTCTGTCCAGCTGAGTAAACCTAGAGATCAACCTGGAGTCAGATTATAACTCCTGGTTCAAAGCATCTGAAAAAAAAAGGGCAGAATGCAAAGTTAGTGGTAACCAAGGGGAATGTTCTCTTAATCCAGTTGCTGTACGTGCTGAGACAGCTTTAGAAGAGCATTGATACATCTAAACTTGGCCTGCAGCAGCCTATTCTTCCCTGCACATGACTCCCTGGGCTTGGGAAGGAAGGACTGCAGTGCTGTGGAGCCGTGGTGGGGTTTGGAGTTGCTGGCCCTGCGGAACACGGCCTGTTCCAGGCCTGGAGGCAGCTGCAGCAGCGTGGCTCCGAACCAGCACCGGCTCCAGATGCCTCGCGCGTCAGCACAGCTTGGAGCTGACGCAGCCATCCTGGGTTTAGGACTCAGCTATATCTGCACAGCACCTTGTGCCAAGTGAGAGTGCTTTGAGCTGCTGGTTTGGTCTCTGCATTCCGATTCCTGTGTGTTGTTTCCTCCGGATATTGCTGAGATGCTGTTTCATAGGATCACAGAACAGCAGAATTCTTTAGGTTGGAAGAGACCTCTAGGGTCATCAAGTCCAACCCAGCACTGCCAAATCCACCATTAAACCTTGTTTCCAAGTGCCACATCTACACGTTTTTTAAATACCTTCAGGGGTGGTGATTCAACCACTTCCCTGGGCATACTGTTCCAGTGCTTGACAACCTTTTCCATGAAGAAATTTTTCCTAATACTCAATCCAAACCTGTCCTGGTACAACTTGATGGACAACAAGGCAACCAATGGGCCAGACTCAGGGGAGAAGCTGGTTGGGAAAGCATCTTCCATTGAACATCCATCCTTTCCCATACAGTCTCTCACCTGCATAGTCGTTTCCTTTATTCTTTTAATAACTCCCTGTTTCCATCTGGAAAGAAGCATTTTGAATATTTTTATCTTTGGCCCTGTGTATATCACTTAATGTAACACAGTGTACAGATCCCAAAGGTCACAGTAGCCCGTGCAGGGTGGAGCCTGGCTCAGATCTTCACAGTCTCTTAGCTGCATTATTGCGGTACTGGTTAAGCTAAGAAACGCTGTCAATGTGCATGATTTATGGGCTTGAGTGGAGAATTAATCCCCTGTCACAGCTGCATCCCCCCTTTCAGACACAGGCAGCTGCACAGGGACCTCTGAGTTGTGTTTCTTTGTGATGAAGAAACACCAAGTGTCCCGCAGCATCACTGCCCAGTCTGCCTGGGCAGTCTGCTTGTCTAGCTCTCTGCAATCAAAAGAAATGCAGTTAGGGGCAGAAAAGGAGAAGTAATTCAGTGCTGAAATAACTACACTTGGCTGGATTCAAAATGAACACTGTATTTGTTCAAAAGCACCCAAAAAGCAGAACAGGAGGAGGCTGGAACCAGTCCTCGCCTTGAGGCTAGAGGAGGAGGAGTGGGCAGTCAAAAGGCTATTTCCAATTCTGTGTGACTTACAAAGCACATAACTGCTCCATGCCTCAGTTTCCTGCTTGTTCTGCAGAGGCGCCAGCACTATTTGCTTGCCTCCAGCATCTTCTGTGAAGATTTCTCAGCTAACTCTTCAGAAACAGTTAGAACTGCTCTTGAGGTAGATACAATAAAAGTGTGTATTACTGTAAAAAACCAATTTGATAAAAATAACTTTGATCAAACTGAGGAAGTTGAAAAGAGGTGCTGTTTTGTTCAAACAACATAAGAGAGAGCCAAAGAGGGAAAAGCACAAATCTTGTTCTTCTCGGAAGGACAAGGCTGAGAATTGCAGGTGCCATGTCTGCACAGCATGGCTGTAGATCCCAAATTTCTCAGTGTTCCTCTGGCAAACACAGGGGTGAGGTGTGTCTGTATATAGCAAGCAGGTCAGGATGTGATGGGAGGATGGTGGTGCTGGTGAGACAACGTGACACCTGTCCCTCATGGTGCTGAGTGGTTCAGCAGAGGCTGCCATGATCCTGTCTGCCAAGCAGGATCCATCCAGGGCTGAGGGCTGCAGCTCATTAATGCCATGCACTCATTAATGCCGTGCCAGGCTCCCCTGCACTCTAGTCAGCTCAGGGCTTTTCCTTTTCCACTTACGCAAGCAGCAGCCCCTGGATCTGAGAAGCACAGGGAAAATGTGTCTCATCGATCAGTGAGTTGAGCAGGACTGTGAGTGTTGAGTGATTACCATGAGAAACCTCAGCTGCTGTAGTGGTTGTTCTGGCTGAACTGCTGGAGATCAGCAGTAAGAAGCATTCACCAAGATACACACAAGTAAAACTCATGCCGTTGCTTTGATATCTCAGTCTTTGTTTGCTGCAAGCATTCATATCAGTGATCATTTAACTCACAGCAAATTCCAGGAAAGAGAAAGACCAACCAAAATAGTTATACATAATACAGAGGTTTTCTGTTCACCATGTTAGCAAGAAATCTTTGATTTTTCTTTTCCTCCTTTTGCCAGAAGTTTCAGATATTTGATCAGGAAGAAGAAAAACACACCACATGAAGTTACAAAAAATATGAAATGGTTAGAAACTGATCATTTTTGATACATTGCAGCATGGCTTTTGGTCTGAACTACTATTATTTTCACTTTGAGGAGAGGGGAAGCAGCTTTTTCCTAACAGTAGCGAGACAAAATTAAGATTCTCATTCTAGTAATTGAACTAAAATAAGGATTTACTGTAAGTCTATTTATCTTTTATATACACACTTTTAGTCTCCATTAGAATATATAGTCTCTATTAGCAATTACTGTATTGTGGCACAGTGGGGTGCTTTGGATACTCTACTAATGATATGTATCGTATAGCAGCTGATCCAAAAGCTCATCACCACCAAATGAAGGAATTCCAGATGCCTTCTCCCCCTCAGGCCTCTGCCCCCGGGCGCAGGCTCCATCCTCCTCCTCATGGCTGCTGAGCTGCATGTCGCAGCTCATAGCAGAAAAACAAAGTGAGTATGTTCCTGTAGTGGTAGTCATCAGATCACAGAAGTGTCCCACGGCTCTGGGGCACCCAGGCTGTTACTGCACAACACATGGCATGTTTGGGAGAGAGAGGAGGCAGGGAGAGTCACACAACCATCTTGATGGTGGCAACAAGGTTGATATGGCTGCTTGCTGACCTTAAAAGTTTCTCAGACCATTTGCAAAGACTGGTGCATCCTGAAGTGATCAGTACATATTGTAAAGGAAGTATTAGCCAGTTGTGCTATTTCATCTGAAATTAGAAGGGGTTTTCCATTCAGGTAAACGCACAGAAGCCTTCCAGCATTGGCACCTGTTTGCATTAAATGCTGCATTCACTGTAGTTAACTGCAATGCCAGTGTGTGAATGGAACTGGGTCATGCTTCTACAAAAACTAAACAAGACATTATTAACATATCCATCAACTACTAAGGATGTGATATGTTTTTCAAACTGTTCATGAATTCTGTACAAAACCAGTGAGAGGTACAGTATTGTTTTCGCAGCTGTGGGTGAAGGATGTCGCGCACAGAAACCTGCAACATTTGCCTCTATGGGGACTTACCATCCTTTTCTTAAAATGAGCAAAATGTAGATGAACATTGGAGACATTCACCTGGACTCCTCAGAGCAAGTCAGTAATTACTAACTATTAATCCCATTGTACTTTAGTTGTGTAAACTGTAAAACGCTTTCCAGCACGATGGAACAGATGGTCTGGTCCACTCAGGAGCTGATCACACTTGACACCAACAAACTCTTTCCTTTTGACACATATTGCTCTATCTTAGAAAAGTGCATGAATCCAAGTGCATTACACCACTGAAAGTAAGGCTGATTTTACCAGAGCATGGGCAGGGGGGAGTAGAATAAGGCACCAATTTTCCATGGGTACATGGATCCCTAGAGCCTTTCCGGCAGTAGAGTGAGCCTACTGTGCCAAACCCACTGGGAGCTTTTTCACTGGCCTGAAGTGAGAGCTGGATCAGTCCTGCATCCAATTCCACCATGAGAAAAGGAGGCTCAGGCTACATGATAAAAGCACCATTATTCTTTGCAATAAGAGCATCCATGAAGGAATTAAGTGTGCTTTTATAATCATGTCTTCCACTAAACTCCCTCATCTTTCCTCAACACCTGCCTTTAGACATGCCCACCTGTGCACAACCATTTCATGTCAGCACCACACAATTTAATGGAGTTGATTTCCAAAAACAATTGGTGTCTCCTTGGCAGTCTTATAATAGCATATATTCCTGTATTTAGACTTTGATGATTGCACAAGAATATATGTAAGAAAATATTTACAGACACTCTGGGACTCACAGTTATGATTTTGGAGTTCTATCCATGTTGGGTTTTTTTCCCCTGTGTTTAAAAAAGGTGCATAATGGCACTACAATATTATTACATGTTGCAATTACACAGCCTAATTACATGATTATATGTCTTTACACTAATTACACAATTAAAAACCATTACAGAAATGTTGCGAATGCATTTGGATAGAATAAATTATTTTTAAACCCACTGAGGCAACTGACTAACAAAAAAAACCCATCAAAGGGTAGCAAGCAAAGCCAAATACATGTGAAGATATCCTATTGGGTCTTGTGAGAAACACCTTGGTGCTCTTTCATTCTCAGATGAATGGGAATGTGGAACATCACAGGTAAATGTTAGAAATAACCATTTTGTGCTCCATGTACCTGGAACAGAATTTCGTAACACCTTCTAGCATGGTTGCTCCATAGCAAAAGATTTATAGCCAAGATCTGGTGCCGGTGCTTGGAGGACCTGGGAAAGATGGTTATTAATGGTGAGTCAGGCTCCTGATCCACTGGATTGAATCCAGCCCTGTCTCTCATTGGCTGGAACCAAGTAGGATGGTTGTCAATGTGTACAGGGAGCAGGGGAAGTACAGAGCAGGGCTATACCAAGAGATCTGGGCAGAAAACGGACAGCCTGTGGGGTTTGGTGCCACTGGGGACAATGGGGGAGACAGAGCCGAGGCTGGGCTGGGGTGCAGTCAGGCCAACCAGGGCAGAGTGCTGGAGGCTGTCAGGGCATAGCAAGAGCATAGGTGTATGTGTGCATCTGCTCTGTCCTGCCGTGTCTGGGTGCCCAACAGGACCACAGCTGCCACCTTGCTCAGTTATGGAAGGCCTTATGAAGACACAAGGACATTCTTGTGTTGACAATAGGCACAGCTGCATGTAGTATGGAAAATCCCATTTTCCAGAGGATATCAGGCAGCCTATTGGTGGGAAATTGTAGAGAAATCTGTTTCTACTGGATGTGCTTCTGCTCTTGGGAAACAAAGACCTAATTTTTCAAGGCTGTCAATGTAATATTTTCTGTAAGCACTAAACTCACCTGGGAAGCCCTGGGACATTTCCAGAGTGAAAGGGGATGTGACCGGCTCATTTATGCCAAACCTTGCTAAGGAACAGTCTCATTATGATCACAATGCATGAAAAACAGTAAATTATTTTGTATTTTTGTTTGTATCTTGCTTTATTTCTGTGTATGCATGAAGGGGTATTAATGCACTGACAGGATTTGTGTATAGATTAACAGCAGATCAGCAGCAATTGATGTAAAACGTCGTAAGTTCCCAGTCCTGTCAGCAGTGAATGAGTAGGTATTTTTCTGGCATGAGCCTGCTTTGGGAAATCCCACTCCCAGACTTTATGGTTCCTGTTTATACATGAAAGTGAGAACATTGTTTAGGCTTTGATAAGCAATGTCGTCTACCCACAGCATAACCATTAGAAGCTCAGCAGATGTGTTTCATGAGATATATAATCCTTTCAAGCTCCTTTTTATCCTAAAGGCACAATAAAACCTTCACACAAGATAAAGATAGTGAGTCTAACTTCCGTGGTTTTGTTCAGCTTCACGTAAATTTGTTCTGTTGTGGTTCTTTTTGTAGTTTCGTTCTCCATTCATTCCATATGGTTATTTTAAAATACCTGTGTTGGTGTTTCTCTATATGCATGTTACACTCTATTCTGGGCTTTACTTTTTACTTTCCTGAGCAGAAGGACTGCTCTGTTCAAAATGCTGCTCCTTTTTCCTCCTCATTTCTCACCATTCAATTACATTTTAATAAGCTTCAGAAGACACTCTGTGTTTTTCTCACAGTGACTAAGGTATATCCCCCACGAGTTCAGGCAAGGCTGAGACAGCAGTATCTGACATGGTATAGACATAGAGCCCATACGCTGGTTTCAGGCACATCACACCATCAAGCTCGTTACAGCTCTATCCCTCTTGGCCAACACTCCACACATCCAGCAGGGTCAGCTCTGCTTCTCTCCCTATTTGATCTGAGCAGAGATGCAAGCAAACTCCATGCAGAAGGGCCAGAGTTAGCTTCAGGCTAGCTTGTAAAGGCATAGCAGTAGAGAAGGAGTAGCACAGGTTAAATTTATCCATAAATAAGTGCATCTGGAGGCTGGAAAACACAGATGAATGATGCCTACATCATTGCACCTACCACTGCTGCAAGCCTCACTAAGTAGCAAATAGGCCACAGCTCTCCTCATAAATCCTTGATTACAAGCTGCAGTCACTTTATCAGGTAGCTGTGACATAGATATCTCTTTATTTGGCTTTGCCTTGCATTCCCAGGCTGTCTCTTCTGCAACAGCGTGGCAAATGACAAGACAGCCACTAGCACAGTGCAGATGGGACTGACATCCCAAAGACATCTGTACACAGGTGCTGACACACGTGAGGTAGCCAAGCTCTAGGGAGCTTGGAGATGTAGTCAGTACTTGTCAACAGAGAGCAGAGTGCGGGGTCAACTTGTCCTTCACGAGATGCACATTAGGTGCCCACATTTCAGGCAAGGCTGGGGAAGCAAGGATAGATGCTGCCATGCTGTGCTCTCTCAGGACTAGAGAGGAGAACATGGTCTGCTTTCATATACTGCTATAGACATAACCCCGGGCGCCAGCATGAAAACCTGCTCTGGCAGGGTGTGCAAAGGCTCTGCGTGCCACAGTAATCCCTGCTGTGGAGTGTTTTCCTGCTGTTCCTGTCTCTGCTGTTCATTACCCATCCCAGCACCCTCTGGTAAATCTTCCTCCACATTCTCTCACATCACTCCTGCTTAGTTCGCCTCGCAATGGGAAAGGGTTTTCATTCCAGCTCTACCTCACCACAGTCAATACTCACTGTGTGCGATGTAAATTCATCCCTCCTGCTGGAATCTACCTTTGTTTACTTAAATAACAGCACAGCATAAACCTTAAGCTGAAACTCTTCTTGACCTTTGCAGTTTTCAGTCTTTTCCCCTACAGGGTTCCCAGTGAGCTGAAGAAAACAGTTAGCCTTTCAGGCAAGGCCAATAGGCATTGAAAACTGTAAATTATTAAGTATGTTTAGCAGGCTGGCCTGGATTTGGAAAAACAAATGTGACAATTAGTTGGAAATTAAGCCAAACAGCAAGATCTTGTGGTTTCATCTGCCTCACTGAAAGAAAGACATTTCATAAACATAATGACATGTGGAAACCAAGTTAAATTAGGCATCAAATATATCTGATAATATATTGCTCCAAAGAAAATTGAAAAATTAAAAGTTTTAACTGGAAGGTCTTCAAATGAGAAATGCAGCACTTGGAATTCCTGTTTGCTCATGGGGTTTTCCAGGAGTGGGAGAGGGAGCAGGGGAGCTGTAACACCTTGCAGCCATAACTGAGGGCTCGGTTCTGCGTCCCTCATGCAGAATAAATTCCCACAGCCAATTTTTAAGTAAACAGAGTCGGACCTTTCCTTAAATATCTGCCCTCTGCTGAGTCATCAGAGCTGGAGGATGAGGTCCTTTCTCAGCTTGGATGAAGCAATAGGATTAACACGCGCTCCATGGCTGCTCTCAGCCCCTCCCGCTGCCATTCATCCATCAGTGTCAGTTCTGGTTTTCCCCCAAAATTAGATTAATCTGTCATTCTGCGATTGATAGTTCAAACTATTTTCATACAGTATTCCTGCAAAGAAAACGTCTGAAGAACTTCTTTCTCCACTGGCCTACTGTAGTCCTTCATTCTGCATAGGTGTCAGTGATTACCTCAGACTGCAACCAGACTAGTTCCATCTGTGGGATTGCACTGATTGCATTAAAACCAGATTATTTAATCAGAACCTTTTTAGTTCCTGAGAACCTCAGCAAAACTTCATCAAGGGTTAGACTGTGCCATTTACTAAATATTCCGTATCTATAACTAGACCAGAGAGAAGTCTGAACGGTTCAGCCTCCTATAACTTTACAAGGCAAACTTCCTCCTTGGCATCACATCGACCAAATTCCATAGAAAATGCCCCCATGATATATTTGACCTCCTAATGAAAGCAGTTCAGTACAGCCGTAATTGATTTAACCTTTGTCAGGGCACAAATAATTTGAAGTCTACTGGTATCTGAGTAACTTGAAAATAAATTTTGGTACATCGTGGTTACATAACTAAATTTGGCAAACAAGGTCCTCAAACTGCATGTCTGGCACTTGGTTTGGTTTCTGCAGGTTACCTCAGACAAGGTTCCCAGCCACTCCACTGGATGTGATGTGTTTTCTCATTATGCGGCTCTTGTCAAAAGCCCCAAATAGTTGAATGCTCCCACGGAAATTGGGTACTTGAGCGAGGGATCACAACATCAAACAGCACATGCTGGCGAGGCTGCCTGACAGGGGAGACAGCCCACTGCTGACCTTCTCCTTTTCATGGGTTTTCAGGGTTCCATAAGTGTGTCACACACACGGCTCATAGATTGCGTTGCTTCTAAACATGGCCAAAAATGCAGAAGAAATAAAAAAATAGGAAGTGGCAACATTTTTTTCACGTTGTTCGTTCCTGCCAACCATGTTACAAGCACTTCTGATTTTCTCTTTTCCGCAAATACATTTTTTCAAGAAGAAAAAAATGAAAACGTTCATTTCTCTCGCTCAATAAGAATAATATCAAGGGGATGATGCTGTGTGAGCACAGTAAAATAAAATCAAGCTTTACTTTCTATTAGAGGAAAAAATGATAAATTGAGGAATAAAGAGTTTTGCTAAGCTCTAACTTATTTGAATAGTGTCAGTACTGTAAGGTTAGACAGTAAGTTAGCTACTTAAGGTTAGAAATTCATTCCTTGCAGATAGAAAGATTATTGTTGATGGTGGAAAACAAAGAGTGTTTACAAATCATGACTGATTTATTGATACAAATTATTTTTCTTTTCCAGACAAAAATATTTACATTCCAATTTAGTTCAAATTTTTTTCTTGTTTTTAATATATTCACATACAAAAGCCATCAGCAATCTAGAAGAATATGCAGAAAGTTTAGACACCTCAAGGTTATCTTTATGTGTGTATTCTATTATTAATGTACATAATCATTTTGATTTTATTCTGATATGTTAACATTCAGGAGAAAATGCACTGGAACGTAAAAAATTCCCCACAATTTGCAAGAAACAATCAACAAGCTTTTCTTGTCGTGAATTTGGGATGGAGAAAACATCTCAAAATAAATTTTTAATAACCAAAGGGCCAATGCTTATTTTGATCCTCTGCCATTCCTCAGACTGAATTGAAGCAGAAGTAGCCCGAAGTGTTCACCAGCCTGATACAGCACTTTGTATTCCAGGAAAAGGAAAAAATCCACTGTGTACTTTCTCCAGCCTGAAACTCTAAAAAAAGCCAGAAAAACAGTTGGCTCATCAAGGTCGAATTGGGTAGATCCCAATCCACAGCAGTAAACACACAGTATTAGCGTTGTGGGGATTTACACCTGCAGCCTCCCTCAAAGGCTCCTTCCACCCTGGTCTGAAATGAGCATCCACGAGCTCCAGGGCATGCTCATCTTCCCTCCAAAAGAAAAAAATAATTAATATGCTTAAAAAATAAAGAAATATCTAACCCAAAAAGAAAGTCATAATGAGGCATCATTTAAAGGAAGATGTACTTCATGAAATACAAATTTTTTGCATTCGTTGGAGCAGAAATCTTACTGGAGGAAGAGGAAATTCAGAGAAGGAAGAGAGCTATGAAAGGGCCTGTGACATTTCCATGGCTGTCATCTCCAGATCTCATATCTTCACCAAAATCCAGCCCACTCCGCATGGAGCCCTGCAGTGTATCTGGAAATATGTTTGAGCTCCCTTAGAGTACAGTCTTGTCACCTCAGGTCAGAAGAAGGTGCCATAGAAGAAAGGAAATTGGGCACTGGGTTTGCCACCTGGTCCTGTAGGACCATGGTTTCTTTGTGCCCCAGGTTTGTCTGCTCGCTGCGCAGCTATGGATGAAATGCACATTCCTAAAGTTTATAGTCCACTGCTCTCCCTTGGAAGCTCCTTTCCTTTGCCTCTCTCTCAACAAGTGACTGAGTGAGGTCTGTGGGTTTCACCTTGCACAAAGGGGTCAGTAATGCTGAGGGTGAGAGGGTGTAGGGATGGGGCAGGGGGCATAAGGAAGAAATGGGCTGATGCTAATGGGATGAGAGACCCACCAGTAATAGAAATAGCCCACAGGGAGAGATAAAACTGGATCAAGATACAGCTTGCTGCCAGACAGTGGGAGAAACACAGGAGCTTCAAAGAAGGCATTTTATTGTTGCTTTGGTATGTGCCAAATGTAGGGTGACCTTCAGCAACCTGATGTCCCTGCCCATGGCCCTGGGCCTGACCTAGGTGATCTTTGAAGGTCCCTTCCAAGCCAAACCCTTATGCTCTAGGGTTCAGGTGTCCTTTGCTGATGATTGGGCAGGACATGTCTCCACACAAGGAGTTACAGTGTTATGATTTCATCCCGCTTGTACCACCAGGCTCCATGTTGGGCAAGCAGGGTGAGGGAGTGAACCACAGCGCTGGCGATCCAGAGCAGAGCCCCGTGGCTGCTGCAGGGGCAGGCGCTGCGGTGTGACTGGTCATGGGCTTGCACAGGTAGAGCATGCCCAGGGTCAGGGCTGTGGGAGTGCCTCCCACTTCTCCCTTGACTGAAACACTCTCACTGATCTGAAAATGAACTTGCGGTGTTGCAGCACATGGAGATCACCCGACAGCAGTAACTGCACGGAGCCTCTGCTGCCCTGACTGTTTGCAAATCTGGATTTTATGAAGCCTGATCAGTTCAGTGAATGACCTCTTGACCCTGGTGTCCATCCATTGCACAGAGCAATGTGTTTGCCAACAGGAATATCTACTTGGATAGTCAATGATTTCATAAGCTTTTTTTCCTACACAGAGTTTATTGATTTTTGCTTTTAGTGAGAGCAAAAGACTGTATTGTCAGAGTAGGTATTCTGCAGTGCTTGCATCCTTTCCTCATGTATACTTTGTTATATTTCCCTCTGTATGATTTCCATCATCTCTTATTGCCACAGATATACTTCCTGTCATCTTTGTGCCCTGAAGCATCTCATTTTCTTTTCACTCATACCTTGATTAATGTCTTCATAAGTTCTGCTTTCCTCTACTTTACTGTGGAGTGGTTGTTCCAGAAGGTGCTTTTCTGAGAAAGCCTTTGGGATTAGGTTCCTTTGATTAGGTTCCTCCTGTGATTAGGTTTGGATTTTTTTGTAATTGTCATTAATTTCCATTTCTCCATTTGTCTTTGGCAATTCCAAATATTTTATCCTGATATCTTTATTGATTTCTTTATTTCTCAAGTTAGCAAGGGTTTTTATAATAGTTGTTAAATCAGCTGATTTAAATGTTTATTTCTACAAGCCAGAATTCTATGCTTTAATTGCCTGTGAACGTGGTATTTGTGTCTAATTTGCACCTCACTTCTGACTGTTTAATTAGGACAATTATTAAAAAGTCAGTGGATTATACCAGGGCCAAACTTGTAGATGCTCATGACAGAGTGCAATCACATCTTTCAATTTTCCATCAAATAACTCATTCTACATCCTTTTGAAAACACATCACTGACATACTAGTTTTACCATTTATTACCCCTCTCTACATCCTTAAAAACAAACTAAAAAATAAATAAATCAGGAAATATTTCTGTGCTTAACTACACATTAAGGAGTTATATTTCTCAAGAAACAGCTTTGTCCCTTGTAACTCAACTGCTACAGCAGCTGCTTTCCTTGGAAAGCCGCAGGAAGAAAATATGTGGGGGATCCTGGTGGAATGAGCATGGGCTGGGAAAAGAGCAGGATCTTAAATTTCTTACTATATGATTGAGACCAGGCAATTTCCTGCTGAGCATCCATGATCTGCTGCTTCTCAGCAGAGATTACTGTTTGGGAACCATTCAGGAGCTGAAGGAAAGTTACGCCCTCGAAGGGCTGCATACTCAAGGGTCCCAGACATGGGATCTGGGTTAACACAAGGCACTGCAAGCTCAGGCTCAGTCCATATATCTTTTGTCTCCCAGGGCTGCTCCACCACTGCTACCACTGTTCAGACTTTCGCTCTTCTATAGTTAGTACACAAAGATTTGACAATTTCTTTAAACGCTGAGTAAAGGACTCTCCATGCTTAAAAAGTCTAGAAGTACCAGGATAGAATGTCAGCATTCTCTTTTTTTTTCCCAGCCTAGATCTCCTCTCTCTAAAGAGATGCACTTTTTCATACATCAATTGATGAAAGCCTGAAACATCATTGCATGACACACTCACCTTCCTGTTGCAAAGCCAAGCGTTGGAGTTAATTTTTGCCAGCTTCTTGCCATGAGACTGACAACTTAAAGGAGTAAAAAGTAGCTACAATCTGCTTCAAAGAAGGTGGGGATTATTGTTTTGCTACAGGTGACATCATACCCACCTTATTTTGAGCCTTTTAGCCCTGTTGTGTTCAATACCCCCATAGACTGAATATTCTAAATATACTGGGAACCGTTTGCTGGATGCAAAGGCGAAGCCACAGCACAGCATTTTTAGTCCAGGCTGCAGGACTGACACCCAGAGCGTGCACAGCTGAGCTCACCAACTAAGTGAAGCTCTCTAATAGGCATTTTGTTGGTGCTTCACTGAGGAAAAATAATTGTTTGTATCTGGAAGATGAAGAGAGAGAGAAAATGGAGTGAGGATAAAAATTTTACTGAAGAAAAAGTATTGAGTTTCAGGTAGAAAACTGTCTCAGGATGAGACCACAGGTTGTTCTCTTGAATGATCCCCCAGAGGAAGGCAGTGCCCACTGGAGTTGTGTCAGCCTGGCTCACTGCCCCGAGCTGCCCATGCTGCCAGAGACAGGTGGGAGCTGATGTGGTCACCCCTGAAATACCCTGCTGTCCCCTCTGCTCTGAGAACAGTTTCAATGAGGACAGACAAGCAAGGGGTTCATTGTGCTGCAAGGCATTTTGAAAGTGCAGCAAGCCAGGCTTTAGGACTGAATGCCGGCGCTGGTTCTTCACATGACTACCCTGCTGGGAAGGGAGAAAGAGCAAGGAGGGGCCTCTTCTCCCTGCAAGACCCTCAGCTGGCATGTACACCTCTGTGTGCCTCCAGATGGCACCCCATACAGGGTCCTAGAGCTTGAAGCTGGAAAAGACAACTAGAGTTTATCTCCACTCTTAAAATACCACCCATTTGTGCCCTTATTGAGATGGACTGAAACATAGCATGTATGCAAGAAAATTGTCTCTCAGAAAAACATTGAGACATCTTCATCAAGACGGCAGACTCCTTGTCTTACCTCAGCAGCTTGTTTCAAACCCTCACTATTAACATGTTTTGCCTAATTTCCACTCCAGATATATTTGGCTTCAGCTTTTAACCATTCATCCTTTTCCACCAAAATAAAGAGCTCATTTTTCTCTGTGGAGAGTCATTCTCTGTAATCAAGACTTTTCAATCTTTTTGATAAGCTCGACAGACAGTGCTTTCTAAACCTCTCTCTCCCCATTAGGTGCTTTCTGTAGTCCTTGGCCCACTTTTGCAGTTCTTCTCTGCCTCTTTCCCAGTTTTTCAGCATCCTCGGTGGATACTAAGACCACAGATAGCACTGTTAGCCTCGGCTCCTGCCTCCGTCTCAGCATCCCCTGTTTAGCCAGTCAAGGTCTCATTAGCCTTCTGAGTTATTAGAGGACGTGAGTTTTTGTCTTCTTGTTTGGCCTCTAAATCCTTTAGAAAAAAAACAGCACTTAACTGGAGCCACTACTATTTCTTCCTCTGTGGAGTTTAACTCCCTGTTTGGCTTAAAAACAGTGGATTTGTCTGACCAAGCAACAGGTCTCATATTGCTGCCTTCTCTTCATCTTTTAAACATAACATCGATTCTTGTGCAAGCTGCAGATTTTATCAGCATGATCCAATGTAGCATCTGCACTGCTGATGAGCAGTTTTAGGTCTAGGAACAATCTCGATACATCCCTTCTAGGAAACCCCCCTGTTTAATGATGATGGCTTTTTGCCAAATGGTGCTCAGGGAAAGCAGTTCTTCATTTTTGTTTCCTATGTGCTTTATTAAACCTACGTAATGCTTATGTTATGTCCTGGAATATCACGTCAAACACCTTAGAAGGTCTTTTATTTTGCCCGTATATTGCATAAGTCCACACCTTTTATAAGCTAACTTGAAATCTGGGGCAGTAGCAGAATGTTTGTCTACACTGTGGGCTTCACTCTCACTGTGTTAGTTTGGCAGCTGGAGGCAATCTCCAGCCATAATCTCAGAGAGCCCTGCAAGTGCTTATTTACGCTGGCACCCTACCTGCCTCCTTAGCAGCACAATTAAAAAACCAGTTCAAGAGAGAAACCCTTTCACATCAATTCATTGAGAAAGTGATGGCAGTGTTTGAGAGGAACAAATGTAATTTGTTAATAATAATTTTTCTGGCATTTATACAGGCATTTACTCAATCCCCTTGTCCACACAGAGGGAGGACCTACCTGTAGGAGATTTTTATTTAGGCCTGGACAGGAGACTTGGTGATCTCCAGGAAGTGTTCCCTCCTACCCAAAATCTTAGACCACACATCATCAAAGGAGACAATCTGGGCTAGGAATGAGTACCCACCACAGACAGAGATCAAGACTTCATCCCCTCCTGGCACTGCAGAGGTGTCCAGGGCAGGCCCAGCAGACTTTTCATAGTGACAGCCACCTGGAAAGATTTAATACAGTAGAAGGGAGGACAAACAATAACTGTCTTCCTGCAATACAAGACTAGGAAACAGCAGGGGTGCAAGAAATGCTCTTGAGTAGAAGAAGCTCTTCACCAACCAGGAAAAGCTGAGCATTTCCTCTGTGTTCTATGCAGAGCTCAGCAGGCTTTCATTTCAAATGCATCCTGGCCTTTACATTTTCTAAGACAGTCTTTCTGCATTATGTTGGCTTTCCTGGATCCTAAGCTTAGGAACCCATCTCTCTCCTCAAGCTATGAG
Source organism: Oreocharis arfaki (assembly GCA_013398015.1). Classification (NCBI taxonomy): domain Eukaryota; kingdom Metazoa; phylum Chordata; class Aves; order Passeriformes; family Paramythiidae; genus Oreocharis; species Oreocharis arfaki. The sequence continues at coordinate 1,522,578 of VZRR01005321.1, forward strand.
CTCCCCACGTGTCCTGCTTTGTGACTGCTTTAGGAGGGCTAGATCCCTGAAAGGTGGGTGCTACAGCATCATGGCTTCACACTACCACCTTGTGAATCCAGCATTCTGGAGCACTCTGCACCTGCAGAGCAATGGTGGGATGGGTCTACACTGACATCTAATTGTCAAGGATTATTTGACTGATATTCACAATCAAAATTTAAAAAAAAAACCAACCCAAATACCATTTATTTAATATTTCAGTACTATTGTGACAGCAACAGGAAAGCTGATTAATTTTGTCTCCTCTTGGAGTCAGGAACTCCTTAGGCAATGATACAGGTTCCAAAAACTGCTGAACTGCTGTGCTGAAACTTTAAAGAAAAAAGTGCAACCTGAGGCATAAAGAAGTCACAGAACATTCCAATGCAAATTATTAACATCGACGGTATTTATTAGTGACTGAAAACAGGAGTGTGCAAAACACTCAGCAAATGGCACAGCCCCCAGCCTTGCACTCATGCAGCTGCCTCCCTGCTGCACTGGGGCAGTGGCTGTCATGGGGCTGGGGAAGGGCTCCTCCAGCACCCCACTGCTCCTTGTGCTTCCTGGCTGACAGCCATTGCCCTCTGATGATAAAGCAAATTTTAGGAGTCCCTTTGTTTAAAGCAGTTGGTAAGGTTGCAGAGCTAACTGGCTTGCTGCAAAGAAAAAGGTGAAGTCTATACCTAAGGCATTCCCTCTGAGCTGGATGCAAGTTTTCTTCGGGTTCCTTTGGAATCTTCCGCTTCCATAGCAGAATTTCAGACTAATAGTTCTTCCTTTTCAGCCTTTCCTCCTGGAATAAGGGCTTTTCTTCCTCCACATGTGTCAGCAATGTAGCGGCTGTGAGGAGGAATGCAGTACAGGAGGCTGACAGTCTCCTTTTCAAAAGGACTTTTGGGGGACCCAATTTGAACTGGCTTTCAGAAAGAGAATGTCCAACAAAACCAGCTCCTGTGTTGAGAAGTTTAATGCACCCAACGTCATTAGGTATTTTTGAGAAACGGGGTCCAAGCATTTAGGAGAAGACAAGGGCAAGGCTCAGCTCTTCCATCCTGTGTGACCATCGCCCCACCCTGCTCTGTGCTGACCCCCAGCCTGTGTGGCTGTGTTGAAGGATTGCCCTGTAGCCAGGGTTTCTTCCCACATTTCTGGCTGTGCTGTACTGAATGGTTACCAGCCCAGCTGTGCTGAGGTGACCTTTATTGCCCTGCACTGTGGAAGCTGTTCCACTTTTTATAAATATCTCAAAGTTCACTGCATGAGGGGACTGCAACCAGGGCTTCCTCTCTCTGATGCAAGGAGTAGAAACAGCTGCTTTGAGTTAGACCCTTTTGTCTGCCTCCACTGGCTCTTACAAAGAATGATATTTTCCTTCCCCCTTCTGCACACAAGTGGTACTTGGGTTATAGTTTCTCTGAATGCTTTATGTTTCAATTTTACCTTTGAAATATACACCTTTTAGAAGCCTCTCTAAATTCTGATTATATCTCTGTTTCTCCTGAGGAGATGAGGGAACGCACTACTTGTGTCCAAATTAGAGAGTTAGCTACCCAGGTGCAACACACATGCCAAGTGGGATGAATAGTGGGATGAATAGTGGGAAGAGGAGCACAGCAGCAGTTCACAGCCATTGCTGTACATTTTACTCCTTGTGCTCCTAGTATATTAAGTTGCTGCTTGCAGAGAGCAGGAACGCCCCTGGAAAAAAATGCAGGGAGGGAGCAGGAGTAGCTGTGACACACCAGCTGGCTTGTGCCAGCTCCTTAGACTCAGCACTGATTCCTGTCCATGCCAGCCTGCAATTTGGGGGCAGCTGTAGCTGCTCACCTCAGGGCTGAATTTGAGTGACTGCTTGTTTTCAAATGTTTCTGATGATTGCCTACCACATTTCCTAGTGATGAGTTCTCATTGTGAGGGAATTTACAGGCATGACATTGCTGCAAGCAGAGAAGGAGCTTGGCTGTGGTCAGAGAGAGGTGCTCTTTTCTCGGTTTCTGGATCCCTTGGTCCCATGCAGCAAGAGGCTGGTGCTGAACAGTGCTGGGAGTTGTAGCTTCTAACAAAGAAAGCAGAAAGTATCTGGTGGTGCTCCAAAATAAAAAACACTGGAAGGATGTTCAAAGAACCTGCCCTTGAATGGGATGGGGAAGACACTCACACTGTGCAGAGGTACCCTCTATGGGCCATGCCATCCAGAAGAGACGGACAACATCAGTGTCAGCTTGAAGGCATCTGTTCTCAGGAGGTGAAAACGCCCTTGATGTTAATTACAAGGGCCCTGGTATTACAGTTATACATGAGATTTATCCAATATGCATCTTTAGGAGTTTATCTTGATCCTTCATGGCTGTGATTTCCTATTTATACCAGCTTGAGATCTGAAGACACCTTATCTAGTGTGCTGCATACTGATCGTTAGAAAACCTAATTTGTCCTAGAATAGCCTGGTTTTGCAAGAGGACATTTTACTGAGAGCCTTTTCTTGTGTAATTTTGCTTTAGAAACTGATTACTCATGGTTCCTATCAGATCTGAATTGCAGATATCTAGGGGAGTGTAGCACTGGGATATTTTAGATTGAAATCACTCTGCTATCTGTTGTACTACAGCTCTCTTCTAAAGTAGGCTTTATGTTATAAATTACTTTATAGCTTTGTAAAGCATGACATAGAAACATTATATACCCTGTGAGTGCTTTAAAATTAATTTGTTCTTGAGCGTGTCCATGTATGAATGAATTTGACATAAGCCTTTCAATTTTATGCTTCACTACAGAAAGTGCACACAGTACCAACTGTAAATCAACTGCCACACTTACTGAAATAACTACTCAGGTATGAAAAGAGAGTCTGCCCAATATTTAAAGATTATTTAGATACAAAAATAATAATGTGTACAAGAGAGCTGACATACTACCTTGGGACTTTTGAATCTAAACCAGTGAGATTGGTAAGGTAACATCAATGTGCTGATCCTTCAGGTTAGGGCTGTCTTACACAGAGAGCAGGAAATTGAAGGAAGTCAGTTGACATCATGTTGTTGTCTTGACCACGACATTCCTTGAGCTGAAGGGTTCACAAGGATTCACCAGCAGCCCTGCTGGCTGTGCAGGTAGAGATCACATGGGCTGCATGGGCTGTCACAAAAAGTGGGATTTTCAATGTGCGTGATTGATGCTCAGAAGGGGTGAGCAGCATTTCGAAACAGCATTTTTCATTCTTTTATTAATTAAGAAATGCAATTTTGGATCATAACAGTTCTTTACGAACTTGTGTCAAATTCAGCAATAGTGGTTCCAGCCCTCCCTTGCCTGGGAGACAGGAGCCCCCACTCCCCTGCTCCAGGGCAACTGCTGCTCATCCACACAGGAAGTTCTTGGCAATGTGTCCTTGAAACCTGTTCTTTCAGCGTGATCTAATTCAATGTAAATGGCTTCACTGGCCTTTGTCACCAAGCTAAAACCTGATGATGCTGTGTCTCAACCAAAGGTTGTATCAGGCAGAAAACTCACTCGAGTATGTGCTCTGCTCTGCTCAACTGCTGAGCATTTGCACAGTTGCAATGAAAAGTAAAACAGTCACAGCAGGAGAGCTGGAGAACATCTTATTTCAGGTGACCTCTGGCTGCAGCTAGAGAACATCTCTAGTAAAATAAGGGCTTTGGCTCCAATCTCTGCATGTAGCAGAGTGGGTTTTGACCTCAGTGAACGTCTTTTCCTTTGAACACCAGGTCAGGGAAGAATAGCTGCCATACCTTATTCTTCTACTTTGTGATGCCAGGCTTTTTTCCCTCTACCTTTATACCATGTCCCTCAAATAGTGTATTTTGCTGATCTGAAACTAATTTTTTTCAGAATTGCATTTCAAAAGATGGACAGAAATATTTTTTTTTCTGTTTCTGCTACCAAACAAAAAAATCAATGATTCTTACAGCTGCCATGGTGAGAACCCTCAGCTCACGCTGCCGTGCTGAGAGTCTAGGGAGACCCAAAACAAAAGCAGCAACCTAAAAGGGAAAGAAACTGAAAGAGACCTCAACCAACTGCCACAGATATAGGTATGGAAATTCCTGTTGACTGTAGTGATTCAGCAAAGAAGTCTTTGTCCTTAATACTATGGGAAAGTTTACTATATAAGGCATACACCTCGGAAGTAAACCCAAACCTTTTGATGGGTGAAATAACTTCAGGAACAGACTTTTAAAAATCATGCATGGATGGTAATAACATAAAGGGATGAAAACTGAAGGTGCAATTAAGCAGATTAAGGCCAAACTTTGTTGCTTCTCTGAGAAAACAGTGGAAATAAGCTTCAGTTGGGAAAACATGTAAAAAGAATGGTTTTTATTTTCAATAGGGTGTTAAATGCTGTGTTCTTATAATAACACAGGCACAACAGGATGCTTTTAAGTAGCTTAGGTAAAGGAGGTTCCAGCACCCCTGCATTGTGTGACTTAGATACAATCATTGACATGTTTTGCATGCAAAAGAGCTACTCAAATGAAAATATTATTATTACTACTACCCTGTTCCTACTAAAACCCCCAAAATGCTTTTTATATGGGCAAGTATTAATATAACTACTAGTTATTCTAGTATAAAACTAATATTTATACTACTATTAATAGCTGCCTGCATAAAAATTGTTGTTGGGTTTTAGGTGTTTCTTTTTTGGAAGTCAATGAGGAAAACAATTCTCCAAATGTTTTTATTAAAAAATATGACAGAACTACTTCTCAGCTCAGCCTTACTATTAGCTCTCCCCAGGATGCTCTGGATTCTGGGCAGGTACTCAGAGCCTCATTGCCTGGTGCTTTGCTGACAGCAGTGCACTGCAGAAACCAAGTCAGGGCTCTCTCTGTCTCTCTTGCTCACCCCTCTGCCAGTCAGCATGTGAGAAGGAGAAAAATGTCTTCGCCTCTCCTTGCAGGCTCCAACAATGAAGGTGGGTCTGGCTCTAGAGTGCAGGTCTTCATCCAGCAAAGCTTTTAAGCATGCAATTAATCCATCCCCATTTAGAAAAGTGCAGATGTAGCTACATTTTGCCAAGAAAGACCTGGGAGCACATGCCAGCTAAGGGACTTTGGTGAGCAGGGATGGGCAGCTGAGAGGGGACCACAAAAAAGCAACAGTGAAAAGGAGCAGGGAGGGCAGCTCCAGTGGCATTGGAGCAGCAGGAGCAAGGAGGGCTGAGTCAGGCCGTGACTCAGAAAAGGTCACTCCAATTTCAGTGCCTTTGTTTACTCTGGTGTCACCTTTTCCAAATCACTTCGCTGTGCCATTAGAGTTTGTAACAGCAACCTCTTTGATAGTATCCTTCTGAGATTTACACAAACAAAGGGCACATTGTGAAAGCCAAGTGTTAATGATGACATCTTCCATGAAATTACCTGGTTTCAGAGGTAATTTCCATTATCTCTCTGGAACTTACTTGAAGTTCTTGATTCTGACCTTGGGGACACATCTGTGACCTCACATATTCCACTGCTTCACACTTTAGTAGTGAGGATCCCATTAGGTCAGGCAGACGGAAAGAGGCACGAGTTAGGGCAAAATGCTCAGGCTCATTCTCCAAACACCATGGGCAGATTTAAGAGCAGCCAAGGGAAGGTAACTCACAGCCCCTCTGCTTGTGGAAGGCTACACCTGCCATTCATGTGATCCAGCATCAATATCCACAGAAAAAAGAGCAGCTTTCAGGCAAGTTAATTTCAAGAATGGAAACAAGTGAGTGTCTGGGAAGGAGGGTGAGATTTTGGTTGTTGGGAGAAAAAAATTAAGACAGTAAATAGACAACCAGACCAACTGAGGAGCCCCTTTTCAAGAGGTTCTCAGTATTGCCTGAGGCCAAATCCCAGCTCAGCTCAAGAGCAGGGCACAAATCCAGATGTTCATGTTGTCTCAAATTACATGCTCAGAGTACTTCCCAATATGCCATGACTGCCTCTTACCTTTGGTACATGGGCTGTTAATTTACTGGAACGTTTGAAGCACAGGATGCAAATGTCTCTGATGATCTCAAATTGGAAGCCCTTCTTCGACAAAATGCTTCACAGGAAATTTTCTTTTTGGAGAAGTACATACCAAAAAAGTGCTAAAGACTGTATTGTTCAAGACAAATGTAAGAGTTGCTGTCATCTAAAATAAGCAGCTAGTGCACTTTGATGTACAGCAGAAAATTTTTGGATGTCACAAAGATAGCCCCTTGTGTTAATCTGGCAGGTCCAGCCCCCCCGGAGGTGCACAAAGCCTTAGCACAAGCAAAGCTTTCTAATGCCTTGCTGAGTCACTACATCACCAGCTCCTGACAGAAAGCTGCCTTCTGAATGTGCCCTGTATGCTTCACTAATTGCTGTGATGTATAAAATATGCCATGTGAGGATGATACAGGTTACAGAGGCTGGACAGTGATGTTTAATTATAAGCTACAAAATCTCAGCATCATAAAGATTATTTCTGTTAGTGATCTGACAAGGCTTCTTATAACTTACTGCAAGATGTCCATGGCTTTAACTCATCGAGCACTTAAGTTTTCCCTCAAGAATAGGAGAATTTCATCTTAAGAAACAAATTAAACAAATACTTTTTATACTAAATATGCTTAACCTAAAGCTTTCTCCCTATTATTTCATAAATGCCTCGAGATTATAGAGGCTCAACTAGCTCAGTAAAGATGAATTGCATGTGATCCTGAGAATACAGCCATTGCATTAGTTATTCTTCCTTTCCTTTGTGTTAGGCTTTTTGTAAATAATCTGCATGTTTAATCAATGGAGACTAATTAAGAAGAAAGGACATGCTTTACTGTAGTATTAAAACCTGCTCATTACCATAGGCAAGATGTCATCAATATTTCAAGCTGAAAATTACTACTTGCAATATACATCATGCAGAATTTTACTGCAACCGTTAAAAAAAAGCTAAAATAATATTTTATCACTGGGTACAAACAGCCATATGCAGATTTAAAACTATGTAACCAAATGCATAATTCATTGATGTATATGATATTTTGGAATAAAGTCATTATAATGAACTTGATTATTTCAAGGATCCCAGAAGACAGAAAAATGTCCCAAAAAAAGACATCTCTTTAAAATACCTCCAGAGCAAGTCTTCTCTATACAACTAAATAAGACCAGTCAAGTGCTAATATCAGTTATTTCTCTGCAAATACCGACTTTCTTTATTGTCTTTAACAGATGTCCCTAAAAGTCACAGTGGTAACAAAAGAGTTACCACTGCCCCAAACAGCTGATTTATATGCCAAATAGCATGGTGGAGTAAATGCCACTTAGGACCAGTTCTATAAACTTTGTTCGTACAAACAATCACATTGATTTGAATAGAATCAATCAAGTCAGCAGGATCCAGTCAGGCAATGTCTACATTAGCAATGGGAGCAGCACTGCGGGAGGAAACAGCTTGTGCTGGGGGCCCAAAATCCATGCCAGTGGCACAGTGGAGAGACAACATTATTCCAGCCAAGCTCCTGCTTGGCCACACAGTTGCCCATTAGCAGCTGGAACAAGCACAGTACCTGGGAAACTCACTTCAGAAACATTCTCCCAATCCCAGCTGAAACAAGGATGTGGGCACATCCCCATATGTGCCCTGCCAGTATCTCACATGCATCATCATGGTTTAGCAGAGAAAAGACAGGGCATCAGTCTTTGCAGTTCACCAGCAAGAGCTGGGTCATTCCCGTGGCTGGACTTGCTCAGGAGTCAGATGTGCTATATATTCTTAAGCTGCTTTGAAACCTATGTTGCGTGTGTGTTTTGAGGTACAGACTGATGCAGAAAGGGACATCCCTCAATGAAATATGCCAAGGAGGAACTCAAAGAAAGACAAAAGTTTTACCTCCAACCAAAGGAAAACATTGTTCATTAACAAGTTAAGTGCCAGAAATAATTCCGGCTGTGGCTACGTGAGACTTACGTATGTGTGGAGGGGAAACAGTCATTGAGGTAACTAGGAGGATGGCAAAGGAGGCTCCTGGGGAGAGGAGGTGTTGCCCAGGACAACAAACCTGTGCAGATCCCCCATGACACTTGAGCAATGAGATGGACTCTACTTATGTATATTTTATGTTTACTGGGTGATAACCAAGCCTTCATCTCCATGGGGATGGTGAACCTTAGCCAAGGCCCTTGGGACAGGAATAAGTGCCCAAATTCCTCTGAGTCTTCACCATGGCATTTCAGGGAAGGGAAGGGACTGCACATCCCATGTCCTGAGGTGGCAGCACAGACTGTGTGGCCTGCGGGGCTGGACAGGCAGGGATATCCTTGGGTGATTCCAGGGAAAGCCCGAGTGTCTGGGGAAAGGGAGAGCATGAGGTGCATGGGAACCTTCCTCAGAGCTTGAATGAAGAATTGGTTTTCCTAGGATATTTCCCAAGTGTATCCAATTGGTGTAATGCTTCTGAATTGTAATGACTGCCACCTAATCTGCATGAAACAGCATCAGTTCCACTTAAGCAGGATGTGCCAGAGGCAGCAGGGAGCCAAGCATGATTACATCGCTACAAATTCCTGATCGTTTGCTCTGACAGTGCAGAAGGATCAAAATAAAATAGGAATATGGGAAAATGATATCACTATGACTTGCTTAATAAGCTACTTTACCTCATTTTCCCCCAGGATTATAAATGAGACAGCTGCCTTGCTTTGTATCTCAGTACTCACCCAGTGTATCCTTCAGCACCTCTATTTGTGCTATTTTTCATTGCTGAAATAATGGTAGAGATAAGCCAATGGAGGCACTCCAGTACCAGTAAACAAACAGCCACAGCTTCCAAGAAAGACAGAAATCAAATTCTTTTTCCAAAAAATAGTACATACACACATACACAGATTTTTTTTACCTTACTGCTGACTGTGAATCTTCGGAAAAGTCAATATATTGATTATTTTCAGCAGGGACATGCCAATCACATAATCAATGCATTTAGATATTTCCAGCTACTGTATGTAATTTCTCTGCTGTATTTTGCAGTTCTTCTACATTAGGCCCAGATAGAAAATACAACTCTGATGGTAGTTTGGCTCTTTGTGATTTATATGTTAAATCCACAGTAAAGTCCTTAAATTCTTTTCAAAACAATTTTCAAGTGATAGTGGAACCATTGGTCTGTGTTCTTAGTTAAGAAATTACTGTTTTGAAATAGTGTCTCAAATTCTATCTATTTTAGTATCTCCTTTTAGGCTCCCCTTGAATAGCAGAAGTTTAGGACAATTGATTACTCTGCCACTCTCTCAGAAGGTAATAGTTTCCTCCATCTTGTTGCAGATTTTTAGCTGTTCAATAGTGTAATGTGTAGATGTGCAAGTACTTTTTTTCGTGATACAAATCCTCCAGCTTTCAGATGACTTAGTATCTGTCCTTATCAGACATGAAAGGTTTATGCACTGTGCAAAGTACTGTAAATTCACAATAAATTACAGGAGATGACAGAAGATACTTCAAGATCCAAAGTACTGTTAGGTTCCCCTGGTCTTTCTTGAGGTAGCATGGGGGCAAGATCTCATCAGAAAACGCTTCTGTGGGTGCATAATTAAAACCTGCTCTGTTTGGATCTTTTAAAATCTAAGCCAACAGGAAAGCATAAAAGGTAGGCTGGGTCTTTCAAATGGTACCTATGATTTTGGAAGTATAATCAAAAATGAGGAGCAATGTATCAAAAAGGTCTTGATGTATCATTTTTATTTTATTACTGTAATTTTGCACCTAGAAGAAACACTTCTGCAGATCTGTCCATATTGAGATGATAACTGATACAGTTTTATCTTTGGTCTAATTCATTGTAATGATTTGTAGGTATTTGTTTTTTAATTTTGCATTTTTATTCAAATATTTTTGAAGTAGCCAGATTAACATAGTGTTTAGAATTGCTCACTGATCAAAAGGTATTACTGGGTGTTTTGATTCTGACATAAAATGCATCTTACCAACACCAAACTTCTTCACTTGTTCATGTGTTTATTTATGTTCTGTCACTATTTCCTCCTCTGTTAATCCCAGGTTTTTTTTTCATCTACCTCCTTAGTAATCCATTGAATCACTTATCTGGCTTTCAGAAAGTTCCCTGCCTGGATAAGTTGAGACAGAAGCCTGAACCATTCACACTCTCCACACTACAGCCGATAATGAGATTGTTTACAAATTGTACTGTGATGTGCAAGATCTCACTTGATTATACCTTAACTATTCTGTTTTTCCCTCCCTACCTCACAGATGATGGAAATGCTTAAAACAAGTTAAGGTAGTATGACACAGACTAACGTAAGTGTGAGCATGGCATCCAGGGGACAAGCTGTGAAATGTTTGCGTGCTTCTGCCAAAATGCGTTGCATGGCTTTCTGCTGTTGTCTCGTGTTTCTGATGTTAGGCAGCATGTTCAGCAACATGTAAGCGTTTCATTTGATATTTATATTCCAGCTCAGCTTTGGTTTTGTGTAGTCTAAGTATTCCGCCTTTTTCAGTAGCTTACGGCAGCTGCTAGTGGCAAATCTGCAAGCTGTGTATGTCGTTCCTAAGTGACCTTCCAAAGTACCTGCTAGGATCAGGATCCCACTGGATGTGGCTGTTTAGAAATCCTTGGTAGAAATGTTGAAGTGTGCAGTTCAAATGGGTCAGGAGCAGAATGGACCCTTCTGTGCTTGCCAGTGGAAAGCAGCCACTCCCGGTTTGCCTTCTCTGGAGGTCAAGCCTGCTCCTGGTGCAGCTGGCTCGTGAGGACGGCTCTGCTACCGCAAATGCTTTGTGACTCCTCTGCTGTCAAACTCTTGCTTCGTGTGGGAGATGACACATCGGAATTATGAATGTTGTTTTCACAGTCTCTGTTAAAAACAGACTGCTATGGGCAAATACGATGTTTTCCTGTGTTTATAGCGTTCTTTTAATCTTAGTGTCTGTAAAGCTTATGAAGGTGAGACCAATCACAGCAGCTTGAAACATACTTACTCCCATGGGTCTTGTGGTGCTGCCTGGTATGGAGAGGCAGAACTCAGTTATTCCCTTCCTGAGTTTCTTTTCTCACAGGATTTTCACTCATATTTTAAGGGTGCTGGTGGGGTTTTTTTTGTCACGAGGCTGGTCAAATATTGACCAGGTTGCCCAGCAAGGTGGTGTCATCCCCATCCTTGGAGATCCTCAGAACTTGACTGGACATGACCCTGAGCAACCTGCTCTGTTTGGATCTTCTTTGAGAAGGGAGTAGGAATACATGACTTTTGGAAGTCCCTTCCTACTTAGAGTTGTCAATGATTCTACAGTTTTGTGACTGTGCAGGTGGGGAGTAGTGAAGCCACCAAAATAACTTTAGTTATGCTGTAAGCCTTCATTCAAAACCAGATCACCAGAGATCAGTGTTCTGGTGACTGGTCCACTTTCCTGGATAATAAAATGGAGCTTATTGAATGCTGGTTATTACTCTCAGTATACTCAGTTCAACCACTTGCAACTGAGCTTACACAGATAGGTATTTGTTGTTTTCTTATTATGCAACAAAAATACATGTTGAATAGCATGTGTTGTGTAAGATCAAGGTGACTTATCAGAAACACCTCTACTTTTGAATTATTGGAGCTATGCCAGCTGGCACTGCCAGCTGTCTACATGATGTTTTTATAGCTCTTCTCAAGTTTCCCATGTAAGATCCCTACCTCTGTTCCTAAGACATTAATGATTAGGCTGTCAGAGCTGAGAAAATCCACCTACTGAGCAAGGTCACCTTCGCTGTTCTCAGTAACAAAGGAAAACGCCAGGCTAACGAGGCTCAGGAAGTCCTAATTAACGTCAATGGCAAACTCAAAGCCAGGGAAAAATAGGGCTGGCAAAATAATTCTCTCTGGAGCTAAGATTTTTTTTTTTTTAACCATTGTGAAAGAAGCCTGGAAGCTGTATTTTCAAATATGGTTAGTGCTGGGGATGGGTTGCAGAAAAGAAAAGGAATCAATAAGGGATTTGTGATTTCCCTGCCTCCTTCTCCTCAGTGAGTTCCTGCCAACAGTCAGAGCTCTCAGACTCAGCTGAGGCCCTGAGGCAGGAGCGCTGTGCATCTCTGTTCCCACCTGCCAGAAAGTCACAATGCTCCTTCTTCAGCTTGGCTCCCCAAGAAGTACGTCTCCTCAGGGATGCTGGAGCCATGACCCACACAGAGCTGGGCCACCCCACAACCTCCCACCTCCTCACCTTGCTGCCAGAAGACCCACTTCCCCTCATCCTGCACAGCAAAAAAAAAAACAATGGCCAGCATCTACCCAGAGTTATTGGGTGAATGGATGTCCACAAACCATTTTTCATGGAAGACAACTCACAGATCCATCTCTAGCACCACTTAAGGATCCCGAATTTGTCTTTGAGTCTTGTTAAATAGTCCATCTTCCCAAAGTACCCTATTAAGCATTTTTGCTCCCATTTTCTTCCCCTAAACTAGTCTTAGTTCAAAATTCAGATTCCCTGAATTGGCTAATCCCCTTGATTGCCACCTCCCTCCTCTCAATTCTCTGACCCCCGTTACAGGCATGATGGAACCAGCTGTCTCTCAGTCGCTGTATCTGGCAGAGAGCTGCTAAGTCCTGTAACATTTCAGCCTATTCATTTGTATAATCTAGGGTTTTCACACTGATGTCCTTACTCAGCCATCTCTGGTTCCTGTGTAAGCCCCGTGCTGCTGGAAGAAGCTTGGTTTCCCCACTGATTTCCTTCTACGCCAAGGATGTCTCCAACCCAGTTCTCTCACTTTTTAAGTGTGAGGGAGCAGTCCATAAAGGAGAGTGGTTTTGGTTTTCAGTGCCCACATGCAGGTAATAGCACCTGCAACCATGTTTTGAATTCCAGAAAGAAATATTCAAATCAGATATGATGAATGACATTCCCACAGCCTTTTCAGCTGTGGGGAGAGTGAAAAAAGGAAACAATTCCCTAAGGGTGCTGTGACTTTCCAGTGTAGGAAAGCCCTAGGGATGTATTATTCAACACCATCAGAAGTGACTCTGGTGCAATTAGCCTAACTTGGGCCAAGAAGTGGCCCACGCGCCCTCCTGAAGTTCCCTCCCACCTGTTTTTGTATGATTCTGTTATTTTAATGATGATAAAAGCCTCAGCCAAAAAATGTAATCACAGTTCTAAATTGTGTGCACGTATGAGCAGCCGACACCAGGACACAAATCCACTGCTAAGAGTGGACAGACCTGAAGAGCTGCTGCAGGCTGTTGAACGTCATCATCTCCCTCTTGTGCACACACACACAAGGGTGTAAGTCCGCTGCACACTGCTTCTGCCTCTCAGTGTGACAGCAGGCAATTGTTACACATTCAGCCGACCCCAGCAGCACCCACAGGGCCAGACACTGTGGCCCACTGGACCATGGTCCCGTGTGTTCCTCCGCAGACCCTCTCGTCTCATCTGCCTTCCTCCTTGAGCCTCAGAGCCTCCATCCTTCACTAAATCCTGCAACACGGTTACCTTCACCAGTTACATCATTCTGAGCCGATGACAGGAATAGTTTTTCTAAAGACCTGCAGAGCGGTTTTATTCCCCACGTGAATGTTAAATTATCAGAAAATTACACACAGAATGCCATCGTTGATCCAAATGGTCTCCTACAATTTCATTCACCCTTCAGCCACATACGTTTTTGACCATGTCAGATTAGGAGACTGGTTTCTTGCCCTGGTGGCTTCTCTCTGAAGTCTCAGTTACCATGACACCCTCTGTGCTTTCCAGGCAGGCACAGAGCTCCTCACGCTGGTGCTGGGTGGCCTTGAATGGGTGGAATATGTCCACACTGCTACTGCTTGCTGCTTCATCTGCCCCACAAGAGCATTAAGCAAAAGTCAGTGCTCTCTGAAATGGTCACTGTCTGGCTCACTTGCCTACTGTTGAGTTGCCTCTGTTCTCTGTGTTCAGATGCTCTCTGCACCACAGAGCTAGGCATGCCTTCATCAGGACATTTCTTGTCTCGTGTCCTAGTCCCTGGCTGTCCTTTGTTGCTAGATACTTATGCTAGTCTCTGTCATCTCTGCAGGGTCTTCTGTCCTGACATTTCCATTTGACCGATCCCTCTCTCAAGCTGCTGTTGCAGTGCCACCTCTGGGGCTCTGGGAGCCATCTGTAACAAAAAGGGTAACACACCACTCCTTCCTCTGCCCCCACCTGCTGTTTTCAGCCACGTGCTATTCCTCTCCAGCACTGCCAACTTTGAACTCAAAGTCATATTATTCAGGGAGTAAACAAGAGTCTCTGTGTTTATCACTGGAGTAGTGTGTAGGCACAGCTCTCCCTTCCCTGAGGCTGATGTTGCTCACAACCCCAAAGAGTGGTGCTTTTTAACTTCAAGCAGAAGCACACTGACTCATTCATTGTTGAAAGTGTGGTTATAACTCAAGCAAGGAGTGCACTCTTGGGCAGCATCCCTACCCCATCCAGCATATTAATATGGCTTCAAGGGATGTGGAGGAGCTTTACGCAAATGGGGACCTGAGACTGAGCCCAGCAAAGCACATTTTTTCCTGGAAGTGCATAAGGAGCCCTAATGAATTCAGCAGGATGATCCATGGACTGAGAGGTCTACTCTTATCTAAGTGCTTTTCTGGCTGAGAGCCACAGACCAACTTGCTCCTGAGAGCCCATGGGACAGCTGGGAAAGCAAAATCTGCCCAGTGGAATACCAATGCCTCTCTTGCCCGAAGACTATCCGACTTCCTGATGTGTGGAAATTGCAGGGTCTTTATCAAAGACATTGAACAGCTCAGCAGACCTCAAGCTTCCTTCCTTCGAAAGAGCACAGTTTTAATCCTTCATTAGGACTGGATAGCCTTTCTGCATCATGTGTCCCCAAAATGCCAACATTTCCCTATGACCAACAGCCACCAGACAGACCATGAAGATCTGAAGCAGGACAAAGATCTTGAGTTGTTCATAGACAAGAGCAGGGTCCCTCTCCCACAGTTGCTATAGAAGATGACTTGGCTGGGCTTATGCTGGTGTCTGCAACCCCAAATCCTGCCCTACCACAGGGATTCAGTGTCAGGTGGATGCTGTCGGTGCCATGGGAACCACTGTTCTTGGAAACCATAGATGAACTACTCATCAAACATAGCCAAAGGATCAGAAATGGGTTAGGTTTGCTGTAGGCTTCCTTCATAGTGGCAGCATGGGATATCCGTTCTCTGCATCCAGACCACACAAGGAATATAACAGGCAGAAACCCAGACAGACCAGTAGCCTCTCACAACCTGGCAATACATTAACCTGTTAGTTTAACTGCAAGTTATTGTACATGAGTTGAGCTAGAGCAGCCTGATGCTCTTGCACACACTGCCTTACTTGTCTTCCTGATGAACAGCTATTTTGGATTTCCCAGTCATTCAACATACTCATCTGTAAGAACATTTTCTTATTTCTTAGGATATACTTCCCTTTTATAGTCCTATTGACAATCATGCTAGCACCATGAGACCTCAAGCACTCATCTTCTCAATCACAGCATTTTCAACAGAAAATGATCCTCTGAAATTCAGACAAGAGACAAAAAGTACTCTATTCTGGTGCCCATGGAACTGGATTTTTTTTCATTAGAGATTTCTGTTTCATATCAAAATGTGCACTGAAAAATATACCTCTTGCTCTAGAAACCTATCTTCAACAGACTTGAAGTGGTATAAAGGGTAATTAATAGGTTAGTCTCATCTCTAACCTCTGTGACACAATTACAAACATTGCAAAATGCAAGAATATTCCCCTGCTGACAGATCTGATCTGTCATTAATTTCAGTCCTCTCTAGAGAGGCAAGCGGGGTGAAAGGCCAGGAGAGCATATACCTTTGCAACTCCTTTTGTCAGCCAGCAAAAAAAAAGGAAGTAGGGTGTTTTTTTCATTTTGGTACTGGCTTGGGACACCCAAAGCACCACTATCTGGATGCCAAGGAAATGCAGAAAAAAAGCAATATCACTGAAATGAAGCCATAGAGCTGTCTTTAGTCTATTATATATTAAGGGGAGGGCAGTCATTCTCTAGAATGCCTGAAGCCAGCTCTAAAGGCAGAGCTCATATATTCTTGGAGGTGTTGAGCTCAGATCAACTTTGAGGGGGAGAAGATACTGCCTCCATCCAGTTCATGCCAGAGGAGATCGCAAGAAGTAAATTAAAGGACACTAGGGACAAATCTTTGGTAGATGCATATCAAAACTTTGTTTAATTTGCTTGCATCACTGCTGTGAAGCAGACTCACCAGAGACAATATGATCTACAAATGGAATATGTTACTAAATCAGGACACAACTTACTGGAAGGATGAGTAATGATTTCATCTAAGTCATTACATCTTCCTATCAATAGCATATTTCTGTGGGGAGCATGCTCACCTCCAGATGAATATCATATAATCCCTGTAGGAGAGACTCCAGGTGCCTGACTCAAGGACACACCAAACCATCCACGAAACAGTGGGGCAGATGGTCTCTTGTTGAGATCAGATGTGCATAGATATGTACATTTTGTGGTATGTTCAATATCCAGCACATAATCCCTTCAGTTTGTAAAACTTGCTTCTGCACGGGTCTGTGGGAAAGGGCCACTTGTAAGGACAGCAGAGAAAGGGGGTGATTATCCTGGACACAGGCATGATCATAGACACTGCAACCTCTGAGTGTGACACACACCCATGGGATCTCTGGGTGGTCCAGACTGGAACAAGTAGGCACATGGTTCTGCACATGTACACCTCCATCCTGCTAAACTTCCAGAGCAAATATATAAAATCCTCAAATGCTGCCCAGGCAGCTTCTCTGAACAGAGCAGGAATAATGGGTTAATGCTTGGACTCAATGATCTTAGAGGTCTTTTCCAATCTTAATGATTCTGTGGCTCTAAGAGGACATGTGTATGGGGGGCTGGGTTAAATATCAGAATCACAGAATCACAGAATGGGTAAGGGTGGGAGGGACCACAGTGGGTCATCTGGCCCAAGCTCTAGCTACAACTGAGCCCTTATCTTACTTCACATGCCTACCCTGTTTGACTGTAGTTGGTAAACCTATTAGCTTCTGTATCCAGGCAGCGCGCACCCCCAGTGCTATTTTCAACATTATCACCATCTTCTCTTCTCTCCAGACTGATGCTGTCATTTAATCCTGCTGACATTCCCTCAAGAGCATCCTACAGAATTATCTATTACTATTTGTTCCCGAAGTAGAGCCATGATAGCGTCATCCTCAGTTTTCACGACCTTCTCTGTTCTAGCCCTCTTGATGCTCACCTTGCCTTCTCTCAAAATGTCACAACTAAAATCAATCCCTAGCTTCGATTCCTTAGCAAACCACACTAAATTCTTTCACTGCTTCACCTTCATCCTCTTTGTCAGGTTTGTAGTCCAATCTCTCAAAAGGTTCTCAAAATGAAACTACTTCTATGGCTTTTCCTGCTTTTCTCCTCCTTTCTTCTGAGATGACTCATTTCCCTTTCCTCTTTGTGTCGCCTCCTTCTCTCAGGCCTCCTGCAACACAAAACCTCCTTCCCGAGTGCCACACAGCAAAGTTCAAATCATACCAGTTTCCAAGTTTTCCATAGGTTTGAGACATTCTTGGGAAATCAGTCTTGTCTGTGCTATTTTCAAATCATCCTTTGATCTCCCACCTACAACTCCTGCCTCTGGTGTTGAGGTGTTGCCTTCAATGAGACACGAGCAGTAATTCTCTTGTAGTCCTCTGCACAAGCAAAGTATGGGCAGCTGGAGGAGGAATCAATTCCATGCTCCTGCCCAAGTTAGCCTTGCATGAGCTTATCTCAAAATAAACCAGAGTCAGTCTTCATCTGCCACTTGTTTTTGTAGCACGGGATCTGCAGCCCATCCTGAGTTGAAAACATCCTTTCTGGGGAGCAGATACAGCTGCTGCATGTTTCCTGCCTCCATTCTGTTATTACAAATGGAGAGTGTTTTAAATGCCTATGAAAGACCTGGCATTACATAAAAGTTATATTGAGGAAAAGTTCCTTTTGGAAAGGAATCTATAATTGAGATTTGGATAGGGAAAGTGTCTGGGTATGTCTACATCCAGATTTTTTTTTTCTCCACCAGTGGAAAAATAAAGGAATGTGACACTAGGACCTCAAAATACTGTCTGAATAGAGTCTCTTGAGCACAGGGCACACAGTCCACCATCATTCACCTCTACCTTGTGTATGGTGCTCAGGCTATGTATGAGACTTAAAAATATTTACAATATCCAAGCAGCTATTTCAGCTCTCTGATTTACAGAAAATTATTTGCCTGACAGGAGCCGCCTCTGAAGCAGTTTATAATTAATACATCCACTTTCATATTCCTTAAAGACAACATTCATAACAGATTAGAAAGATCAGAGATGCCACAAAGATTTCTAAATAACAAGAATTAGTTGTGATTAAGTATATCACTGTAGAGTGACAAATAGACTTGTCAATTGCATATCGAAGTTAATAAACAAAAAAAGGAGTACTGATGATTTAAGAAAGCATATACAAGAGTAATTCATTCAAGTCTGTAAACCAGAGTACTTGTAGGTAGCTGGCAATTTTTGGGTGCCCTGCATTAGACTTAAACTTTTAAGTTTTTTAGAGCCTGGATATTCACGTGGGTTTTCTGTTGGTTTGGTGGGGTTTTTTAAGATGAAGATGCTGCAAAAATTGCATCCAAAACTAGAGGGCTTGAAAGGGCTAAATCCATTTTGCCAAATTCACCCATAATGGACATCATATCGTGCAGCTAAGATTGTCAAGTTAGCTGTAATAGGTTTTTAATAACGTTGCAAAATATGTGCAAGTCATAACTTAACTGAATTCCTTGTAAATTCTATGACTAATTAATTATAACTTGTATAAAATATTATGATGCTCCACTCACATGCTTAGAATTTAATTAATCTGTAGGTTACATGATCCTAATAATAAATGTTTCTCCATGATCTTGGTCCAGAGCCTTGTAACAGTGCACAGCTTTTCATCAGCTTTAAAGGAAACTCTGTCACTGACAGTGGTAAAGTTTACTGAGCCCTAGAAAAACTGTCTGCTTCACATAACCTTTGATGAGCATGTTGTACAAAAGGCAACAGGCAGTATTTATAGGCTGCCCATGTGAGAGAAAGCACAGGTAATGCTCAGACTGCGTTGTAAAACCTACAAATCAGGTAACAACTCACCACTGCTGGCGTGGAGATTCACGTTAATGGGGTAAATAGCCAATGTCACTTCTCAGGTAGAAAACTGAACACAAAAAATCACGCAAATTGACTGAATATACTCCATCCTAGTAATGTGCTGGGTCCTTCAGTGTCCTCTTCCTGCCTGGTGGTTAAGGATCTGTTTTTCTAATTAGATCATCCTGAATATTTAATCCAGCCTCTTTTAAGGAACAGTGAACTCAGTCCACAAAATATGTTTTTAACCATTTTCTGCTAGAGACATGTTGAAAAAAAAATAGTATTTTGCTCTGAAGAATAAAAAAAACAGGGAACATATATTCCTTTGGTAGGATTTGATAAATTGTGTTCCATTATATAATAATACAGTTATATTTCTTGCTAAGCATAGCAGCTATCTGGAGGAACCCAGTCAGGTAACTTGGCCATTTACTCAGCTAGTCAGTGACCCTCATTCCTATTTTTCCTCATCATCCATGATACTACCAGAAGATGCAGCAAACTGTTTCCACAATTCTCAAAAAGTCTCTTTCTCTGCTTTAGAATGGGGTACACACAAGGTCACTGCAAACAATGCTGTTGAGATTGAAAGAATAGCCTTTTTCCCTTCTAAACCTGAAACCACACACATCACTTGAAAAATTAATGACCGACTGGGTGAATGTTGTCTCTGGAGAGTTTGGAGTGAGGTCAGTGCTTATTCACCCTCAGGAGAGGAAGATGGTTTGATGGATGACACAGTGCCTTGGGCTGGAGGTTCGGGGCAGTCAGGCAGCCACGTCCTGGGTGACCTGGACTTCACTTGCCTGTAGTTCCCCTTCTGGGATTTTATGTGCTAAGAAGGTTCACAAAGCAAGTGGATATATTCATAGCAGAAAGACTTTCAGGACACCTACATACAATGATGCCTGTTGGGCTCCCAAATTCCCCCCTCCAAACTGTTGGATGGTACATAATTTTGAGGAAACATCCCTATGGCTTTCCCTGCCCTACCCTGCATACCCACGCTGGCCACTGCCAGAAAAAAGGTATGGACTGAGTGGAATTCTGGTCTGACCTTACATATGAAAGGTGAGAACTTTGTTTTCATACCTGTCTGTTCTTGGGGAATGCCTGTTCCTGGGCTTCTCTGGCCACTGTGGAGCTGTCCCTTCACATGCCCTCACACTCCCCTCAGTCCTGTACTTACTAGAGTATTTATACCATCACACTAATGCCTCATCATGCTGCCCCACCACAGACCAGGAGCTCCCAGGAGTGTTAGCTCACCACAGCATCCTTAGTTCACAAGCCAAGCCGAGGTCCCTCTCACTCCCAACACAGTGTCACTTCTTTCTTGGGCAGTAGAGATCTCTGTTTTACTGACCTGCACAACATACAGATTTATTTGCCAGAGTTACAAAATATATGAGCTGATACAACAACCAGTTTCTACCAAGGCTGCAGGAAAAAAGGCTGTAATTTGCTGTAAGAGCCACAAACTCCATCAGAAAACAGGAGGTTCCACATAAGGGAAGCACTACACGTAACCACTTAATAAAAACAACCCAAGCCCGCCAGGGAACCAGCAGAATTTACAGGCATTGTGCTGGGAGCAGAAATCCAGCCCTCACGGTCAGCACAGAACTATTAGCAAACACACAGAGCAGTTAATATTTTGAGATTGTTTTACCTTTATTTGTGTACCTTGATAGGTGACATTTCCAAGACACTACGAGTCTCTGCAGAGTTGGACCTGTTATTTATAGTGAACATGCAGCTGAGCTGACATGACAGACAAAAAAAGAAGTGAAGTTCACATAGTCATTTATGCAGGGAAGGTTATTCCCCAAAGTTTTTTAGCAACCTTCCACGTCCCCTTCAACCAGAGACAAATGCCTTGTGCTACCACTACACAAAGCAGATCTGGAAACCCACCTCTGCCTTGACTAAGGATGCTTTTTCCCAAGACTATTTTCTCATTTGTTTCTGCTGTTGCAGCTAAATGTGGGTGGGAGTTTTCTCCTGGGTGATGTTCCCAGCAGGTATTGACCTCCTGTGGGGTGTTGTTCTTCAGTGGCCCACTGGCCATCTGGCTCGCAGCTGTAGGGATGCCCCTATGGTCTCTTTCCTGATGGCCCTCCAAAATCCTGCAGGGCAATCATCGCTGTCCCTTCTCCCAGGCTGTGGGCAAGATGGTAGCCAGAGGCAGGCCTGCAAGGGGATAAATGGAGACATTTGAAAGACTGAATCAGGAACTGGACAACAGGTTTCATTAAAGTCACAGCTGGAGCTACTGGCAACTCAGGCAGATGTGCTGCCAGTGTCTGTAAAGGGAGCTGAAACAGCTCTTGAATGACAGCTGTGAATAGGTGTTCCTGAGACCTCTGCAGACAGTTCAAGGGAGGGAAATCCCTGATGGCCACCTATGGAAACAACTTGTGTGCTTGGAACCCTATTGCAAAAGGTGTTGAGGCCAAACTCTCCTCTCCAGCATTGTGCTTGCTCAGCTCCTCACCATGATGAGCACAGGGAAAGCCCAGCAATTCTTAAAGCTGCTGTAATCCAGAATGAGGCAAATGGACGGGAAAATGTACTAAACAGTTGTTTCAGCAGCTGATTGTTTTTAGTTTCTTAGCAACTGTGGGAAAAGAAGCTGCCTGAGATCTGAGCTGTCTGGTCAAATCCAGCAGGCATCCCCCTATGGAAGACAGCCCTCCTCCTCTCTGCTCATCTGCACAGGGAAACTGCAGCTGGTGGGAAGCTCTCCCTAAACAGGGAGATAGCAAACAAGCCCACCAAAATAGATGAACAGGCTTGTCCCCTTGTCCTTCTCTCCACTGAGGGACAAGTGAACAAGCTGGCCATCAGAGTCCACATGTGTGGTTCCTCCAGAAGTGGAAAGATTGTTTGAGATAAGACTGCTTTCCATTTTAAAGATCATGGAAAAGATGAGGTTATCTTGCACTAACAGCTGCAGTCAGTGATGTTCCCAAGTTGCACAGGAACTGCAGAAGAGAAGTCAGGCTCTTCTGTGCCTCAGTGTCAGGGCCAGGCTGAAGGGGAGCCGGAGGACACTCCTGTGGCTCCAGCCATCAGCCACTCCAACGCTGCAAACTGAAAATGAGCCTGATAGCTTGGTGCAGGGCTCCTAAGCTCCTCTCCTGGCAGCGCAGGTGGCTCAGTTACAGCATCTTTCACAGGTTGTTTTTAGAACATTGGTATTGAGTGCATGAAAAGCTGTTTATGGCTGTTTTCCCTGTGATCAGCAGTGTCAGTTTCTTGCAAGTCCCTTGGGCAAATCCACAGAGGGAAAGGGCTGATTTTTGCCAAATAGTTTCACATCTCTGTGAGCGTTTGTGCTGGAGGTTTCAGCACTGGTGCAGGGTTTGTGTGGGTCTCTGTATTGGAGCAGCCATTTCATTGTTTTAGTTTACAGGGACAGTGTTTAAATCATTTAAATTCGTGCCTGTTACTGACATACTGGCTGTGCTCATTGCTAATAGCTTATTTCCATCCATACTAACACTATCTCAGTCATTCAGATATAAGTATGAGGATGCTGACCTGTAGTTAATCCTACATGTCCCTGACTGTTAATTTAATGACTATTAAATATTAATGGGAGCAGAGAACGGAAGTCAGATCACCTTTTCAACAGCTTAGTGCCCCTGTCACCAGGCTACAATGTCATCCTTGATCATACTTTTTATATTCCCTTTCTGCCAGTTTCATTTACAGGACAAAGAAAGATACATTTTAGAGAATATTTTGCAGTCAAGCAGCTATTGCAAGGATTAGAGCGGCACCAGGATCTCTGACTTCCTAGGTGGATGTTCAAACCACCATGCTGTTGGTTAAAAAGGGGGTGGGGTTTTTTTGTCTAGAACCTAGTGAAGGGCCCTACACCCTGGCTCAGGGGCTATGCTAGAAGAGGGGAGAATGCAAACAAACACAGACACACATGACCTAGATGCTCCTCCTGATGCTGTGCAAAACATAATTCATTGTTCAAGGAGAGATGTGGAGGGTGTCTGGTGGTTGCAGTCCTCCCCAGGGCAGGCGAAGACACCCCTGGATCTACCAGGGTGTACCTGTGCATAGTTCATTTAACAAAGCATGGCCTAGTACCGAGGGTGGACCCTGAGGCTCTGGTGCAAACCTTCGACACCGCAGTGCCGTGTGCCCTGTTGTGTTCCCAGCCTGGTGGTGGGAAAACTCTCCTGAATAGCCAGGAGCACAGAAATGAATCCTCCCCTCTAGAGGAGAGAGTTGAACATCACTTTTCAATTCCAGCTGGGTATTATCATGTCTTGATTCTCACAGAAAGCATCATCACTTTCGGTCATGTTTCAACAAAGCAAGCCATGTCTCTCACGTGACCATCCAGAGAACATTGCACTTGCAAGCCTGTTACATTTTCAGGCAGTGGGGACCACTGGTGGTGGTGTAGAGATCTCTTTCTCTACATTTTTCCATGCCTTTTTTCCTCATGGTCTTTTCTTTTGCATCAGGCAGTTGTGACTGCATCCTTAAAGCTGTGTCTAACTGCTGGAGGTATTTGTCTGTGCTTAAATCTATGTATCTTCGTATGATTATATTTTTCTGATTATAAAGCTAATGAGATAAAGCAGAAATCAATCAAAGTAACTGGCCTTGAAGTGCATTAATACTTAATACTACCTTTTACTATTGTAATTACGATTTATTTACTTTTTAAATTGCTATCTGGTTTACTTATCTCTACGAGAGACACTTCTCAAGAGTTTTTTTCTGACTATAATATTTTACTTTTACAGAAAAATGCAGGCATTTAGTGAGATGGAAATTACTTCCTTATTATTTAAAATTAATTCAGCCTGTCAAAATGAGCTCATTGCCATGCACAGTGTTTCCTTTTTAATTCAGTCTCAGCCTTTCTAGAAATTGAAATTCTGTGCCAAGATGATGTACATAGCAGGGTTTTTATACATATTAAGCCCTACATATTAGGAGGATTAAGGCCACATATATTTTAGAATAGGGTACATAATTATGAAACAAATTTTGCAGCAGGGATAAAAGAATGTCAGTTTTCCATTGGTCTTGTAAACTGCTTTGCTAGCCAGCAATGAAGCTGCAAGAATGCCTGATGGGAATAAGAGGGACTCTCTTGCCTGCTCCTTTAGGACTCCAAATTTTGCTAAATCAGGACAAAAGTAGAAGAAATATTTGCATATAAATAATTGGGATGCCAGTGCTCCCTCCTTTTCTCTTCTTAGAATAAAAAAAAAAGAGAATGGAAAGCAGAAAAGGACAGAGGAGATTGAAACTCGTGATGGGTATAGGAAGAGATAACCTTAATAAATGGGAGAAAATTGCCTGTCACCTGCGAAGGGAGCAAGGAAAATAAGGGGGTAAGGGAGACGCGTTTCTGACAGCAGCATCCCACAGGAGTTTCTTCAGGACCAAGAATCAATTAGGAAAGGGAGAGAGAGAAGAAAAGGTAGCTTCAAAAGAGCTTCATACTTCCCACTCTGTCCTCTGAGCCGCTCTCAGTTGCCACTGCACTCCCTCCTCATAGTAGCTGACCAGGCTTGTGGCAGAGGTTCAGTCCTCTGGAGACAGCCCACTGTGTGAGGAAACATCCCAGTGACTCACTTGCACTGGGCTGGTGTCCTGGTCACACTCCCTGAAAAGAGAACAGCA
This sequence comes from Oreocharis arfaki, assembly GCA_013398015.1. NCBI lineage: Eukaryota > Metazoa > Chordata > Aves > Passeriformes > Paramythiidae > Oreocharis > Oreocharis arfaki. Next base: position 1,547,451 of record VZRR01005321.1, read on the forward strand.
GGAAATGAAGAGTTTGGAATGGAGGGAGCAATCAAGGAAAACCAGTACTTGGGAAGGCACCTGAAAAGATTGCCATTCTCATGGTAAAAAGATGACTATGGAAATTATTTTTCCAATCACCAACTGAATCAAAAAAGTAGTTAACTAATTTTCGTAAGTTTGGGCATACCATAGACAAGACTTTCAGTGTCACTCCTGTCTCCAAGAGGGGTGATGTGGGGAGCAACATACACAGCAGTGTTACCTCAGTCCTTGGAGAGGTCATGCAATAAATAGTCTTGGAAATCATATCCAAACACAAACGACAAGAAGCTGATTGGAAGTAGCCAGCAGGGATTTACAAAAGGGAAATCACACCTGAGAAAACATGAAAACCTTGTGCAGCCATGTGACTGCCTCAGTGGTCGAGGGGAAAGCAGTAAGTGGCATTGTTCGTCTTGACTTTAGCAGGGATTTTGAGTGCTTGCCATAATTTCACAGACAAGGTGATGAAGTGTGAGCTAAACAACTAGACAGTGAGGTGGTCTGAAAACTGGCTGAACTGCCAGGTTAGAGGGCTGTGATCAGTGGTACAAAGTCCAGCTGGATGACACAGCAGATAAAAAATTGGGAGAAGTGTTCACGCAGCAGAGGGTTATGATTCTGTCCAGAGGGACCTCAAGAGATTGGAGAAATGGGTGGACAGGAACCTCGTGAAGTTGGGATACCCCCAGCCCTGCACCTGGAGAGAAACAAGCCCACACACTAGAATATGCTGGGGGCCACTCAGCTGGAAAGCACCTTGGGGTCCTAGAGGACACCAAGTTGCCCATGAGCTGATGATGTGCCCTTGTGACAAAGCAGGTTCACAGGATCCTCCACTCTGCACTGGTGACACCTGCAGTGCTATGCCCTGTGTTGGGCTCCTCCGTGCAAGAGAGGTGTGGACGTACTGGAGAGAGTCCAGTGAAGAGCCAACAGAATGACGAAGGGACTGGAGCGGCTCTCCTGTGAGAAAAGGAGAGCTGGTGTTGCTCAGCCTGGAATAGAGAAGGTTCATTAGGGACCTTGTGAGTGTGTATGAATACCTGTTGGGGTCCAGTAAAGAAGACAGAACCAGACTCTGCTTTGTGGTGCCTGGGTACCATGTAAGACACAATAGACACAAACTGACATGCAGGACATTGCATTTAAACCTGAAAAGCCTTTTTTTACAGCAAGCATGGTCGAATACTGGAGCAGGCTGCCAGAAAGGTGCTAAAGTCTCCATCCTTGGAGATACTGAGGACCTGACTGGACATGACCCTGAGTGACCTGCTCTATCTGACCCTCTGAACAGTGCAGTAGGACCAGGTACCCCAGAGGTCCCTGCCGACCTCTGCAGTTTTCTGAGTCTCTAACACCGAGACAAGAAAACTGCTGGCAACTGGCAGATAGAAAATATTAACTTTGGTTTAATGATTTGCAGTAAAAGACCAGTGTTAAACAAGGGGTTGATCTTGCCAAAGAGATGCAGTGGTGAGCAGAGGTGCAATTAGGTCCTCCCCCAGGATCACCACTGTGGCAGGGGAGAAGTTGCAGCACAATCCACATATGGTTGAATCACAGAATGGGGGAGGTGTCTCCCACTATTGCTCCCTTAGTAAGAACTGATGCAAATAAAGCTCTGTAAAACAAAACCTATTGGCAGGAACAACCAGCTTCAAACCCAAGTCTTGGCCCTTGGCAATAGGCACCAGTGCTTGCACATTCAACACAGTTCTTGCAAAAGCTGAGGGAGCTGGGGTTGTTTAGTGGGGAGAGGAGGAGGCTCAGGGGTGACCTTATCACTCTCTACCACTGCCTGAGAGGAGGTAACAAGTGACAAGACAAGAGGAATGTCCTGAAGTTGCACCAGAGGAGGTTTAGATCAGATATTAGGAAAAATTTCTTCATTGAATGAGTGGTCAGGAATTGGAACAGGCTGCCAAGGGAAGTGGTAGAAACAGCGTCCCTGAAAGTGATCAAAAGGTGTGTGTATGTTGCACTAAGGGACATGGTTTAGTGGTGAACGTGGTGATGATGGGGTAAAGATTGGAACTGATGATCTTAGATCTTTTCCAACCTCAACGATTCTATGGTTCTGTGATTCCCTGTCCCGGAATTCAAAGCCTCAACAACTGCAGATCTAGTTCAACTTGTGCTACTTTGATGGATGCTTCTGGTGAAACAGGCACCTGGAAATGCTGAAGTGCCAAACTGCAGGGATAACAGACCGTGAGAAGAAGTCGGAACTTGTTTTCTCCCATGTTCAGAGCCTTCTTTGTGCCACCTGCTGTGGCATCCCCCAGCGGCACGTCCAAGGTGGAAAGCACACCTGGGCTCTTATCTCTCTCTCTGCATTTTGTTTCAAGTGTTTGCAATTAGCTAAGGATCCTGCCACCAAACTGTTTTGGGACAGCAAGGTGTTGGTTTTTGCAGATTTAACACAAGTTACTGTGAATCATCAGGAGCATTTTATAGATTAGGTTTCTGATGTTAAACAGTCTGTGTTTTAATTTGAAGTATTTCATATGTACATTGCAAAGCTATAGAAAAACACCCCACATTTTTCAGATAAACTAGGAGACTTTATTTTTTTTTTTAATCTGGTAACTTCAAAATACTGTTTAATAAAGGAACCTAAATCCAAGAAGTTATTATTTTTTCATTTTGTACATTTAATAAGAATTTCTGACATATTCCAATTTTACACTGTTTTGAATTATATTACAAGTAGCAGTAATTAATTTTCTTAGTAATGCCACACCTTTTGAAGTTGACAGAACTGCTGTGAGTGAGCAGGTAACTGTAGATACTGCAGTCCCCTCTAGTGGGGAAAATCAGACTGTGCCGATTTTGCAGGACCTGCTGCATTAGCAGTGGCTGGATATAAAAGCTTTGCTTTTCCCCCAAATATCCCGATGATGCTGAGTCGATTTTTTCTTTTTATAGTTTTTTATTTATTTATGGTGAGGTTTTTTTTTTTTCTGAAGGAGAGAGGGGCATGTGAGGCTCAGGTTCAGTTCCTACTTGAGAATCTTCAGAGCAGGAATTCATTACATGCCCTCCAAATCCTCCTGCCAAAAAACAGCAAGTTTTGCTTCAAGTGGCTTATCTCCACAAAACATTTTGGAAGTTTATGTTTTTAATAAAAAGAAAACTAAGGGATTCATGAAGGACAGCTTCACCAGAGATCACCATCCAGCTCCTGTCTAAGCAGCTCATCTAAACTCATTTTAAAATCCTTTTGTACTGGCATTTTCTGATTCAGAATTGTGCCCTTGTAATATTCCCTTGTTCTGGGAGCAAGAAGCAGTGATGTTTAGGTTTTAGGAAGCCATTATCATCAATATAACGAAGAACACCCCTTGCTCAAGAACTTTATCTGCCCATTTGTTACACTTCTGTTGTGCTGCAGCTCTAAGGGAGAACTGTGTCTACCACCCCACATGTCTTTTTTGTTTTTCTCTTACATAATTGTCATTATGTTTTTAATTAAGTTAAATAGGATGTTGCACTGAGCTGCTCAGCAGCTTCCTGAATTTTGTGATCTATCCCATCAATTGACTGAAATCAGAGCACTGTCTCTGCTGGTACCACGTGCACTGAGTGCAAGTCACAGATATTTGCATGAACCAATTTATCTCTTAAAAATATTTCTTCTTGACTGAAGAATAAATTGCCGTTACCCTAATGCGCTAGGTAATGAATTGCATTTGAAATGTGTTTATTTTTAGCAAACAAATGCTAATGGCAGCTTGCTGTTAAAAATAGACAGTACAGTTGGCACAGAAATATGGGCTGGGGAATCGTTCTTCCCTGATCAGTGGAAATGCCCTCTGTGTAAGTCACCTGGGGAGAAAACATGATGTTCCTAAGTAATTTGGTCCCTCCAGCTGGTGAGATGGTGAACAGCAAGACACTGCTGTCACCTGAGCCCTGCCTTATGAATTGCCCCTGTAGCCCAGCATCCTCACAGAGCTCTCATCCCTCCTGTGGGGGCAAAGGGTGTAAGATGGAGACGGCTCATTTTTCTTTTCCTCTCTCCCTGTTGGATGTCAGTGGGTGCAATGTGAGTTTTTATGTGCCTCTAGCTCTGCCTGGCTGCAGGGAGTGGGGGCATTTGGTGAGGGGAGCACTGCAGGACCCCCAGCATTACCAGCTCCTGCTCCTCTCTCAGCAGCTGCTTCCCAGGCCAAGGGACTTTATCTTGGACAGGTTTTCCTAATGTGTGTGAAATTTCCCTGGCTGCACTCTAAGTCCATTACTTGTCACATTCCCATGATTTATTCCCTTCATTTTCGCAGCAGCTTTTTTTCATGGTTAAGAGTGTTAAGTCCAGTAAGTCTCCTTTCCTCGAGATTACACAGATCAATTGTCCGTGTTTCCTCTTACATTAAGAATTCCAAGGCTTCTGACACTCTTGTTGTTCCACTCTTGTATTTACCAGGTAGGTCCACTTCTCCTTTACATTCTAGTGCCAAAAAGCCAATCATGCAGCCGAGGCCTTGCTGAGCAGCCTGGTAGACTCACTTTGTGCATCTTGCAGATAAATGTTCCTGCTTCTCCAAAATGGCAGGGCATTTGTCTATTTTTCACAACAGAAGGGCTTTGTGGGCTCATGTGGTCATTTGGTCCCTAGCTTTCATGTTGTACAACTCCCTCTTCTACCATGCATGTTTTGCTATTGAATTGTGTTCTGTTTTTCAGACCCTTTCTCTAACTCAGGATAAATGTTGAATACTGTTTCTGTCCTACAACATGCTTGGAGCCCCTCCTGAATTACTGTGGCCTACAAATGGAGGAGGACATCCTCTATTCTATTGGAGATCCTCTATTCCACTATCCAAGTGGTTAGTGAAAGTATTTTAATAACGTCAGGCCTAAGACAGATCCCCATGAAACTCTAATAAATGCAGTCCTTCAGCTGGACAGTGAGCCACTAATCACCACTCTAACAGTATGTTTTTCAACAAGTTTTGCATTTATTTTCATAGTGGCTTATCTGAATAATGTTTCCTAAATGCTATGAGAATGCTTTTCAGATTTTTCAGATTCATGGTTCAAGTCTTTTTGTAGTCTGACTTATAGAAGTGGCAAACAGGTAACCTTCCAAGCACACAGGTGCTGCATCGAGTGTTCATTAAATGCTTGTTCTATACTTTCGATAGACTTTTTGTCATCCAACACCAATGGGGCTGCTGTGATACAAGGGCTGGTCTTCTCACCTCACTTTAATTCCTGAGTGAAGAATTAAAGTGCCAGTTCTGGTAATTTGCTTACAGGAGAGATACTCTCAAGGTCTGGCTGCACCATCCAAATCTTCCAAGTGTGGCAAATGGTACCTGGGAACAACCCAGCTGCTCCTGCTGTCAGCACTGGCCACATCAGCACTCCCCTCCCTTGGAAAAGGGGCAGTACTTTTGCTTACAAGTGTTGTCCTATGATTCTCAGCACTCCTAAGGTTGGATCTGCCCTGAGAATAATTGCATGGTGCATCATGGAAGAGCTTGTCCATCCCTCCAAAGCTGCACAGAGGCTTCCAATAAAACAGCACATCTGCTCCTCTGCACTGTTCAGTCTGTCTGGAGCAGGGACAGTCTGGCACCTATGGGCTACTGAGTTTTCCAGGCGTGGGAGTTATGGAGAGATGGGGTCCTTCCCTCAGCAGCAGCAGAGACCATGTCAGACTCCAGCACCTCCTGCTCTCAGGGCCGAATGTCTGCCAGCCTCCAACACGTCCTTGCACTGGCACTCCTCTGGCCCCAGATAATTTTGCAGTGAAAGCTCACTGTTAGAAAGGGGTCTCACCGCATTAGAAAGGGCTCCTTTGAGGAGGGATGATGTTAACTTTTCTGTGGGAAGTTTTCAGTCACAGACAGGAAAGTGTTTTAGAAGTGAAGACACAGTTCTGCTCGCACAGGCTTGAGTCAGGAGGCTGGCAGCTCCCACCACTTCACTGCTGCAGCACAAAACTTGTACGAGACAGCCCCTACTCAAGAGATTACAAATCTAATTTTCAACATTGTTTTCCAGATTTCGCTTGAAAGGTAGGTTCAAGTGGGGCAGTGTCCCCTTCTTCCTGCCAAAAGATCTTACATAGAGATCTCTAGCCAAAAAAATGCTGCCTTCATTTGACGGAAAGGACCCAGTAGGACCAGACAAGAAAACCCAGACTGAGCTGTTGCTAGTTGAATATTACCTAAAAAGACTAAAAATTATACGCTTAACTGGAAAAATGGCAAAATCCTGAAAAAACTCTAGTATATATTATTTATTTCATACATGATCAAGAGAAAGTTCTTCTCTTGGGGACAAAAAATCCCAATGGGAAGTCCTTGATTGATCCTTGGTGCTTCTCATTATGGTTTGGTTCTACTGAGTCAAAAAAGACCCAGAAAGGTCCAAAAGTGTTTCCATCAGATGTAGATTTTAACAGAAAACACGGCTGGGAGTCTAGATAAAAAACAATAGTTAAAGAAAAGTAGAACTGATTCACTGTTTATAGGCATTAGCATTTCCTGGGACCAAACCCATTACTTCCTAATTCTAGACTACAACCTAAACTGGAATTTTAACAATTAAAAGTCAGGAATCCAAAATAAGGAAGATTTACCCATGGTGGCATGTGTTCCATTAGCAGGTAACATGAAGAATCAATATTTTATGGCCTGTCACATATTTGAGTCATCTGTCATGTTTTATCCTTAGATGTTGAAGCTGTTTGACAGCTCTAAAGTAGAAGGAAGCAAAACAGAAAAGAAGTTTTTTGCTGGTGTCACACTGTCAGACGAATTTAACAGGTAATAGTCTACAACAAGCAATTAAAACACATTGGTCTCTTATTACAGAACAAATTCTACTCTGTGGGGCCTGAGAGAAATGCATCTCATAAAATTTGCTATTTTTGTGTAAGAAGCCAGCACAAACTATACTTTCCCCGCATGAAGAAAAAAATCAAAAAGAAGCAGAAATGCTGCTACTTCACAGTGCACAGATGAATGCTGATTTGGGGACCTTACATAACAGGGAAGCAGGAAGATCCACCTGCAAAACCTCAGTTTGTTTCCTGCTGAGGTGCAGCTACTGATCCCAGAGTCAGTGCACCCACAGACCGATAGGGGAACATACCCAAATGGAGGATACAGTCTATCTGTTGCCCAGATAAAGAGATTAGTTCATATGAAGATGAGGAAGGGATGAAGATGAAATGCCTGTAGAATTACCTACAGGTTTAGAAGTGTCACAACTGCTCATGCTTTCTGTTTTCCAAGTTCTAATTCTGAATCAAGTGTTGTACTTGAATTTCAGCTTAAAAAACAACAACAACAAAAAAGATGCAAACAAAACCAAACAAAAAACAGTCTTCTGTTCCTCAAAATTGCAAAGAAAACCACTAGCTCTCAGGAAATAAGAAAGAAATCAGACTTTTCAGAACTCACATTTATATGTCTTCCTGGTTTTTGAAGTCGTTAAGTCGTTCTGGAAAATGAGGATTTTATTTCATGAGCAGCACTAACAGGATGGGTCTTCCTTCTCTTCCAGTGTGGAACAAAAAAAGGAGACATTTTCATTTTTATTTGCATCTGTAGGTAGTTAGTCTAAAAGCAGCCAAGATCTTGTTTATCTGTTTATCATTTTCTTTCATTTTCCACACCCCCCTAGAGTAGCTAATGTGTTTAAAAAAAAGAAGCATCCGAGAAAATTTCAGTCTCAACAAATTGGTATTTTGCATGGAAAATTCCGTCAATATAAAGTTCCTATCAGTAACACCAGAAAAGTCCAGGACAGTAAAGAAATCTAAATTGTAGCTTTTTTTCCTGCCTCCAAGCAAACAATAATATGAGACTTTGCTAGCAAAGGGGTTTCAGTATCACCACAGAGAAGGAAGAGGATGGACACACGGTGATGTAAGGGCTGTAGGAATGACCACCAAGCTCAGCTCCAGGGTTCAGTGACCCATCACTTAGGGAACACCATGAAACAAGCACATTTACCTAACTACAACCACCACTGATGCTTTCCACAGTGCTGCCCAAGTGGAGTGAGCCATCACACATGGTAGATGCTCAATCTGTGGTACCAGGTGCTCAGCAGCATGTCCCAAAGACAGCCCAAGGTGGGCACTAGGCCACTTGTCCCTGGTCTCTACAACAGAGGCTCAACTGCCTTATCGTGCCCATTGGAGAAAAAGGAGGTTTTTCTTTTTCCTTGAGTTTCTGCTTATTTTTAAATGTGCAGAGTGGCACAGCAGCTTGTCTCGCCCTGGCTGGAGGGACTTTGCTGCCGGCAATGCCCAGCCCTGCGGCCTCTGAAACCCAGGCAGCCTCTGCTCTCCCCCAGGGCTGGGCGGTCCGAGAGGATGCGACCGCTAGAAAAGGACACCAAATTAGGAGATGTTTCAGTGTCTGAGGCGATGAAATATTTAATCCCTGCTCTCTCTGGGATTTGCATCATCACAGATTTACTTATCTGCTGCTCAGTGACAGCAGCGGCTGACAGGGACGATGACAGCTGACACACATTAACCCAGCTGCGCAACACAAGCTATCACTCCAGAGCAGAAATCCATCATTATTATTTAAGCACCGAGGAGGTGTCTCGGTGCCAGATACCAAACACAGGCAGCACCTGCGCTGTCACAAAGCCGATGCTGCCAGGGTCTCTAGGCAGGACCCTCAGCCCTGGCAGCCCCAGCAGAGCCAGCAGCAGTGGCACCAGTCCCTGAGCGGCCCAGCACCAAGGGTACACACACAGGGTCTCCTGTGCCCCCACTGCTGACCTGGCTATACCCCGATGGACCCCAAAATGAGAGGGAAGGATGGGCAAATATTACATGTTTAGGGTGTGGGTGGGTGGAAGCTTTTATTGGAGCTTTTCTAGAGCTACACAGCAGGATAGTGCATTAACCCACCCTTTACTAAGGCTGCAGATGGAGAGAAAGGCTCCTCAGGGAACGCTGCTGCAAGTGCAGCTGTGGGGATGCAACTGGAACAGACTTGCTTTCTTTGTCTAAGCTGCCCCCCTTGGCACAGATGAGTTTAATTTCTGAGCAAATCTATATCAGTATCTTCTTTATCTAATAGGTTGTTCTGAATTATTGCTGTCTCTGAGAAACTGGTGACTGAGCTTTGAGGAATCTTGGTGAAACCGGGGCTTGATTTGAGATGGTGGGCTGGAGATTCCCCCACTTCCTGTTAGTGCTTTATACTGGATTGGTTGCTGCTCAAGACTGCCCTGCTGTTTCTTCCTGTTACAATGACATCCTTACATTGAAAGGTGCATTTTACCAAGACTTGTCTTATGGTCATTGGTGGGAACAGCCAAACAATGGGAAAATTGTCCATGTCTGTGTGAATCAGGTAAAGGGTAGAAAGGGGAAAGAAGCCACTAAGGATTCTAAGCCCTGGAGCCGATCTTGTATTTTGTGGAGTGTGACCCTTCCAGAGGAGGAAATAAGCAGGACTATTTACAGCACCACATAGATGCCTGCCTAAGACTACAGGGCTTGCTGGGTACACTGGGATGTCACCTTCCTGTTCTGACCCAGAGGACACTGTACCACACCTGTCATTCAGGGCTCCTGCAAACCAGCTTGTCTTTCTGCATGCTTTTCAGCTGGCAGTTTCCTAACACAGCCCTCCCCTTCCTTCTCTGAGATGGCTTTTTTTTTTCTCTCTGTACTGCTAATTACAGTTTGCCTTCTGTGCTGAAAGCTCTTCAGGGAAGGATTCTCTTCTTTTTCTTTTACAAGAGTGCCCTTCACACCTCCAGAGCAACTCAAGAAAATGTTTAAGGGAATAATATAAGTTAATAGCAATAATAAATCCTTACACATTGTCCAAAGCCTGCATAAATTGGGTTTGGAGCAAGAAAGGGAAGATGACAGAAAAGTCTTCAAGACCATGAGCACTCAACACTGTTCTTGCTGCATATCAGACAGGTTTTCATGACAGATGGTATTCACCAAAAAGCTCACCCTCTCCTTAGACCCTGGCTTTGCCAATTCCCAAATCTAGACACTCTTCTAGCTGAGTATCATCTAACCCCACAGAGATTTTTTCAGTAGTTTAACATGTAATTTCATACCGTTGGAAACAATTGTAGGCCTTGTGTACAGTTCTAAATGCTTCCTATTTGCCTAGAGAGTATCTAGCCAGTTAATTAACATTCCTGTGCTCGGTAAGCTAATCATTAAGCTGCAGCTTTGGAAACTCAGACCAAAGCTGCTCCAGATCGTTATCTTTCTGTTGCCCATAAACATGTAACTTGGCACTTGTATCTTTCTCAAAGGCAGAAATGGGATCAATATTTGCAGCTCATTAGCAGGTTTTGGTTGAGAACCAACATTACAGCAGCCAACCAGTCAGAGAGGAGTGTGTCAGGAGGAAGGACACACAGCCTTGCCTTGGTGAGCCCCTGCCCCAGAGGTGCTCTGGACAAAATCCTACAGCTGCAGGACGCTTCCCCTCCATGGTAAGCCCCAGCAGCTCCACTCCCAGTCCCAGCCCAACTAATTCATCAAATTTTCTCTTCCCATCCCCACTAGTAGTTACAAAGAGAAAGTCTGGAAAACTTTTGGAAATCCTTGGATGTGCATTGGCACAGCATGGACTTGTGCCATGTTCCCAGGTCACAGAGCTTTGGCACTGGCCAAAGAACAGGGAAATTCATTTCACACCAAAAAAAAGGGAGTTTAAATGTTTTTATTATTCTGCAGCTTTTAAAGTTCATCAGCATTGCTATTTTTCTTACGTTTTCTGTGACATTTAAACTTCTTGCAATGTTTTCGTTATTATGTTATAATAAAAAGATCAGCATTTTCTTCCAGGAAATTTCATTCACAGAAATGTCATTTTAACATGTTGGAATGGCCAGAGAACTGTCACAGCCCTCTTTGTTTCAGTTAGGAGGAAACACTCACTATATGAATCAGGAAATCATCTGGAGAAATCCAGTCTGTTGAAAAAAGAGCAGAGCTCCGTTTCTGTCACACCACTAAAATAAGCCCCATCGTAGCAGCTTCCTTGCACAGAGATCCTGGCTGGCACCTTCAAGAATCTGCTTCAATATCTTGGCTTTCTCCCAGCACTGAACTCCCACTCCCTCTCTGCTCACAGAAAAGCAGGCTCAAGCCAGCGTGGAGCCCGAGCACACACTGGAGGCAGTGAGCGGCTCTTGCAGGCTGGGGCTCACTCACAGCCCCCAGCCCACGCTGGCCCTGGGCTCTGCCTCCTGCCTGCCCTGGTGGCCCAGCCCAGACAAGGAGAGCTTTGTATCAATGGCAGCAAGGTTTGTTTTCCCAAACCAAAAACGTGCCAACGTCAACATCTAACATTGCCTAGCACAGGAAAACTGGAAGATATAATGCTACTAAAGCTAGATACAAAATGTTACTAACAAAATAAAAAAGCATAAGATTGTACAATGCCAATCCCAACATTTCCTGGCTGATATGCCCAGAACCTTGTCAAGGTACCTCACTGACATGGCTGGATCTTCAGAGGAGCTCCCAGTAAACAAGTAAATCAAAGTTTGTAACAGTTTTTAAATACAGACAATGCAGAGCTTTCTGAGCAGTCTGATCACGCAGCTTGGTGGCTGGAGAAACAAACAAAAATACCTACGGATCCTCTGGGCTCAAGGGGAGAAACTGAAAAACAGCTACAGCAAATGGGCATAATATAAATAAAGTGAAACGTTTTCTCATTTAACAGTTAAAGAACAGGAAGAGTTTAGGAATCACCGTTCAGAGACTCCTGTTTAGTGACAGCAATTTATTTGACCATCTGGGCAAAGAAAGACTGCAGCAAACCACATGGAGGAAATAAAAATAGATGAACAAGTGACTGATTTTGCTTGACTCGAGCCTACAACTCTGCAGAGCAGGAAGCTACTTCATGTGAAAGACATTATTGATGAAGGCATTTCAGCCTCTTGCCAGTCCTTCCAACAACATACTAGATCTCCCATGCCAGCAAACCTGTCTTGAGACGTGACTCTCATCCCAAACTTGACAGAAACACCACCGAGTACAAAAGACAAATTGATGAGCCTTCTGGAAAGGGACCACCAGAGGAAGGAGCGTTTCTGTGATGTTCCACAGTAAAAGAAAACTCTTTAGGAGAAGGAATAGGAGGCTTTTTGCTGTGCTTGTTCATTACGATAAAAATGTTCCTTTTCTTGACAGAAGCAAATATTGAAATGGAGGAAAAGGCAGCCCACTGTTCAGCAGGATCTGATCACGACATCTCAGTGTGTTGGTTCTCACCTTGGGCAGACACACAGCCTGCTCCTGTGTCCAGGGCGCACTCGCTGTGTGTGACAGTAGCAGAGGGATAGTGATGCCTGCCCTGGAGGTATAGCCATGAGCACCAACCTGCCCAGATGAGGAACCCAAAAGCTGTTGGTAGCAAGGCATGGCTAGCAGAGCCATCACCCAAGGGAGCCCTGTTTCCACCGGCCCAGACTGGTGCCAGCAGATGACAGGGATGACAGCTACAACTTGATCCATCCTTGGATAGCTCTCTCTTCCCTCTGCCTGTCACTCTTCTCCTGTCTTTTTCACCAATAAATACACATATGTTGTATTCTTGGAGCTGCATTCAAACCAGAGGAAAGCCACCCAAGCCAGGGATTAGGAAGGGTGGCAGGGAAGCTTGAAGCCTGCCCATATTCAGAGTTTTAGAGCCTGTCACTGTCACCTGGCTATATTTAGGAGTAGTTGAAGGAGGGTCTTTCAGGCATAAGAAAACTGCCAGGCTCTAAAGAAGTTCCTTCTTTAAGCAGCGGTAACCCCGTTTCACAAGATTTGCAGTCCAAATTCACCTGCTCCTCCAGGCACGGTCTCAGTGACAAGAGATAAGCTGACTGCTCTATGTAGCTTGGCTCATGCTTTCCCATCAGGCGGGCCTGCTCCTTGCATCCCTGCCTAGTCAATCCTTAAGCTGTTTAGCTGACCTTACTGAGCCTTCCTGAGCTGGGGTTGGAACCTCAGACCCAGCTCCTGCAAAGCTGTTTGCTCCACCAGGAAGGCAGTCCTGGTGCACAATGGCACACCCCAAAAGGACTAAAAATACCCATCCTCAAGCTGTGCTCAGACAAGGTCTGTGATAGCTTGTTGCAAACAACTAATCCAAAACTGCCTAATAATTTGATATTTCAGGCTGAAGATCTTCCGGGCATGAGCAGCAGCTTCTCTCTTCTTATGTTGATGAATGCAGTTAAATCACTTTGTGTGGGGTAATTATAACTCCAGGATTCACACACCTCACTTTGTCCATCTCAGATTTAGGCCTCCTGTCTCATTCGGGTCTACAGTCCCAGAGCAGCCAACAGCTCTCATCCATCCTGGGAACCATCCTAAGATTAAATGAGTCTCCCCAGGAGGGCCCTGTCCCTCTCCAAGGACTTCCTAGACCATCACATCTGATATCTGACTGTAAGAGAGCTGATGTTATGTGAGATGTATCTCCAGGCCTAATCTCCATCTTCTCCTTCTTCTCCCAAAAAATCTTCTCACCTCTCTCAAAATTTCCATCTGGAAGAAAACAGGAACATGAAGTCAAGACCACAAATGGTTAGTCTGCCCTGACCCACTCTGGGCTCCAGACTTAATTTCCAAATACATGCTTCCTTTTGTATCTTTGCACAAAGTGGTCAGACTTCATTCCTGAATGCCTTTTTTTTAATCAATTTTTCTTGACAACCACACTTATCCTGGAGACTTTTGCTTATTGTTGTAATAGCTTCAAAAACTTCTGTCTGGAGAAAGCAACGATGCTGAAAATAATGTATCCCTGCCATGTCACTCTTCCTCTTTACTGTGAGGGTGGTGAGGCCCTGAACAGGTTGCCCAGAGACGCCTTGTCCCTGGAAGTGTTCAATGCCAGGTTGGATGGGCTTTGAGCAGCCTGGTCAAGTGGAAGGTGCCCCTGCCCATGGCAGGGCGGTTGGAACGAGATGACCTTTCAGGTCCCTTCCAACTCAAACCATTCAATGATTCCATGATTCTCCCCCCACGGCACACTTCCTGCAGCCAAACAGCCTCTGAACTGACAGCCATTTCCTCCTGCCATGTTTCAGTCATTACATACAACAAAAAAAGGGGAAAAAATCCAGTGTAAGATTAAATTGGATTTTAAAACTACAAGAATTGACTAGAGTCTTTCAGGGAGGGCAGGACAGTCGCTGAGTGCATTAAGTGTTCAAGGAGTTTAGCTTTAGGTCTGACAGTGTGCTGAGTTTTTTCTTGTGAATGACAGCATGTAAGTTGACAGCAAAGTTCTGTCCAGCTGTGTGTTGTACACAGATGCTGGAAACCTGGCAAAATTGATTTGACTGGATCCTTCAACATTTTTCTGTTTCTTCTCTGAAAACTGTGTCTAATAAAACAGCATTCTGTCTGTTCAGCCCATCATCACCCCTGTGGCCCTGAAACCATCTGTCATGGGTGGAAGCAACTGCACTTGCAAGAGAGCAGCAACAATATACAAGAGAGAAGCAACAATATACTTTATTGATATAAAACAGTGATTTAACAAAGTTCAATGGTAAATGCAACAATGGTTTAACAAGATTTGATGGCAAGATTGTTTATTTACTGCATAGAGGACAAGGTCAGACAAAACTGCCAGAGAGACCCTGTCATCGAGCCATGAGGTTCAGAAAGAATCCCCTTGCATTCTAAATCCCTTCTCAAAGAGAAGTGTAGGTGTGGCTGAATCCAATCCTAGTCCCAGACTTGTTCAGTGGTTTATGTCTGAAAGATTGTATTTGCACAATCAATCCTTTCTATCACTTAGCTAAGATTTCGAAGTTTAGCATGCTATTAACCACTTACTGAGGTTCTGTTGCAGTGAGGAATCTCTGAACTTCAAGGAGTAACCTGGAGAGGTGACCCTCCTGAAGGGGACATCCTGGCATGCCGCCCACCATTCCAGATAACCCTTGGCTACCCTGCTGCCACCCCACCCTCAAAGTCCAGAGAAAGCTGGGTGCAGCCATCAGAGCCCCACTGGTAGTTAGGGCTGAAGTGGCAGAGGGGAGCACCCTGCCACAGCATCCTCTTGCATGCTATAAATGTGCTTGTGCAGCCATGAGCTGAGCCTTCTGACAGCAAAACCGCCTGAGCCACATGTTTAGAAAATTCCTGAATGCTCCTGAAACTATTTCCTACACTCCTAGAAACACTTCCCACAAGCCATGCCCAGGAGTTCAGCTGCTGACACTAACAGGGTGAGCAAGATACCACCCAGCAGATTGAATAAGTGCCACCGTTCCACTCAGCTCTGATTTCACAGGGCTTAAATACTGAGCTGGTAAAAACCTTGCCATTTTTTATGTGATTCAATTCTATTTTATTACAAGGGAGTGCTGCAGCAGAAGAGCAAGCTCACACACCTTCTGCTCAGATGAGCTTCTCCTCTAACGCCATATGGACAAATCCATCACACAATTTCAATCCCAAAATTTTGTAAGAGTTTTAGTAACTCCTCAAGGTTTACTGTGCATTCTCTTTAACCCCTGCCCTCGCAGGTAGTTTTTGGTAGCTGTGAGTGATGGCAGAGCAGGAAGTTGCCAGATCCTGCCTGCTGGTTTGCCAGGAGGAGGAGGAGGAAACATCTTGGGCAACTCTGGTGTGGACAGGTCATTTATCACATTTTGTTGAGAAGATGCTGAACAGTGAAACACTGAAAGAGAGCTGCTAGCAAAACAGTTGGGGAATTTCTGTCCATTCTTCTTTCCATCTCCACAGGGTAGCCTTGTACCTTCCTTACTGTGTCTCAGCTGCAGTGCAGGAGTAGGCAGCAGAGCACAACCTATTCTCCTCCTGGCCATACAGCTGTTTCCAGGATGATCTGTGGACAGCTTCTCCAAAACACATGCTAGAGTTTGAGCTTGGATCATCAGGATTCTTGGAGAGGACCTGAGTTGGTGCCTGGTTGCTTACTGAGAGCACAATTTTCCCCAGGGTCACTCTTCAGGTGATGGATAAGCACCCCCTCCCCATGAGGCCAGGGCAAAGAATGCTTGGTGCATCAAGAGGGAAAAGTTACCCACAGCAGGTAGGGAAATGGGAATACACATAAATCCTCTCTCTCATCACATGAAAAACAAAATAATTCTCTCAGGCCACTCAAATTGGATTTGTCATGTGTTTTAAAGAGACAATCTTCAAGGAAATAAGAGATGATGGGTCATTGGCTTCTCTGTGCAGCTGGGCATCTGTCTGCCTTTCATGCCTTTTAATTACACATCTGGATATTGTCCAGGCCATGAATACATGTTGCTGTTTGAATTTTGGGCTACAATGGCTGCAAGTGGAGTTTTAACACACTTGGCATTCCACTAACCCTGATGTAAGCAACAAAACCATCTACCTGTGGTTATGAGCAGCTGACCCAGATCAGTGCATCCAAAAAGGGCAACAAAGCTGCTGGAGGGCCCAGAGCACAAGTCCTGGGAGGAGCAGATGAGGGAGCTGGGGGTGTTTAGCCTGGGGAAAAGGGGGATCAGGGGAGACCTTATTATGCTCTATAACTCCCAGAAAGGAGGTTGTAGCCAGGTGGGGGTCAGTCTCATCTCCTAATTAACAAGTGACAGGATGAGAGGAAATGGCCTTGAGTTGCACCAGGGGAGGTTTAGATTGGATATTAGGAAAAATTTCTTCACGAAAGGAAGTGCTGGGCACTGGAACACACTGCCCAGAGAAGTCTTGGATTCACTGTCCCTGGAGGTGTTCAGAAGGTGTGTGGGTGTGGCACGTGGAGTTATGGTTTGGCAGTGAACATTGTAGTGTGACATTAATGTTAACGGTTGGAATTGATGATCTTAGGAGTCTTTTCCAGCCTAAATGATTCTGTGGTTCTGTAAGCAGAAAGGTGAGAACTCCAAGCACCTCATTAAAACTGAACTTGTCCAATTTTTTTTGCCTACAGCCCAGGCAGCAGTGTTATCCAAGGTGCCTCAGCATGTCTATTTTCAATTGCAAGGCTTCGGCATCAATGTTTCTCTCATCCTTCATCTCCTCCCATACACTAAACACAGTGCCAGCATTCAGCAGAGATGATGTTGCTGTTTAGGCTGGAGGAATTCTGTGGAGGTGCTGGGAGGAGAGCTCTGGTGCTTCATTAACCCATGGCCTTCTGCCAGCTGATGTGGTTTCGTAACAGTACCAATTTTGTGTGACCATGAGGGCCGGTTGCTCTTTAGCACAGCAGTTGTGTGTGTTTGGAGCCAGCAATAAAAGGTTAACGCTTGGAAGGCTGTTATTTTCTAGATGCCAGTCAAATACATGGCAAAGAAGATCATTTAAATATGTCTGGTGACAGTTAGTGGTGTAAAGTGTTAAGGTTGTCTGAGATAATATATACCCAGACCTAGAAGGTCTGCCTTTCTCTCTATATTTACTATTCATTTTGCTGACTTTACAGTAACAGCATGGAAGGGACCATCTGAAATTCAGTATGTCTTTTATACCTTGTTGGGGAGCAACCTGGAAATCTCCCTGTGATTCATCTTTACCACAAACGAACCTCAGTGTCCTCTTTCTGAAATGCACATAAACACTAAAATGCTGTAAACCCCTCCAGGCTGATTATACCCCAGCTCTGCAGTCAACAGAAGTGATTGCCCTAATTGAATGTGTCAATTATGAGTAGTAGCCCTGTTGTGGTGAGGTCAGCCTAACAAGCAGCCTTTAAAGACTTTAAATAGGGAACTTAACAGCAGAGCACCTGGGTGGTTGGGTAATACAGCTTCCAAGAAGACTGCTTTCATTAACTGATTTCTAGGCAACAGCACTGTAAGTAGCTCTAAGAAAGCAAACTTCAAGGAGTCAAAAGCCTATGGTGTGATACAAAACAGACTGAGGGAAGTTGCATGTGAATGACTTACTTATGTCTTGTCAACTAGGTACCTCTGGCATTTATTAAATTTCATTTCCATGTGTATAACACCTGTGTGCAAAATTTGTCCAAAAAATTAATAAAGGTCTTAGTATGTTACTGCTGAAACACTGAGTGCTGCTGGAAATCCAATAAGCAATGTTAGGCATTTGAATAACACGGGTACGTGAAATTATGATTAAAAATAGCTGAAAGAAATGGCTCATTCAGTTCTATTAAGCTTCAATTGTTCCTAGGAGTATCAGGGCACATGCTCCTCACCATGCAGCATTATCTTTCTCCAGATTTCAGTTTCACCAAATATGGATTGTTTAAGAGGCTCACAAACCCCATTATCTCACTTAGCAAATAAACAGATTAGGGTCTCAGGCACTTTTTCATTCACTTTATTTAGCAGTGCTGTTTACCTATATAACTAATTACCATATTAATAACATTAGTAACCACATTTATAAAATACACCAAAATTCCAGACTCAGACCATTTTAAATAGATTTTATTTATCACAAGTATGTCCATTTCTCATCCACACTTCAGCCTTTATTTTTGCTACATGTTCCAAAGGGTGAAAGGACGCCCATGGAGGTATCAATGGCAAGTTTTCTTTTACAATTGGAAACTACCATCCCATTACCATACTCGCATCATAAAAAAGTTTCTACCACAGTGAAGATTATATTTAATACTAATTCTTTAACACAAGCAAAACTGACCCATTTTTCTTTTTCAGTGCCCTCCCTAGTTCACCTTATGCTTCTTGCATACTTATTTGCTACTTTCTACTCTCGGCAACATCAATTAAAAGTGTCTTGTTCAATAAATCTGGACTATAGATACATGCTGAACAAGTCAGAAATTTTCCTCCAAAATAAACTTTGCTTGAAAAATGTCAGTTTGATGGAAGTTGATGGGGAAGCAGGCATCCAAGGTCCATGGCAGAAGGGTTTGTCACCACCAGGCTCACTTGTTCGTGGTACCACCATCCCAAGCTCTAGGGTCTGGGTATCCTGCCCTGGGGCACCACGCTCTCTGGGTCTGTGGGTGAAGTAGTTGCAGGCCAAGGTGACCACAAGAGTCAAGGGGTGTAGGGAATTTGAGGAAATGGGAGAAGGTGACTGCTCTATGTAATATGGGTGGAGAAAATTAAATAGTTTGGTCTCCTTACAGTAACATTTTTAAGTGTTTCTAGTTCTGAATTTTTTTGTTTGCTTTCATTTCACAATGAAATTAATTCCTTTTCTTTTGTTGTCACAAAAATAGTGATTTTCCCCCCTAGTTCTGCGTTCCAGCAGTCTCCTGCAGAGGTCCCTGCATTATGATAAAGGAAGTGGGGTTGTGGTGACAGTGGCTGTCCTCTCCCCCAGGCTGTGGCCTTGTAGGACCCCCTGAAGAGTGACCCTTTCACAGGAGGCAGTGGGGAGGCTGCCTGATAAACAGCTTCATGGTTTGGTCTCAGGGGTCTGGGAGGGTTTAGCTAATGGTGAATTGGCAGAGTTCATTCGGTGCAAGACCCTTCTGCTCACTGCCAAACTCTGGCGCACCCAGGTTTTTACCTTTGCAAATAGATTTCCTCACTGAGCCCCTGTGCCAGTGGCTGCCCCCTGCAGCATCAGCTCGGGGGCTGTCATCTCCAGCGAGGAGGGGGAGCCTCAGTCACCCTGCTCCCAGTGCCCGCGCAGCCCCTGTGCCCTCGCCCCGTATGCAGCTCTGCCTAAGTACACGGAAACTGGGCAGTGAGAATTAGTTTTTAAGGGAGAGTTTGATTTGAAAACACCTCCACATATCTGTCCTCATTTGAAATTTAACACAACGTACTATTTTATCATGTTTGCAAATGTGTCCTGAGGGGAAGGAAAGAAGTTATTGATACAGAACAGAAATGTCAGGATTTTAACACAATTCATGGTATTCATCTAGTAAATGGCATTCTTGCCCCATATGCATTGTACCTTCATTTTCATATTGCTCAAAATATAAATGAAATAATCTCATTATTTTGACTTCTTTTGTCGATCACCTGATGAAAAATTATTGAGAATTTCAGATTACAAATCCTACCTGCAGATTAATTTTTTCACTTTTTGTGATAAATGGAATTGTGTATAATGAAGTGCATTAGAATATTGGTCAGAGGCTTGCTCTGAGCTAAGCACAGAGTGAACATCTTTATGTTTGCTGGCAATAAATCAGCTTCTCTCTTTTCTCTGTTTTGCACAGTCCTACTAAGCCAATCCTCACTAGAATGAGCACAAAACAAATGAATAACAGCTTTTGTACATCAACATTAAAATGGGAAGAAGCTTGGGAAAGGGCCTCCAACAGAGAAGAATGCTGACAAATGCAAAATTGCCTGATGGATAAGCACCACCTTCTAAACATAGATCAGCCAGACATGGAAGTGATTTCAGAAGAGAAATGCAATCATGGATTACACACCAGCTCATTAGAAACTGTTGCTGAATACAGCATCCAGAAGACATGCATGAAAAGTCACATTTGGGGAATAAATTAAAAGGGGTGTAGTTGTTGCTAGATAAACATATGTAATATATATGCATTGAAGAGGTTTGTAAATGTCATTTTTTTTATTCGGACAGAAAGCAAAAAGCTTTAAAACCTTTCACAGTAGAGAGGCAGTTAACTTCAGACTATTCCTATCCCAGTAGCCAAGAAGCTGTTAGGACATCTCTCTTAAATTAGCATTTATAGACTGAATGTTTCCATCACCTAGTGGAAAAAGCATAACTTTTACTGCTACATTGCTGCACTTCATTTTCTTCACTGTATAATAAGTTGACTAAAACTGTAAAGCTTCTCAATTTTTACTGCATATGTGTTCCAATTAATATGTCTGTAACAAACTTAGGACTCAAAAATTATTTCTGACCTATATTCTAATTCTATGAAGCATATATATTATAAGATATGTCTGACTGAATATCATAATGCTATAATTTCCCAAGATGCATAGAATTGTTTGTATTTGAAGTGACAAAATAAAAGCCCTTGATTTCTTTTTTAATATGAGAAAGTAATTTACCCCTTTAAAGTAACACACAGCTGCTCACTTCAAGGGCATTCCTTTTCCCTGTTCTGCCATACAACTGCTGAGTGTCACTCTCTAGCCCATAATAATGCCAATAAGACAAAATGAGACCTTCTGGCCTTAACTTTAAGCTCAATATAACTCAATAACCCTTGAGTTTAAACTCAATACAAAAATTAAGAGACTAGTAAGCAAATACATATTGCAAATAGCCATGTGAGGGCTGGATGCAAATAGCCCTGGGGTGCTGGTGGGGAAGTGATTCCCTCCTCAGGTCTCAAAGAGCACTCTCAGCTCCAGAAGCCACTGAGAAGTAAAACAGGAGTAGGCACAGAGTATGAAGAGAGCTCTTAGTGAAAGGCCTGGATGCCAAGAACCAGGTACAGAGCAACAGAGGGAGGCAGGGATGCCCTCTCTGCTCCTCTTTAACACTCCCACCCTGGCACATGTCTGTCCTGGCTCAGGACTGGCCATCAGCACGTTGCTCCCTACATGTCTCCAGATTCTCTTGTGTGTCACAGATGAATTCAGCCCAAAATGAACACTGCAATGCTGATTTCTTCAGGGCTTTTTAACCCTGTTGCTTTGTTCTTTGGCTTTCAGGGGAAATGGCTAAAATAATAATTAATTGCTAGTGTTGATCCCAAATAATGCAAAATGCTGAAGACATGAGGTAAACATGAGTTAAAACTGCTTTTCAACTATTGACTGTACAACACAAATTATTTCAGAATTTAGTGCATGAATCTCAAAAAATATATTTTACTTTTGAATGAAAAATTATCTTTAAGCAAACTACCAGTAAACAAATACATGGAGATAACTTTTCTATCTAATTACCAAGGTACCAATGTGGCACTGCTTGTCTTAGAGACTGAATACTGATGTGGATGTCAGCCAAGTAAATTGATGTGTGAATCTGGGCAGCATTTAAAAACAAATAAACAACATGGTTTTTTAGTGCGAAACTGCTCTTGTAACTGTATGTAGGTAATTCTCCTGACTTCTAACAGACCAGCACTATCTGGTCAAAAACCCCACCCAAATCAGTCAACCACCATAAACATCTTCCCAGTACCTCCTATTGACCCCAAAGGGATGGAAGGTAAAAATCAAGTAGTTCACACATGAAGCAGCATAAACTCATTTAAGGGCCCACTTCAGGCAGGTTTTTAAATCTGTGGTTAGTCCAACCAGTGTCAGCTGAAAAATGCACATCCTCAGGGGCCAGATGCATTCAGGAGTCCCTGTTAAGTGGTGTCTCAGTGAAGCCCATCCTCATTCTCTGCTCCTGTTGGCTCACAACCACACTCGCACCTCAAAGCCTGTGAAAGGGTTTGTTATCTGGATGTGCTCTTGTATCACCATCTTCATTTGCTCCTTGAGTTTACCTCAATCCCACATTATTGCAGTCACGGCACTTTTGCTGTGACAGAAATCACCAAAACAGGGTTTCTCTGTATTACTTTGTTTAGCATCATGGTGATGGTGTAATGTAAAAGCCTTTCTAAATATAGAAAAAAAAAAGTGTCATCACAAGACATTGCAACCGTGTCAGGGCAGCTCAGTGAATATGAACCATTTGTACACAGTCAGAAGGAGAGACGTACAAATTTGTACATCATTAAATGTTGACTCAGTAAGAATAGTATGTTTTATCTTTTTAAATGTTACCACGTTCCCATCCCACTCCATTGTAACTTGTCAATTCTAATTTCTTTGTAAGTTAACAAACTGTAAAGAAAACTGTTGAAATACCTGATTTTCTGTAAAAAGTAATAACAACAATAATTTTTGTTACTTCAAAGTATGCTTGGTATTAAAGTACCTAATAAAGATCAACAATGACTTTTGTAGCATACTAAAATAAGGTGTGATAGTGCTTCTCTCCAGCTCATCTGTGGTAAGGGCTGCTGTTGTTGGGATCACAGCACTCCTAAACACAAGCCTGGACACCTCTTTCACATCTGCACCTACAGAGATCCCTCAGGTATATAAAGTCCAAGCAACATCTGATCGCTTAATGAGTGCAGGGATTTGTATGCATGGGTCAAGTTCCTAGTTTAAGAACCTTGTTGGTAAGTATCTCCACCCTCTGGTACCTGGCTACATATCTATATATGGGCATAAATACAAAGTTTCTGGTTACTCGGTTTGGTATAAAACTTGGTTTATAGTAAGAGAAAGAAGAGTGTAAATTATTTTTAAGTTAATTATGGTTAAATAGAGAACTTCCAGGTTTGTAGGATGCTGAAGTCCTGTTCATTTTTAAAAGCAATACATTTCAGTTATTTCTAAATGGATTGGAAATCCCAAACAAGTGATTTGGATGGCACAGTAAAGCTCAGAAGTTGATCACCCCCTAATTTCACTGCATGAAGGTACACTGGAGCTATCAGGGGCTGTCACATCATTCCAGAATTTACATCAACAGGAGGTAAGTACTTCCTTGTCAAAGAGATGCTGGATTTGCCTCCGTGCTGCTGATGCAGTAGTATCTGCATTTGGAGATGACAGAGAAATTATTGTGGCTGGGGTCTAATTATGCCCAAACTCCCACGGTCTGACACATTTCTATGAGAGTAACAGATCAGTTTCCCTCACACCATCCATCTTTCCCTGTTCTAGGGAGGAAAATGTAATGCTGGGCCCAGCAGCTTCCTGTCTGTTTTCACTCTGCTAGTCTGATGTCCTTCAAACTTTTAAAAGTTTTAGTAGTTTCATCCAATTCTCTGAGGATTTGAAATGGAATATGATCTAGACAGTTTAAAATAAATAAAAAACCCACCCCAGATTTGCCCTGACTAGTTCACACATTGAAAAGCCAGCCATATGCTGAATAGATTCTGAGGTAGTGCCAGAAAGCAACACTTTTTTTCCCCATGTGCTAAAGTCGAGAAGTTTATACATTTCTTCTTCCCAAGGAGCTCTGTGCAGAAGGGAATGGCTTTGCCAGCTGTTGGAGTAGCCGGCAGTACCTGCACACATTAGCCATGCTTGCAGACCATTCCACCTTGGTCTGTGATCCTCGATGGCTTACATTAATAATTTGAGAAGAGACTTTCACAGAAGGCCCGGAATTCTGCAGAAGGTAGAATATGTAGTTTAAAAATCCATTCTCTTCCCTTTAGATCAAATAATGTTTGTGTAGTGGTGCTGAAAACACAAAGCCAAGGCTCGCAGTGATCAGATACTGCCGTGATGCTTTCTATTACCCATCTGTCTCTCTTAAATTTTTGCTTAGCGTTACTTTATGCTGCCTTCTGAAATGTCTTTTTCATTTTAAAAAGTAAAGTGATATATCCTTCCTTTCTTCCAGATAGTCTCATAACCCCACGGGGGGCAGTTACACGGGTTTTCTACTTCACAAAGTGATGGGAGAAGTATTGCCTCTGCAAGAGACAAATCTCTGGGGAAAAAGTATAAGCAGACACATCCTGCTCATCAACTCCCAAGAGGAGATGTGGCCTCTAATTGCCTACAGGACACTACAAAGCTCTTCTCCTTTTGAAGCAGCTCCAAAAGTTGCTGCAAAGCACGTCCTGAGATCACCAGTGTGAGACCAGCCTCCTCTTGACCAACTCAGTCCCCTGGGAAAACAGCCTGGGAGTGAAGATGCTCCAAAAAGCTTGGAGCTGCAGCTGAATTTACCTCCACAAACCAGTTTTAAATAAGAATAACAATATGGATTATGGCTCCTGATTTTGTCAAGTGCAAATTAGCTTTATAGTAGCCTAATATAGCTGTTAGGATTATTAATAAGCAAAATTATATATTATTGTTAACAATTTCTTTGGGGGAAATGAAATAAAGATTGTCAAAATCCTATACGCTAGAATGAAGTCTCTTCAATATGATTACCACATATTTTTAAAAGTATTTCCACAGTTTAACACCAGAAGATGCTCTAGAGCATCAGCTACATTACCAGTTACACAGACTCAGGATTTCCCTGTCAGATCTCAACACGGGAGAGGTAGGAGTTTTGCTCTGCCGTAGCAAAAACCAGGCACTTCATCACTTTGACAGCTCTCAAGCATGGCTTTCTCACAAGATACCAGGCAACAGTCTGGGATGTCAGCACAAATGTCAGGCTTACAGGTATGCAATTAGCACCTTGATTCTCCTTTATCTAACTTTAAGCCAATAGAATGCAAAATTACTAATAAGCTAGGTGGCAGATATTCAGTATGAAAAAGAAAATTAGGTCTCCTCTCTATTTGCTTTGATTTTTTTTCTATTAAAAAAATTAAATTAGTTGAAGTGTCGCTGGAATATTCTGAGGGTCTACTAAGTGCCTGCTATATTTGTATTGTATTTGTATTTGTATCTCAAATGGCAATTGTAAGTAATGTAAGGTATTATGCTCCTCAGGCCATGAGCTGAGATGGTTGGTGAGGGAGTTTTGTAGAAGAGCTTTTAGGTGAAAAGCTCCTATGCATGTCATCAAGAAAGAAGCTGGTTTATTCAATATAGCTGAATTCATGTATGCTTGAGAAGGATAAGGAATAAAATAATTCAGAAATTCTGGAAGAACTTCAGGCTTAATACATGTCATCACTGTTTGGGGGAAGGGGGTAATTTTTATTTTATATGCTTTAATATAACATGAAAATCCTCATTTACAGGTTTTAATTTATTTTGCTGTAAGTAATGTGAAAATTCTTCACCCACAAGATACCTTGGGGATGCTGAAAGCAGTGGAGGGGCTTTCCTGGAGCAGCACCAGGCACGATGGATGTTGTCCTTATCTGTGCTGCCATCTAATGGCTCACCAGCCTCTGCGGGCGCCGTTCTCGGGAGTTCCTTAAAGGCAGCTTTGCATTTGCATTCGTAGAGACCAAGGTAACAAAACCAGTGCACGCGTTACCTCCTGTGCCTCCCAGAAACAGGGCAAAATCTAAGAGATTAAACCATTACCATATTAACTCACACTGCATAAAGTTTGAGACAAAGTTTGAGAACTTCTGCGTATTTGTTTGAATTTCTCAAGACAATAAGCTTTATCTCTGTAAATGTGGATGAGAACTTTGCTTAACATTTTAAAAGCATTTTCCAGACCTATGGAGCCCAACACTTCCTAGGGACAGGCTTCTGCGTTTCCCAGATAGGACAGATACTAATTTTTAATTACCCTCTCAAAAATCATAGACTCATAGAATGGTTTGGGTTCAAAGGGACCTTAAAGATCCAGTTCCAATGCTCTGCCAAGGGCAGGGACACTTTCCACCAGACCAGGCTGCTGAAAGCCCATCCAACCTGACCTTGAACACTTCTAGGGATGGAGCATCCACAGCTTCTGTGGACAACCTGTTACAGTGCTTCATCACCCTCGCAGTAAAGAATTTCTTCCTAATACCTAATCTAACCTACTGTCTTCCAGTTTTAAACCATTATCCCTTGTCCTGTCACTAGGACCCTGCACTTGAGGGTCCTAGTGACATGAGGCTGCCATGGGCCCACTTCTGGAGCTTGTCCACGTCCCTCCCCATGACATCCCATCCCTCAGACATGCCAAGTGCACCACTCAGCTTGGTGACCCACTCTCAGCTCCAGCATAAGCCTGGCAGGCTGCATGTTATCAAAGCTCCAAGTGGTGTTTGAGAGCATGGAATTGAGAGATAGAACAGCAGAAGTAGGAGGCATCAGAATGAATGGAAAACTTAGGTAGCTGAAGTCAAACCCCTGTACCAGGAGACAACCATAAGTGGACAGCATTCCTCCAAATTGCTCTTGTTGAAAAAGCAGAGGTTAATGAGGCTACTGAAATAATGACTCTGAGATGATACTAAATATGGCATTGATGTGCTATGGTCATGCAATAGGAGACTATGACCATCTTCAAGGGTGACAACATAGAAAATGGATGGTCCCTAAAGGAACAGAACATCAGATATAGGCCATCCTAAGTAGCATTTGCTCTGAGAAATGCTAAAATGGTGAAATCTGATTATGGATTACCAGCCTGAGGGCTGGGAGCAACTAAAGCCCCTAATCCCAGAGGAAGAATGCAGGGACTCTAGAAGCCACTAACACATTGACCACAACAAAAAGCGTGCTGTGAGGGTGCAGTGAGATTCAGGCTGTGGCAGGCATACCAGTAACAATGAACTCTTCCTGCCTGGTGAGGCTGTACAGCCTCCCAAGGTGATGTCCCCAGGCCTCTACCACTCCCAAAGGAGTCTGGAGAACAGGAACCAGAGGCAGAGCCATCCTACACAGGCACTGCCCGAGGAAGGCGAAGGCTGAGGATATAGCAAAGCCCAGAGAAGTAAACTGGAAAAAGTCCAAAGCCAACACTGGCATTGGGACAGGATTTTCAGCAGAGAAGCTCCCAAAGCAATACGAAATTATCACCACACATGTATATTTCATGTATTTCATACTGAGGCACCGGTTAGTCTTCTCAGAGGCCTTAGACAATAAGCCTGCAAAATGAGTTTGTTAAGTAACATGGCATTGCACGTATGTGAGCCAACTTAAATAATAACTGCCTGCTGCTTTTGCATGACAGGAGTCACTGCTTGGTGTTGAGCTCTGAGGAACCACCAGAGCAGGTGATACTCAGGTTTGCCAGTCATTGCTGGACCGTGCTTCTGGTCCCACAGGGAGATCACACCTCCAGCTGTCATACCAAATAAAACATATATTACAGATATGCTATATATAGTTATATATTCCTTATATATTCCTTCCCCTTTTTGCTGCTTCTCTACCCTTACATGCTCCTCCAAAGTAGAAAAGAAAAATACATATATATCTGTATTCAGAACCCATAAAAAACTCACAAACACATCACATTTTACTGGTCTTCAGTGGTAGGTATTTCTTATTTTCCTTTTTACAGGAATTACAGAAGAGAAAGAGGCTCAGCTAAACTTTTATAGACTGGAAAGTGCAGAACCTGAGATATGTGGAGAGGCATGGAGTGGCAGTACTGCAGGAATATTGATGCCGGAGAGGCTTTAGGAGACATCTAGTGCAACCTCCTGCTCCATGGGGTCAGGGCACTCACCATTCTGGTCCCATAAACATCAGTGGTGAAAAGTGCATGGTGTTTCTGGGCAGACTGCTCCAATGCTTAATTAATCTCACAAATGAGTCAATAATCAAGTAAATATCAACAGGGACATGCTGACACAAGATCTCAGAGCAGCTGCTATGTGTGTGGCTACTCTCTTAAGGGGAACCATTCCAGTCTTCTTACGGTATGTTTTTGACTCGTAGGCATGTGCACAGAGGTCAGATTTTAATGTATTAATAGTGCTAACTTGTCATTGGTACTGAATAATATTCTTGCTGTAGTTGGAAGTGATGTATTTCACCTGAGCTTGTCCATTCTACCTGTAAGAGCTAAAGTCAGAAAGCTTTATTACTGTGTTGAGAAGTAATAAAGGTATGTAGACCAACAGAGAAATTATTGGTGTGTAACACTCACATTTGTAGCTGTGTTTTCTCCAGAATTTCCCATCCCAGCCAGAAAAAATCAGGTTGAGCTAACATGTGGCTCCCAGACCCATGCATGCAGCCTGAACAGTACATTAAACAACTCTGCCAGCATGCAGTACCTCTGTAAAAACACCAGGTTTTGTGAAAACTGCTTTGCATTGCTGGGGTAGATTGGAAAATTTGCAACAGGTTGTCGGTGGAAACTGAAACACGTTGTTATGCTAACGTGCTGCTGAAACCCAGAACGATGTGAAAGAAGCCAAGCACAAGTTCCTTGTGCTTGTACAACTTGGTGGATGTAGGAGCACACAGGCTGGCCTGGTGGTGTAGAAGACCAGCGTTACAGTCAGTGGTGTCTGTTTCCAGACCGTGAATTCTGTTCATCCTGTTCATCCTTCTCTGCTAGTGGGGGAAGTCTTTCCAGACACTGGGAAAATACTCAAAATCTGGAGACAACTGTGTGGTGTTACATCATCAAAGCCCCTGTTTCTTACTAGACTTGAACAATCTCTTGAAGGTAATGAGTCTTTGTTCCCATTTCTGTGATTTTTCTCTTCACACCATCTCCCTTTTCCTTGATATTGCTAATTATCCTATTTTTTTTAATTGAGAGTTTATAATAACTAGTGTTATTCGAAAAGCCCAAATAATTTATCCTGGACTTCTCAATAAAGAGGTATGGGTGTATTATGTTTGTTTTGTTTTATTTTGTTGGTTTTGTTGTAGTTTTGGTTTGTTAGGGTTTTTTTGTCCTATTCTTAAAGTGACTTCTCAGCATTCACAGTCACAATGAAATGCAGAAAAATATGGACATCACATATTGTAAAGTTTTCTAACTCAGAAGGCAAACAAAAAGTATTCAAAGCTCAACTGCACTTAAACCGCATTATTTTTAGGCCTATCTCATGCTACTTTGTAGTCTAATTCACTGTATTTTAATGCCAAGTACTGCAGTTACTAGCTAAAAAGAGCACTCATCCAGGGGTGTGGAAAAGAATATGCCAGCCAGATGTCGTCCCAGGCCAGAAAATGAAGCAGCACAGCAGGGAAAACAAGCTCCAGGTCTGAGCTGCCTGGTGCAGTGCCGGCTGGGCATTGTGCCAGAAAACTGAAGCAGTTTTCCCAGTTCTCATTCCTGTTCCCTCCTTTCTTCAGCATGTTTCTATGTTAGGATTTTACAGATGAAGATTTTGACCCACAGTCCAGCACTCAACTTGTTGTCTTTCCTTTGTCTTCTCCTCTCTCCCAGATGCCAGATGGTTAGTATCAAAAAGAGGCCTTTTTAAGCAATGAGATTTATTGAATACAACAGGAAGCAAAGGGAAATGACTTTCCAAAAGGACAAGGGAGGAGAAATATTTATGAAGACAGAGTATTCCAGAGCCCCTGTACAGCCCAGATCAAGAATAATATTTTGCACACCATGTTGTTAGATGAGAAGTCCAGTGATACCTCCAAGCCCCCAAATCCCCCCAGAGTCAAGTGAAGGTCCAGTCAAAGACATTGATATGCGGCCGTTTGGTAAAGGTTTGGGGGCCATCACAGAAGGAAGAGACAGAGAATCAGAAGAGCTTGAGCACCACGACCCAGGACTTCACTGCCTGAGTTAAGGACCAGACATGTCACTAGAAAAAACTATGTAGTTGTACACTACAGCTGTGAGAGATCAGTAGGACCCTTTCTTGGGACTGGTCAGAAAGTTTAACTAGGAGGAGATCAGCGGATGCATTACTCAAACCAGGTGCAATTTCTGTCTCCACAAATGTCCAGCCACGTGGCTTGGTGATCCTGGTTCTTTCTTGTGGCAGGAATTAGTCCACCCTGTGTCCAGGCCAGCTCCATCAGAACTACCAGTTGTGCCAGTATCCCAGTTATGTCCCCTTTACCAGACAGAAGCAGAAATTTGTCTGCTGGTCTCAAGACATCATCAGCTTCATCAAAGCATAAACTTCAGCCATATTTTTACCTGGGCTATCCAACATGTTAAAATCAGAGATGAATCACTAAGAATGTGGTGCCATGTCTGGTGTATGTCAATCTAAGCATGAGCTGCTGTCAAGAGCAGCCCTGCCCTCCCCTGCACCCTCCCATCACCTCTCCAATGTCAATATTGGTGCTCATCTATGTGCACAGTCAGCTGCACCACTTTGCTGGTTCAACCCACTATGGCCACCTGATTACCAGTGCCAAAATGCATTGAGAAGCACCAGCTTGGGGACTGAAAGGGAAGCCTGTAGTGGATTGACATATTTTGTTCAAGCTCCCTACATAATGACTGTGTGTACAGAGTACATCTGGTGCATCCTGATCCCATTGGTGACACTGTGCATATACTGGACAACCCACTCAGCACTCACACAGGTGGTCCAAAACACCTCACATATGTCAGACATAAAGGACACTTGCTGTGAAGTCCATCCCTGTGTGATCACTAAGACCACTGAATACACACAGACTGTCCTGGACAAGTCTGACCACTCAGCAGGATGCTCTGGATGTGCCCATTGCTCCCTAGACACAGCAGGATCTCTCATTTATCTATGGGAAGGGCAGTTCCTCCTAGGACAACACCACCTCCACCCATGATTCTGCCTGCAGTTTCCCAAATTTCCCACCTGTAGCTGACTGTCCATTCCCAGGAGTGTCTTGAAAGAAATTGCTGTGGCATCAGGTGAGTCAGACACAGATGAGTCAGCTGTAAATGCTACCCAAGACAGGGAAGAGAGGTGACTTTGGCTACAGAGGTTTTTAATCTGACAACAAAGCCTTCCATACATTTGGAAGTTGAAGCTACTCAGATAAATATGACAAAAATGTCTAAGTAGGAGGGTAATTCATTGTTAGTACATAGCAAGCTGCCTCCATTTCAAGTTTTGAATCAAGATTTGTAGTAAAGCAATATTTGGCCTTGATCAAGGCGTTTCTGAGTGCTGTGGTATGTGTACAGAGACTGTGTATCACTGCATGGAAAACCCAGACAGCCGTGACAGACAGGCTTTAGGAAATCTTCCTGCCTGTTGTTCAAGGAGGACTTGCCCCTAGCTGTTCCCTGCACCGCCCTGCCAGGGCTTGCCGAGCCTATCATGGGGCTCACAGAAGGGAGTTTGCCACTTACATATAAAAAGTCGTGACTTAGAAACTGGCAATTAGGTTGAGTATACAGGGTCATCTAGTGACTCCTCTGAGAGCATTAACATCAGCAGGGAAGTTGGGAAGGAGAGGAAGAGTCACGAAAGAGTTAGGAGAGAGGAGAGGAGTCGTGACTTGGGAAAAGCAACTTAAACTGAAGGAAGGGGACTTTTTTGATCTAATTTACCAGAGCCCTCCAGACAGTTCACAGAGCAGCCTGGCTTTCAGCTGACATAATATATGTTAAGTGAATATAGTATAACTAACATTATTTGACTGGAAAATAAGTATTTCCATGTTTCATTAGGCTTATAAGGAAAAAACCCCAATTTTAGTGAATATTCCTGAGCAAAGACAGAGTTGTGGATTCAGAGTTGATGTTTGCCATGGGAAGTTACTTATGTGTAGATGCTAGTGAAATTACTTGAAGGAAGCAGAAGAAGCAAACAACCTTTGGCCAAACGTGAAGCACATGCACTGCACTGAGCACCATGCTTCCCTCAATGTGTTCTGCATTCACTCAGTTTCCATTTTATCAAAGCTTGATTGAACTCAAGGTTCATAAGAAACATGGGAGTGAGTCTCAGCAAAAGGATATTTTCCCCTTGTTTTCCTGTGCCGTATACAAACAGAAGCAGTGAAAACAATGAAAAACCAAGCTGCACCCTTTTGCTCTGCACAACTTCCTGAAATTTCTCCTGAGCCAGCTAAACCAGGCTACAGCAAAACACAGGTCAAGGTTAAAATGTCATCTGCTAGGATGCTGTGGAATTTGGGAACAGTCATATTTTCACACCATCTGCTTCTTTAAGATAAATTACTTCATGACCCAGGTGTATAATAAGATGTGCAGGGAAAATTCAAGATTAATATCCTTCTAGCCTTTACTAGTCTCACCAGAGAAGCAACAGAAGTCTTGTTTTAAACTAAGGAGGGACAAAAAGCACTAAAAGCTGCACGGGAAATGGCCCAGAACTGCAGAGGGTTTGGACGAAAGGCTTTCAGGGCTGCAGGCGGAGGCCCGGCTGGGGACGGCAGAACCAGCCGCTTTGTCACTGCCCTGGGGCAGCAGCCGACCTTCAGCCACAGCAGCACATGTGTCAGCGCCCGCCAGACCGGCCCACCCGCTCGGATTAACCGGTTCAAACCGGGTATTTGGAATAAGCCGCAGGAACTTTCCTGGAGGGGATTAGCGAGTGCCTGCAGTGCCTGTCCTGACCTGAACGCAGATCTGAGGGCATCCGTGGCATTGCAGCTGCAGCAAACAGCTGAGAAGGGCTCACGTCTTCGTCAGGCACCAACCAAAATCGTGGCAGACAGGACGGCACTCCACAGGGAGTGGTGCCAGCTGGAGGCTTTCATTCCCAACCCAGTTGTCACTGCCCTGCCTGAGGTCACCACGCTGCTGCCGCTCACTTCTCCGGCCGCCCACCCAAGGAACAAAAAAGGGGAGTCGTGTCATGGGATGGGAGGAAGGCCAACGCTCCGTCAAGGCAGCAAAAGGACAATCCACTGACAGAGGCCCAGAGGGAGCTGTGACATCCCAGAGATTATGTCTCCCCACAGTCCAAGAAGTGCCCGAATCTGTTTTCCTTTAAACCAGTTTTACAGTCTGGACTGGACTGGGACTCACATGCATTTTACGTGGCCTGCACAACCCGCTCTGCCCTGCAGGGGGTGACAGTTGCTGCCACACGTAGTTTGCAGCCTCAGAGCGACTGCAGATGCCCAAAGACCCGGGCAAAGCCTGCTCACTTCCTTCTTTTTGTGACTCTTCCCATGGCTGGCTGGCTCACTTGGTGGTTTCTATGTCCCTTCCCTGCCTTGAGGGAACGTCAGCTTCTCCATACAGGCTGAACAGGCTTCACACACTTTCTCTGGAGTCTGGAGCAGCTTTACGAACCTTGGAGCTGTGCAAAGGTACAGGAAATATCCTGCTGGCTGCTGCCATCATCCAGGATGCGGGGTGACGGTCTGTGAAGCCAGCCAAGTGAGAGGTGGTGGTGGCAATCTTCAGAAGTAAGCCTGGGGAAGGGGGGAACCTAATTGCTACCAAACCTTGCAGCGTTTCTGTGGTCTTTTTCTCCGTTTTCTCATGTTTCCTGCTTTTGTCACCAGACAGTGCAATTCCACAAATTAAAAGTTGGAGTTTTTTTCAGGTGAATCTTGGGGAGTTAGGAACATAGCTCCCAAGAGCATAATTTCTTCAGCCCAGAACTGTACCTGAGGACTGATGACCACCATGCATGCACACACCTAAACATTGCAGCCTGCTGACCTTGCTCCTCTGTAGCTGCTTTGGGACAGGAATACATTAGCGCACACCAGAAAAACACCCAGCATTGAAAGAAAGCTGTGCAACAGAGGGATGTTGCACTTAAAATAATGTTTGGGGTCATCCAAGGAAGACAGACAGGATGGAGGGCAGGTAGAGCATGTACAGCATATTCCTTATTATCCTCTTGTGATGTTCAGCAATTTACAAAGGTACCAGACCAGTTCAGACTGTCTCACCAGGATCTGACACGTTACAAACCACAAGTTAAAAAATCAAACACAATGGTCTCACCTTTTTGATAAAAATATGGGAGTGGTTTCTTTATATTTCATCTACCCTTAAGGGAAGAGATGCACGGTCTGGGACAGCAGAGCTGGAAACTGTTCCATAGGAAGTAATATAATCCAAAGTACTATGTATTTTTAAGATGTTCAGCCCTGCCCCCTCATAAAGCAGGTATTTCAGTATGTGGCACTTGTGTTAACTGAATGCTCTCTTAAACGCAAATGAGGAAAGCCACACTAAAGTCTCTCAAGATTTCAGATAAGATCTGCAGCTGGTATAAATAAGCAAAATGTCACTAAGGCCAGAGGAATCGCTGTTCCTCCCTCTCCTGCCGCTGCAATCCCTGAACTTGACCCCACATTTCCATGCTCCTACAAGGAGTGCAGCACGCAGCACGTCGCAGCAATGCCTCCCTGCCGCCTCAGCCTGCCGGGCCGTGCTGCAGCTGGAGCCCCGGCCCTTCCCCAGGGACACGGCGTGTCGGGCTGCCGGGAGGGAAAAAGCCAGGGAGTGTCTGGCCAGGGAGGGAAAGGAGGCCTGAGTTCCTGTCATTTCCTCTGTGATTATTTCAAGATTTTTCAGTAAAAGTCTTTACAGGATGGGTTGGGCTGTTCTATCAGAGACAGATTTTGGCAGGCTAGTTCCCAAGGAGGTCCCTTTCACCCTGCAGCCCTCAGCCAGAGCCTGCATACCTTACCTCTCCAAATACAGCACAGCCTGGCCCAACCGATGGGCAGATTCTGGCCTACTGAGGGAGACAGCCGGGACGGCCAACCCTCCCTGCAGGAGGACAGGCTTTTGATTTCGTTTAAGAAATAACACTTAGACCTTGGCTGGTGACAGGCAGTCCTGCTGGTGCTAACATAAATCTCTAGGTCACTTGCTCGACAAGGGCAAGGTTAATCCTTCGTAAGCAAGGAGAACACTTGAAACTTTCCAACCAGACTTTGCTTTCCCAGTCTCTCTCTTTTTGGCCTCACATTTTAAACGGAACAACAGCTAGCAAAGCGAGCAGGAAACAACAGCTCCTTCCTGCCACACAGCCCCAGCCATCCACGCGGGGAGCTTGCCTGCCCTGAGGCTGGGTTTGGGTGTCGGCCAGCGCTGACCGGCATCCCCGTCTGAATCAGAATCATACAATAGTTCGGGTTGGAAGGGACTGCTAAAGGTCGTCTAGTCCAACCTACTGTCACTGTCCTGTTGCCATTAAAGCTAAGTAAAAGGCTGGGAGAAAGATTATCCCTGCTGAATCTCAGTAAACAGTAGCAGAGCAGTAGCTCTGTGGCAAATGTGATAGATAATGATTTTTTGTTTACTTGTTTCGAAATTCTCTACATTTCACATATGTGTTCTTATTGCCGGTAGTGATAAGACATGGGGTGATGGTTTTAAACTGAAAGAGGGTATATTTAGACTAGATATAAGGAAAAAATTTTTTACAATCAGGGTGGTGAAACACTGTCACAGGTTGCCCAGAGAAGTTCTGGATACCCCATCCCTGGAAGTGTTCCAGGCCAGGTTGGATGGGCCTCTAAGCACTCAGTCTAGTGGAAGGTGACCCTATCCACAGCAAGGGGGTTGGAAATAGATGGCCTTTAAGATCCCTTCCAACTCAAACCATTCTTTGATTCTATGAGACAGCTTCTGTTAGGGGAAGGTGCTGTGCCAAAGATTGACTACAACAGAGAGCATTTATTTGAAGAGAAATATAACAGTAAAGCAATTAAATCAGGAGGGTACCAACTGTTTTCAAACAGAAAAAAAAATATTGAGAGGAGAACTCAAACCACAGTGGATCAGAGGTTTAGTCAGCATGAGGGAGGGAGGA
Source organism: Oreocharis arfaki (assembly GCA_013398015.1). Lineage (NCBI taxonomy): Eukaryota > Metazoa > Chordata > Aves > Passeriformes > Paramythiidae > Oreocharis > Oreocharis arfaki. The sequence continues at coordinate 1,583,375 of VZRR01005321.1, forward strand.
TGGAGGGATGACAGAATGACAGGACTATAGTGCAGAAGAGGTTTTTAACATCCACATTAATTTTATTGTGAACATGCATCAAAGGTCCCTATGCAAGATATGTAAAACCATGTGTCCTGATTGAAGAGAGCAGAGTTGACCCCCATCCCTTCCCTTTCTCCATGGTCTAGCTTTTGGAGTCCCACTGCTACATTATACTGCTTTGCTGGATGCTCTTTATCTTAGCTCTTAAAAAGTCCATGTGGGAGAGCAATACTGGGCACTTTGGTATTTTCTGGGCCTTCCCCTGCCCAAGGGTGTACTGTTTGTGAAGATGCCAGAACTCCTTCTCTTGTTCTGTCCATAATCCACTACCTGAAGGGTCTGGCTCTCTGCCTGGGCAGCTGCAAAGAATTAGGCCAGCTGAGGTTCAGCACACAGGGAGGGAGTGCAGACAAGACTTGTTTTTAGCCATTTAGTCCACTCAACCTTTAAGAAACCTTGGAATTAAAAGTCCTAAGTACAAGTGTTGAAATTGACTGTAAGGTCAGTGCTGCCTGTGGCAATCTTGGTTTCACTGATGAAGCTTTGCATCACTTCAAAAGTGCCTTGAGAGGCCCTATTTTTTATTTTTGCCTTGCATCCCATCCTTGGGATGTCTTTGGTGGTTCATATGAACTTACATGACTTCCTAAGAGTTACTGTGTCTTTTTTTCATTACAAAGGACTTTAGGTATTCTCACAAAGGAATAACCTGTTTGTTTCAGATGGCTTTGCTGATTCCCAACATCAGTTTTTCCCAACATCAAGCTGAACAGTATTTTGTGTGCAAAATTTTCCTTTCTACTTCTTTTTCCAGCTGTACTGGTATTCACAGATTTTAAGTGTTTGTTTGGACTAAAGCATTTTAGAAAGTACATTTCCCATTCATCCTCAGTTCATTGGTCTTTATCTTTAACAATGCTTCCGAAAGTTGTAACAATTGAATATCAGCCTTGAGAACTTCTGAAGTGTCAAAATGCTCAGGAGTTCCAGAAAAAAAGAAAGGCAAATTATACATCACTCCCTGCTGAAAAGAGAGGCTTTCTATATAACTTCAGTAGCATTATTCTTAAAACCATACCTGAAAATCCTCAAAAAGTATCCCAGGCCACCATCTTCCCCAAGACAAGGTCAGCTATGCACTCTAGATTTGTTAATCTCTTAGCTAGTTCCAGCAAGGATAATTACTTGCTGATGACCAAGTCAGAAAGTATTTCTCCCTGGACAAAGCAGTAGATTATTTATTTCATGCCCTGTTATTGCTTATTTTTAGTAGTTCTCATATTTCATTTTCAGAGCTGACAGGAATTGTTTTGAGGTGAACTGGATTATTCCTGCATACAAAGGGGTTCAATTTCATGTCTGGCAGGAAGCAATATAAACTGGAAAAGGAAACCTACTTGCAAGTGGAGGGAAAAGCAACCTTTGCTACTTCTTCCACTGTCTTCTTCAATACTGATTATCAAAGACACCTCCATCTTCTTGCTAGTCTTCTAGGACTGATGCACAAATCTGCCCTGTGCTTTGTCCCTTTGCCTACCCAACATCCATTAACTCAGGGCACTCTTGTTCCCCTCCTGGGGTCTTCTCAGGGCTAATACCAATACAAACCTGGCTCTGGGGATCATCACCATTATTAATACCACAGAATAAAAGCAAGAGAAAATGTATTAGACAGTGAACAAGATGGGGAGAAGTGCATGCCTTTGCACTGTTATGGGGAAAGTCTTTGTAGTGTTCTCACTCGTACTTGCCATTCTCCTGGTGAATGCATCCACCCTGACACAAATAATCTACAAACAGCAAACAAACCCTTTCTCGTAGTCTGTCACTTTACAGGAAATAAACAATGGCACAATTACTAATATCTCAGAGAAGTCACTCTAATTGCTTCTGCTGAAGCTCCAGGCCTCCTTATCAAACCTGCCAGGCTGAAGTGGCTGGAAGTCCATAAACCAGTAAATAATTAACTTTGAAGATTTCCTTCTTGCATCTCCTGGTGCCTTTTTTGCCTGCAACAGTGAATGGCTGAGCAACAATTCACAGGATTTCTGTGGAGAAACTGTTTGCTCTTTGTGTCACCTTGATGTGCGCTTTAAATCAATTGAACACTTCCAAAGAAATTAAGCATGCAAAAAATATTCAAGACAGCAGGGTCTGGAAGTGCTGGGGACATGCCTCCACTCAGGCTCCTGCCATGGCAGGAGAGAGGGCTGCCGTGGCGAGGGGACAGTACCAGTCCCCCAGCCTCATTTCTCTGGGTAGGTTTTTTTGTAACACTTTTGCATCTTTATTCCTCTTTGCAGGAAGATGCCAAGAGCTGACATTTGGGCCAGAGCTCCTGTCTGAAGCAATGGCTTCTCTCTGATCCATTGCAGTCAAGTCCCATGAGGAAACACCACAAGATGCTCTCCTTCCTGAGAAATATCTGCCTTCTGCTCCCCTCTGTGGTTTAATTAAAGCGTTTTAGCAATTTATGCTCAGCAGTTTCACCCTGTAGGAACTCTGTCAGCTCCAAGATTTTGCCTTGGGAGTGCAGCCATTTTGGGTGTTTGCCTGGGCATCAGGGCCTACCCCTCATTTACTTTTACCAGCTCAAACATGCTTTAACCCACAAAAAGTCCTTAATGAAGCTGCACATTCTTAGCGAACACAGCTCCTTCAAGACTATACTGGTACTTTATCATTCCAATCATCTTCTTTTCTGATAGGGCCCCAGTACCCACCTGCAAGCATGTTTGTTTACACAAGGGATGCTGGTCCTCTGCAGATTTCTTCATCCTGACTCAAAACAGCCACTGCAAAGGTAGAGCAGTGGGAGGCAGATGGGGTTTTGTACCTGGCAAACAGTTCATGTGCTTACGTGCACATATGCAGCCATAGGCACTGCAACCTTTCCCATCCTGGCAACCTGTATGGGTCAGTAGTGATGGGATTATCACAGAGAGTAAAGCTAAAATATGCCTCATGAGTGACCTTCATCAGCCATCGACACATGGCCCACAGCTGGTCCCCAGCAGCACAGACACAAGATAGCAAGTCTCTACATGAGGTCCTACTCCTTTTGGAAAGGTTTACCTTCCCTCCCAGAAGCTGATCCGTGGCTGGGGCCTCTGGCAGGAAACCAACAGCACAGGATAACATGGATGCATTTGGGTATTGATACCACTCCTGCAATGGCCACCCTGCTTCTTCACACCTCTGTTTGCTACCAAATTACTCAAAGATGGGAGCAGGAGACACTCTCCTGCTGTGCAGCAGCACAGCATCCTTGAACACCAAGGAGATCTGAATCTCTTGGGGCAGGAGGAGAGCCAAGGCAGCTGCAATGCCTGTCCCTCCAAGGTTTCACCCACACTCCACAGTTCCATGTATATAAATTAAAATTAACTTACTAAAGTAAATTAAACTTGTCTGAAACCATTCTCTGGCAGAGAATGGCCCATACCCTTACTATTAAAGTCTCAGCCTCTAAAGTAGCATGGCTTCACCCAGGTTGCCCACTGGAAAGGGAGCCTGGCACATGCTAATTCCCAAATCTTAGTTCAGCCTTATCTGGGTGACCACCTTGGCCTCAGGCCAAAACCAGCCTAGGAACCACTGTACTGGTATAGATGGTTTAGCTCCATGCCACAAGAAAAGCTCCCTGATTGGTACTTAGTTTGACACAGGACATTTTTCTCAACCAAATTTACCTCCCTACTGGACTGTGACACCTACAGAGATGAGGTTTGACCCTGAATTCAGTGACCCTCTTAGTTCACTGTCCTTAATGAAGAGAAGGCATTTCTATGGATGCATGTTCTTTCTGGATTTCTCAGATCAACCCTGGTCTTAAAAAATCCAATTTAATCAGTGTGACCAAACTTGCCTTCCCCATAAGGATACTGCTTTACATACAAAATAGCCCACCTGGTGCTCTCCACATTTGGGACAAAGGAGGCTTGCAGCTGACCTATAAAGCATGTTGTTAACTCACACCTTGTTGGGATTCTCCAGAAACCAGTCCCTGCGAGTGCAGACCTGCCACAACAGATCTGAGAATGGCCCATGGGGCCCTGTGCTCCCCTGGGCTCTGCTCCATCCCGTAGGCACATATCCGCACATGTGACTTTGCTTGCAGAAGAGGAAGTATCAACCCCACAGAAAGCTGTTGCCCATTAGGAAAGGCTGTTTTTAATTGAGGCATGAGAAATCATTACATATAAGTTACAAGTTATCTTCTAGCAAAGTCCTCTAAATGAGCAAGTCCTATTTTGTTTCAAATGGTAGAACATACTTTCAAAGCACTGAATGCTGAGAAACTAAAATACTTAAGTGTAACAATGGGTTGCATTATTAAAAATATGGACAGTTATTTAATCAGTTATTATAAATCTCAAAAGAAGTGCTTTAAAAGCCTAAAAATAAAAAGTCAAAGAATGTAAAAAGGGCTGTCTCCACTGTTCTGTGTACAGCATATTTCAATACTAAAAAGATGCTGCCAGATCAGTATTAAACATCCTTTCTGCATACTAGTGACTACACAGGTATAAAGACAAAGGGAATTAATGCAACCAACAAACAGCACAAGTTCTCCCTCTTCTCCACACAGCTTTCTGTCCCATGTGCTACTTGTGCTTTGCATAGGGCTGAGACACTTTGCTGGAAAACTTCTAAGAGAATTTATTTCAATAAACAAGTTTAATTTTTAATAAGGATGCTAAGAAGTTTGGTAAATGTTGTGGGCAGGCAAAGTGATGGCATGGAATCTGAGGAAAAAAATATATGCACATATATATACACCAAATACTCCCTCTGGTACAGAGGAAAGAGGAAAGGAGTGATTTTCAGTAGTATTTGGGCAAAACCCCCAATTATTGAAAAAAAGCACCAAACGACAAACACTGACTCACTCTCTTGGCATGATGTAGGTAGATTTCCTACTGTTATTTGTAGTTGTGTTCTGACATGGTTAAGACATGTTGTCAGTAGAGTGGTTTGAAAAGTGTTAGCCTGGGGTCCAACAGTTCTTTTGTGCCATTCACTATCCTATAAAATACAGATCTTTTTTTAAAATTTCTTCACATACTTCAAAATTCAGCCACCAGTTTTCTTCTTGCAGTCCCCCATCATCTCCACAGTTCCTATAATTTGGCTTGCTAGCACTAGTGGAGTTCAGTTTATAGGTTTCTTTCCCTGTTAGCTGTTGGGTCCTGTCTCTTCCCAGCTGCTTTGCTCCAGGAAAGGCCTCTTCCTTATCTTGGCCAGGAACAGGAGCCCTTGTGAGACACAGAGATTATCTTGTTTCATCTTGCAAATTCACAACCAAAGAACCAAGTTCCAGCACACTTTGTTTGGAAAGAAGAGCTTTGGCCTGCATTTATAGAAGTGGTCAAGTACCTCAGCATCTATTTTTGTGCCTGAATTTTTTAAAGTAATTAGGTGCTTACACAGTTTTAGTATCTGTGGCCTTCATCCAACATAAAGAGCAGCTGTTTTGGCATTACGGGATATCTAATGTGCTTAAGAAAACTTAATAAAGAGCAATGGTATGTTTTGCTTCATCTTAAAGAGCATAGTAAGGTATTTATATTACAATTAATTCATTGATTAAAACAGAGATAAATATAGGGAATTTTATGTTAAAGTAAAAGATTATACAGAAAAATTCCTTTAAACAGAATACAGAGAAAGGGCACCAGAGCTGCACCTAAACTTAGGGGAACTGGATGCTCTGACCATGGTATCTGGATGCTCTGACTGGATGCTCTGACCACGGTACCTGGCCAAAGCATCTCCTTGTGGCTAACATGCCTAGGCTTCCTTCCCTGGGGAGCCAGGAGAGATGGAGGGAAACATTTAGTGCATAGGTATCTCATTTACTGAGTGAAATACTAGAACTAGAAGATGGAAAGTGCTTAGGAGCTCCAGAATGTATCTTGGTACAACAGGTGAATGAGGGAAACACAGTGAAATGGAAAGCAAGCCAATTCGAAATGGCAGATTTGGAAGAGCAGAGGATGGCGACACCTTAAGCCAACCTACAAAATCCCTGTCAACAGGTATTGTTGAGAGTTAGGATCCAAAACATCACTGGACAGTTAAGAGGGTAATGAGGATGTTTGACATTTTTTAGACGGGATTGAAAAATTGCTAGAAGTACAAACCACTATGCTTCAGAGCCCAGCCCCTCAAATGCTCAGAGGTAACTCAAGAACATTTGACATTTGTCCTCTAAGAAGCTTCTTAAACCTTCTGCTGAAGCAGCTGGCACTGGCTGCCCTAAAAACAAAATACTGCAACCCATGCACTGGGTTGGATTTTAATCTCCATTTGAGATTACATGAACTGCTGTGAATTGACTGACCAAATCCTGATCCAATATTTAAGTCAAACAGTATTCTAGATAAAAAGTAGGAAGAACAGCCTGTTTTCTGTCAAAAAGAGAGGTGGACTACAGCATCAGAAGATATCATCCTGCTAGACACAGATGTGAGATACAGAAGTGGAAACCTTGTGTTTTTATCTGCACAAAGCTGATCTAGCCCAATCCATCTTTGAATGACAAAAGGCCTATTTGCTCTGCCACAGTAAGGGCTAACAGGATTCATGGATTGACTGTTTAATTAAGCATCATGGCTTCAAAGAAGTGCTCTACTGTGTTTGGGAATCAGTTTCAAGGTCATTTAGCAACTGGCAATGTCACAGAAGAGGAGGAGCTCAGTCCAAAAGCAGGGAAGGCAGTATCTTTCTCTTGGCAGTAGATTAACAAAGAAAATGTTGATACAAGGCAATGACTCACTGTCCTTCTGAACATGCAGATGAGTCTACATAATATTTGGATATGGAAAGTGCAGTGCTGTTATCAGGACTACTTGGCACCACCGTTATAGAAATTTAGGTAAATTAAGGCCATGTAGCCACTGAGAGGAAAGGCCAGGGCAAAATGTATTGACAATAAAATATGTCTAGTAGATTGTGGGTAATTTCAGATGAGTCACTTGGACAATAATGGAGTAAATCCCAGCATTGTGAAGAGCAATCCCACCTACATATTCTGGAACTATTCCAGTTTGCTTAGCAATTTCCACAAGGCATTTAGCAGGGGTGCCCTTTCAACATTTTGCTACATGAATCTTCTGCTTGTGCGGTTTCAGTCAGTTCCCAGAACATAAATTTTAAGTCTCAGATGTTACATTTATGATACAGTTTTTTTTTCCTTGGGGTTTTCATGCGAGATTTAATAATTACAGTGATATTTAACACTCTAAAAATCTGTGAGTCTTCAGGAGAAATTCAAGTCTTTACAACTTGCCACACAGAGTCATATTACTTCTATGATTTGTAAACTTATTTCCTCTAACTTCTAGTTCTACTGCCCAGAGGGTAAAACACTAGGGTTAATTTAAAACTTTTGCTTTACTACATGCTAACTTGCACCACTTGAGAAGGTCTAGAATGTGTTGCTGGCTGATGAGTCCTGCCATAATTTAGCTCCCTATTGTATGTCTGACCTTATTAATCAATATGTCTTGTGTACATTCTGTTGGAGAACAGTTCTCATGTGAAGCCTTTATAACTCAATTGTCTGTCAGATGAGATTCATTTGATCCTCATATTGGAAACAGAACCTCCACGTAAATTAGATCTACTTGGATACTAATAAAATTATAATAAACGGTGGCATGCGGTTTCTCTCATTTTCTTTGTAATGACAAATGTCATAGAAAATTCAGCTTTTAGGTAATTGCTTGTACTCATAGTTGACTAGAGTAAGAGAAAGACCCTAACTTTTTTCTTTTTTTAGCAAGCTGTTAGAAATCCAGACCTGTGTTACAAAACTAGAAGTAGTTCTATCTCACCTAATCTTGCAGTACCTGAAATGGTTTCTGTCTCCTCTCCTGTCCAGTATGACAAGAAAAAGTTATAGCTGTTTAGTAGATTGTATTTCCATCTTTATTGAATTTAAACTCCCCTCAAAGTCCTGTTACTGAGTGCAATGTTGTGACAGTGCTGTTCAGTAAGAGGTGTCAGTTCTGAGTAGTTGTGGTGCAGCTCAGACAGCAAATTTTTCCTACACCTGAACCTTCCCTATGCCTCCTCAGCTGCTCTGAAGCACAGGGACACTATATTTTATGATGTTGTACTTCCCAGGATCATGGTTTGATGGAGTTGAAGCTGGAGCAGAGCCTTCCAGAACATTCCTACAGGCTTAAAGCAAGGACCTTATTCAGCACAAGTGCACAAGTGAAACACTAAACGACCCAGTGATGGGAGAGGCCATCACCCACATGCAACTGCTCATGGAATCGTGCCGTAAATCCGATCAGTGCTGGGCTTTAAAGGAGACCACCACCCTCCCCCATGAGTGTTCTGGTCTTCAGTGCTGTTTGTATGGAATGGCTTTAATCCAGCCACAAGTATTGTGCCCCATGGCATGGAAAGAAGCAAGGAGGGACAGAGAACAAGGCAGAAGTCTGTCAGCTGGTATTGCCACCAGATTCACCACATCATCACACTAAAGGATGACTTCTGCTCCGCCAGATTGTTTCCTGAAGCATCCAAGGCGTGAGACTCTTTGTGATCACCCCCTCCACAAACAGCATGGACATCTTGCTACTTGTAGTTTCCCTGTATCCCAAGCTCTGGAGATGGAGCATCTAACATTTCAGTGTGGGAATGCCTCTGGGGCAAGTTCGGCTTTCCTTTTGCTCCATCTGATAATATTTTAGATAGAAAGGGTTTGGAAAGGATTTTTCTTCTAACCATATTGAACAGTTCAGGGTGAGGGAGGGGTGGAGAAAATGTAAGAAACAAACAGAAATTTTCCTCATAGGATTTCTTATTTCATCCTACTTTAAAGTCTCCCTAATAAATAATTCTTGAATTCAAACAGTGCCAGGGTATTTCAAAAGGACAAGCTGAATTTTTACCTTATGCAATAGCAATTGAACAGCCTTTTCTGAACACACTTAATCAATGCATGCTGATATCTTACCATATGCATCAATCAAATATTCCCCAAGGCATATATGTCAGAGCCAGGAAAGAGGAATGTGCCTTTGCAGTCACACAGCCCGTGAACCACTCTGGGTTTGTGCCTCACTCTGAAGCGCATGTTGAAAGTATTACTGTAAGACAGATGATCCTGGGAAGTAAAGCTGCATCCTAAGGGTACGTGGCAACAGACCTCTTTTTTTTATACCAACCTGAGAGTTTGAACAAATCCAGGCTGAAAAGTTCAAAGGTTTGCTAGATCAGAGTAATCTATCAGGTGAACAATGCCAGGGCACTTCCTTTTCTGCAGCTAACCCTGTCCTGGAGGAAAGAGGTTAATATACCACCTGGCTTCCTTGGACTTTACTGATTCTGAAAGACCTCTTTCACCTTCGTTGGGGAGGGGCTAGCAAATGAAGACATAAACTTGCACATCTGGCTGCACAGTGGGATGCCTCAATTATTCTGCTTCACCACCCTCTCCTATGCAGAAGAGTGTTCACAATGCCAGCAGAGGGACTCACAAACTCCATGGGTCATTGTATTTATCTTGTTTAGGAGATTGAAAAGCTGACAGCAAATAAAGCAAATACTCCAGAAATCCAACAGTTTCCTGTTCCACATGAAAAGTCAGCTTTCAGGTGTTGACTCCAGACTGCTTCTCCTACATAACACTTGCCAACTGGTCTTCTGCAGATACCTGTTGGGATGGCCCCTTTGTCTTTTCTGTCCATTGCCATATGCAAGGGACTTCCACAAACACTAGCCATTTCAAACCAGGTTTAAAACTGGTTTGTGCTGCCAGAATCAAGCAAAACTTGTTTACAGGAGTTACAGGAGTATCTCAGTATCTTAATAACTGAGCCACTCCCTGCAATGATCATCTTCTCCAAGCAAATTACTTTTAAATTTAAAAAAAAGCTAGGATATAATGTCTACAGAGAGTACCACAGACCTCGGTATCAGTGCTATTTATAAGGCTGATAGAGTACAAACCTGTATAGTTCAGGAGACTCAGATACTCAGGGTGTCATTCATGATAGCAGCTCAAGCTCCAGATAAGCTTATGGGAACTACCAGGCTGTGAGTTCTGCTACGCTCTGCTTCCTTTTTCTTATCATTTCCCTAATCTCAAAAGCACAGGTCAGTTGACTACTGCCAGACTCAGCACTCAAACAATTTCTGAAAGCTTTTATTTGTTAACAAATCACCAGTGAATAGCAACTGCTGCCTCCTTTAATAGGCCTCAATGTATTTCATTCCTGATAAGATAGGATGATTATAAACTTCTGCAACTCCCAGGACTGAGAGAAAAACTAACCTTTATTTACTTCATAGATCCTGACAATTACTGTTGCAGTTACACTGGAAAGCTCGTCAGAGGCCTTAATTAGGCTTGCTTACAGCTGTGCATCCTCACCCTCATGAGAGCAATCTGCCCACAACTCTGTCACCCCAGGCTCTGTGAACTGATGAGTTTTCACAATCAAATTAATTCCTGAGCAAGAAACCTCCATGTGAATGTGCTCCTGGGAAAGCTGCTCTGGGGACATTCTTCTTCACTGCAGAGCTGAGTCACTTGCCCCAATGCGTCAGCGGAGGAACTGACTGGAGACTCCCTCTCATCGATGAGACCGAAGGATAATTCTTCACGTACCTCAGGTGTGAAACTTCTCTGTAGCTCTGCATGGTTCTCTATTTCTACAACCCCTCTCTTGTAGCCAATACCTCTCTGTTCAAACCTCCTAGACCTACCATAACAAAGCACAGAGAGAAGTGGAATATGGTGACCTGATCTGCGCAGCAACTTCAGCTAACTGAGGTGTTTCACGTCCTGCCCAGGACGATGATCTGTAGGAGCAGCTCTTTCACCTGTGTAAGAAACAATCCCAGTGCAGTGAAAGCCTGTGTGAAAACTGACCCAACTCTGCTATGAGCAAGCATAAAAATACAAGCCACAGGGAGAGCAAGCAAGTAACAATACAGAGGGGGGACTGACACACAGACAGGTAGGAGGGCAAATTATCTGAATCGTAACTGAGGCAAAAATCTCCCTTCTGCAGCCTCCCCAAAGGAGCTATCTATATACCAGCATTCCCTATGCTAGTTTACCCAAAGGCCAAATCTTGAAAACTCTGCCTTAGAGTTCTCTCTGCATAGGATAAGAAGAAATACACAAGCACATTTACATCCAAAAGCTTATGAGCTTCAGAGCCCAAATCCTTGTAGAACACATGTTCCTTTTTAGGTCTTACTCCAGCTGCTAAACCAGAATAACTCATGGATGGAGAAGACTAGAAAACTAAAAGCAGACCACTTAATGGGCATTGTACTCAAATCAGCTCTGTTCTACACATTCCTCATGTTGTAATAGCAGACTGCATAACAGACCTCCTGAACAGCTGAAAAGATGTGTACAAATGGACAATATTCTACAACCAGTCATACAACCATACCAAAACCCACGTCTCCTTCTACTGCTGTTTTCATGATCTCAAAGGCTGTCAGACTGTGGAAAGCACAAGGCATCTCATGTATCTTTGATTAGCCCCCAGCTGATGAAGACAGGGCAGTGAGCCTGACAGCTACCCTTCACTGAGGCTAAATCAAAGAGCAATGAAGTTCCCTTATGGAGGAAGATGGTTGGACACAGCAAATATCACTGCCCAAGTACACCACGTGGGACATAAATTTGCAGTGGAAAGAGGAACTTGGAGACAACTGGTTGAGCTACATGAGCCTTTGTGAAAGAATCAGCAGGCCAGCAGACAGAGTAAGCAACTCCAATTTCGATCATTAGGGAAGCAGAGGCTCTTTGAAACATCAGCTTAGCTAGAAATGAAAGGCTGGGCATAGCCACTAAGAAAAGTACTAATTTTGGTGTGCTACATTCATAGATACTGCACTAAAGATGTATGAATTTATCAATGGGTTTATTCTCCTCCTCAAAGAACCCAGGTAACTCTTCAGGTGAGGAGAAACCACTGTGTGACTGCAAGACACGTACACTGAAATACTGCAAATGCTAGCACAGAAAAACAGCCCTTCCCTGATGTATTATCAGACCTAAAAATGATATCACAAACTCCTCTACAGATACGAAATGCCCTGTAAAATCAAGATAAGGTATCTTCCTAAAATACAAACTGCAGTTGAAAGGGAAATTACTGACTTAATGAAGAATTTAGTAAAGAAAATTCTACAGGTTACATTGTTTGGGAAGTAAGAATAAAATCATACTTGTACCTCCTGATCTTAACATTTATGATCAAAGTAGGCATCTTGTCAGAACAAATATTTTGTCTACTCCTTTAGTTTTTCTTAGAGAAAATATGCATAAAAACCAGTTGATCTACACTGTGCTTAAGGTGCTGTTTTGCAAAGGACATGAATGGGAAGAGATGCATCCTCTCCCAGCATAGCGTGGGGGAACAGTGCTTAAAAGCAGAGGAGTTACTCAGCCTATTGGAAGTATAAGCCTAATTTGACAGTTCAGTTAATAAAGATGAAGTAATTAGTTATTACTTCATACCTCATACAGAGTTATTAACACAGTTTTGGGTGAGGGATTTTGGGGTTATTTTTGGCGGGGGTTTTTTTTGTTTATCCCCTGTTCATTATCTTGCTTGTATCTGCTTGTGGATGGCTTTCTGTTGGGCTAACTGCCCTACAGTTTGATAATCTCGTTACCTTGCCAGTGTTGCATCCATATGGATCAGGACATAACTTCATAGTCATGATTTAAAACAGAAGCACTACTGAAGGGGATGCCCACACCTATTCCATCCATTCCCAGCCACAATTACTTGTTTCCTTCCATCTGCATCAGTCTACAGACACTATTCAACACAGATATGGCTGTAAAGTAACATACCCTGCAAGTAAAAAGAGTCCTTTTCAACCAGAACAGAGGAAGAACCCCACAAGCACCAGTGTCAGTACAATACTAGTCATGTGTGCCTGTATGGTGGGGAAATGATGAGCAGTAAATGTAGAGACATTAGATGCTGTAGACAGATAGTGCATATAAAAAGCAATATCCAGGAGAGGAAACAGTGCATGGAAGAAATTGGCTTTCCAGAGACTTCGTGGCAGCCACACTAAGCATAGAATATACAATAGACATTTCTTTTCACAGCTGGTTAATTTCTAAGATCTCATATAATCAATTAACATCCTCCACATTCTCTGCATCAAGAAAAGCTCAAGAGATTTTTTTGTTTCACCTTTAATCTTCTTTTCTCTAAGCACTAGAAAATAAATTATCAGTTTGCAGTGCCAAAAAGCAGGTTTCTTTTTATCGTTAATGTACAAGAGATTACTTGCACAGTAGGGTGAGAGACTGTCTTACACATTACAGCTCTGCTCCTACAACACTTGGAGTATGTGTACAGCTCCGCTCCTACAACACTTCTGTATGGCTATAGCTCACATATATGGGCTGATTGAGCCCTAAGAGCTCTGATTTGCTCATTAATCTTTAATGACTAGTCCAACTTGCCAGAGTACTTAGCAGGCCAAATTCCATCTTGTTTTTTATTTCATTCTAGTGTAAAAATTCATGGAGTCACCAGAGGGCATCATTACAGAGTCCTTTTTGAGCCCCATATAAATGATGCTGGAAAAAAGTAGATTTTGGGAAAAGTGCTTGCTAATAGTCATGGGAGTCTTTAAAGAGACTGTGGCATTCACAGGACAAGGGAGTATTTCTGTCTGCCCTTTCCTTAGACTCAGCACAGTACCACACATACTCTGCATTGCTGCAAATACTTCAAAGAAAAATTCCATTGGAAATAGTTTAGCTTAATTATAAGCAGATCCAAATCAGAGAATTAGCAATGGAGCAATTAAAAATGTGTTTCATCTTGAGCCATCTCTTCCCTTCCCCACCTTCCTCATACACCATGTTTTAGCAGAATTCATTGTGATGAATCTAAGAGATTGTGACAACCTAAAAGAAATTGAAATCTTACATACCTTATTTCACTTGACTTTAGAGATTTTATTTCCATTCAACACTTTTTTTTTTCCTCAATTGTGGCTTTGCCTCTCAATATGTTTCATCAGCAAAGAAAAATAATTTACCATTCTTTACCTAAAGGGACTTAATCGGTCTCCTATCGGTAGCATACAGCCTCCTAGCCAGAGCCTGACTCTCCTTGCCAGCAGAGAGTCTGTTCAGCTAATTCCCACACCTCTTCATGAGCTGTTGCTGCCAGACCTGCAGCTATGTTAAGAATAAAGCAGTTCCTTTCCAAACACATGTTTTCAAGGACTTGTATATTTTTGTACAGTATCAGACTTTGCATTATGACATCCTTTCCACTGATTATTGATAGATTCATTTGAACTCTATTCATGCTTATCTGGAAATACAATCTCGCACGCAAGGACAGAAGAGCTCAGAGCTGGCTTCTGGACACATCTAGGAAAGTATTTTACATGGAATTAAACAATTCATTTTTTAAAAGGCAGGAGTTAACTGCTGCAATACTGAATAAGGATTGCTGTGAGCCAGCAGCTCTGCTACACACACTCTTACCTGCCCCCTCCCTTCTTCCTGTAAATGCAAGATGCTACTTTTCAGTTATGTCATAAATTGTGTAATACTAAACTTTTGCATTCACAGCATCCTTGTTGCACTGATGAACTCGGTCCATTGTAAGCACTGACCATCTTGTCTCCTACATATACAAATACACTGTATATTTTAGGGAAAAGCATGTATACACACGTACTGTGAAAGAGCAGAACAGGATGTGAAGCACCAATTTGGATTCAGTGTTTTACAAAGTGTCGCTCTTGTAGTTCAGCAATGCCAGTTCTTGTACATGCTCAGTGCAGACATTTGAATCCACAGACTTATAATGCCTATGCTAATATGTCCATTTCTTTGTTTAGTCAAAACATTACAGTATAACTGGCAGTCTTCTGCAAATTGTTACTCCATTATTCATTGAGCAGTAATTCAGATGCTTAGTAAAACTAAGAGGATGACTTACTCCCAAGTTGCTGGATTTGTTTGAATATTTTTCCCCTTTCTCATATTTTGCTTCATTTCATTGGATAATTTAGGAGTAAATCTGTGAATGATCTTTCCCCAGCAGCTACATCAGACCTGGCACTGTAAAATTTTTAAAGACTGACGTTAAGCTGTGCAGCCACAAGGAGCCTTTTGTTGATACTTTAAGGTAGGTAGGGTTAACGAAAGACAACAAAGACCACACACTTTGCCCAAATTATTAATGACAACATTCTGTTCTCAGGAATGGCTGATTTTGCTAGGGAGATTTGTCTCTGAATCCATTTACATTAGCTATTTAGCTATGCAAACCACATAAGGGAAGTCCTGTGCCTTTTGAAGAGCTTCATCCAGTACTTTGCAAAATACCCAGAAAAGCTGTACTCAGAAAAACTGTTTCTTTCTTAATCTCTGTCTGAAGCCTTTCCCCATCCTCTTCATGGAGAGAAAATGTGAGCACAAAGACTTTACAGGGCAAAGGAAGGGTACTTCCCCCCTCTCCCCCCGCTACAGATTCCCAAATGCCAGTCTGGATTATTTTTCATACAACAGCAGGTATGGTCATGAGATGGTCCTTCTGCGGCAAATTGTTAAAAATAGGAGACAGGAGACTAGATGGTCTGGGCTCACAACAGACCGAGTTCATCAGTGCAACAAGGTTGCTGTGAATGCAAAACTTTAGTATTAGCTCAGTGGAGGACTGGAAAAATCTTGGGAATTAAATCTGTCAAGGTTTGCCAAAGGTACAAACTCCACATTCAGCTCAGAACATGAAAACTGTTGGAAGCTAGGACAGCAGTCCAGGAAGAAGCATTTATACCTGCTCTCTTAGGCTTTTATCAAGGCATCTGCTTACAGTGTCTGCTGCAGAAAGGATCAGTATCAGACAGATGGATCTCAGCCATGCCCAGCACAATCATTCTTCTTTTATAGTCTAGCTGCTGCTCTGTGAAATGGCCATAATCTTCAGGAGCTTTAATGCAAAGAGAAACATGATAGAAACGACTATTTTGCTATAAGTGTTGTCACAGAATGGCAGGTAGCCCCCTCTAAAACCGCTCTGGGTAAATAAGCCTGAAATAAGCAACATCTTTAATCTCTGAAGAGCCAGAAAAGTGCTGGCAAGGCACATGTTATGCTTAGTTGTGTTTGCATCCTGGAGGTACCAGTAAGTTTCAGACTTTGCATCAGGCCAGAAAAATTATTTGTGTCCTTTTAATGACTTTGACTTATACATACCAAAAAATGGTGAAACTTATTTCTCTAGGCAGCAAGTCACCAAAGACTCATGTTTTCAGATCTGACATAGCTGTTTAGTTAACTTGACAAACTGATGTACCTCATTTATTCTGGAGTTTGCACCTCTGCTCACGGTCTGGTATCTAGAGAAATTAGGTATTTTCAGACAGGTGCAGTGAGCAATCTGAAAAAGTATTTGACTGGACCCACAACTGACTTCCAAGGAGATGCAGCACATTTTCCTGATACTACTACAGCCCAAGTAGGTGAATGGTTATAAACATACAGCACAATCTAAATGAACAAACAAACAAAATCTAAACTTCCATCATATTATTAACAGTCAGTGAAGTCTGAAATTCAACTTAAAATCTGACCCATCAGAGAAATTTAGTACTTAGCAAACATTGCTACTTTTGTGTGAATCTAAAGATTTTATTTTTGTCTTTTGGAAGATATAAGTCTAAGTCTATTTTCTCTGTTCAAAGCTTCATTTTGAATGAAATGTACTTCACTGTACAGCTACAGTGAAGTTCGTACACCCATCAACAAGTAACTCCTACACATCAGAACCACACTGGATCACGATTAGGTGCCAAAGCACACACCAGTTACCCCCCAAACTAAACTAAAACCAAGGCTGAAGCTGGGCACAGCCTCTGCTCCCAGGAATCTGCTCACCTTACGCTGCTTCCGGAGAAACAGCACAAGAGGGCGCCTGATGCCTCCAACATCTAAAGTCTGACTTCCATAGACTGTCTTTTCTGCAATAATATGTCATATTTCCAATGGCATGACAAAGCCCTGAGCAACGCCATAGCTACATATGGTTTAGCTTCAGTTTTGCTACCCTACTGAAGGCATTTAATATTTTCATCATCTGTTAAATAAAGACTTGATTCTCTATTAACAATTCCAAAGTCTGGTGGGGTTTTTTGGGTTTTTTTTTTTGGGGTGGGGTGGGGGGGTTGGAAATCCTGCCATATGAGAGATTTAAATGTTAGGAAGCATGAGAAACATCTCCAGGTAACAAGACAAAAGCCAAAGAGGCTAAATAATTTTATGTCAGATCTATTCTGGCAACCACCCAAACCATTGACTCTGGCAGACTGCTTGTTGGTTGTAACAGAAGCCACTTCCTCTGCAGCAACAGGCACATCAACACTATTGTCTGTTTCCTGGGGATGGGCTCAGGGTGTTTCAGTGCTCCGGGTGTGAGCTCCAAGCTGCACAACGTTCTTACGTGGAGCTCACGGATTGAAAAACACAGAGCCACAAACCCCCACCGGTGTCCCCATGGGAAATTCTCACATGCACACCTCGTTAGGAAACGAACTGGGTATTTTTTCTCCCTGCCCTGTCTCCGGGCACCCTGTCAGCTTCATTCAGCAGTGGGGAGGAAGGCTCTGCCCTGGGTTCCTCCACAGCTGCAGATGACTCATGCTGGAAGAGCCCCTTTGAGCCAGATTTAAGTTTTCCCGAGTCCATTTTAACACACTTATTTCTGCCACTTTAAAGCTCCCTGCATAACTGCAGCTTGCATAGCAGAGCCTGGCCTGGTGCACAGGTACAGACCTCACCAAGCAGCAGGCCCAGGCTGCTCCCAGGGTTGCAGGGCCACCTCCTCCCCCCTTGAAGCCACATTCCTCCCTCTCCTGCAGCAACATCCCCAAGGACAAACTGCCCCATCCATGCTGCCTTCTGGGGACACACAGGAGAACCAGAGAAACAAACCCTGCTGCTCTTCTGGTCTATGAAACAGTATGGGCAAATAGATCTTTCTCAGTGCTTTCCTCTCATGAGCAGGGCTGCCTGGCCAGAGGAGCAGGGATGTGTTTAAAGCTCCCATTCCTGCTTTTCACTGCTTTGTTTGCTTAGGGATAAGCATATTCCCTACCCTTGCCTTCTCTTCTACAGCTCCACACAGGCTATGGAGGCACACACACAGCTATGCAGGCTCCAGATGCTCACCCACATTAGGTGAACACAGTCAGTCCTGTAAGTAGCTTCCTACAGAAGACGGCACGAGGTACGGCACTGCTTCTGCTGCCTCTTCCTCCTGCTCTGCTTCCATCCAGCAGAGGCTCAAGAAAGTGACCTTCCATTTGGATTTCAGCCATCAGAGCAGGAGCATGGTCTTCCTGCAGGAGCACAAGAAAGCCTTTCCTGCAGGAGTTGGGACAGGCCACACCACTGTGCTCCTCCCCAGTGGTGTGTGAGAATGACATCACTATGCCAATAAATGAGACAGGAAGCACAACCAAGCAGAAAAACCACGGTAAGTGTCTGTGAAGTTCTGCCAAGAGTGCTAACAATGGCGCTAACCAGAAAACAAGAAAAGGGTTTGGTTCATCTAACTTCTTCCAGTTTTAGTAATCTCTAGTGTCACTTGTAACAGTAGGTAGTAAAAAACCATGACCTTGGAGAGACACTGCTTGTGGCCTTTTTTCTTTTTTGCCAAGGTGATGGTGACCTTCTACCATCTTATCCCAGTCCACAAATTTCAGTGCTTTGACACCAGTCTAATGATCAGGATAAACTGGCTGGGATTTTTAAATCTCCCCTTCCTTTCTTTTTCCCCCCAAGTTATACTAGTGCATTACCAATGGTCTGGGTAAGCCATTCTTGCATCTTTCTACTATGTCGATTCCTTTATCTTCCAGAGAATTGCAGCTGCCCAGGTCTGAGCCGAGGCTTCTCTACAGTCACCCATGAGTCACCTATTTCATCTTGTAATGTAAACACACAGGCCCATCTAAACCTTATGTGTAAGACTTCTCTCTCCATCAGTCCTAGAAATTTCTAACCAGATCCTAGAAGCTCACAGCCAGCCAAGTTTGTGTTCCCTGCCTGCCTTTTTGTCGAGCAGCTGACAAACACTGGCAGCGCTCAGGAGAGGGGAGGCACTTGGCAGTAGAGAAGCAAAGCCTTCAATAACCACTGCTTTCCAGTTACAGATGTGGGCATAACTTACAGATAGGACTTCATGAAACCATAAAGCCAATCTGATTGCCAACTGCTGCCAAAACAGGACATTCCCCCTCCTGTTTCCCTTGCACTGGCACTTACTTGACTCAGTAACAAGCCATTCACAGAGCTACAGTGGTATCAATCAACCCCTGCAAGAAAAGTGAGGTTTCTCCTGCTGACCCAGGTCACTGCAAGTTCACTTTCCTGACAGCGCTGGTAAGCAGGTGGACTGGGAAGGGAAGGAAGCTCACAGATCCTTTGAGTTATGATACAGAATCTGTACAGTATAATACAAAATACTGCAGCCTTAGTAACGTCTCATTCCCGTCAAGAGCTTGTTCATAAACTGCCATTTTCTACAACATAAACAATCCCACACAGAAATTAAATGAAATACAAGCAGGTGCTACTGTTATTCATATGACATTTTCAGTTCCCTGCAGTTATAGCTATATGATCTATATTTATTAGAAAAATACAGTTATTAAATAAGTTGTTACTTCCCCTTGTAATTCAGCATCAGTTTTCCTAAAAACTGCAGGTATTAAAAACATTAATTAATCTCCTTGACCTTCAGAAAATTTTATTTAATAATCCTCTTTAAGTCTCATACAGTTGAAATATGATGAAAATACCAATGGAGATGTAGCAAATGACAGACTAGTTCAGACCTAGCTCTTAAATGGGCTTCTGTACAAAATACACCCATAAATCAGAGACCTTCCAAGAAAAATCCCAACCTTAAATAGGATTAAGCAGTCTTTGAATAACCACTACTCTTATCAACAGTCTGGCATCAAATTAAGTCAGCCTTTCTCTCATTTATATCCCCCCTACAGATGAGAGCAGAAAATCTGACTGTCTAGAAACAAAAGCTGTGTACAGCTGTGACAATGACATGACTCCTGAGTGCAATCACCTGTGGTGTGAGATACAGGCCCCAAATTTACCTCCCTTAATTTTTAAAACATGCTCCCCATTGTAAAGGCTTTCAAAAGAAACCAAACAAGAGAAAGAATAGCAACTCCTGATTTAGAACCCATAGCAAATAATTCTTTGCTTTGGTTACAAGAGGGGGTACACAAATGAATGGATTTGCTGCTTTTGACAGTGGCAGGAACTGGGTTGTCTTGCCTGTTCCCAGGGCTGTTCTATGTCTTTGTACCAGGTGCAGAAATAAAAAACAAGAATTTCTGATGTACATTTCTTCAGATAACTGAAAATTCTCAGTGCTGCTATTGGTTCAAAGCATCACAATTACAAGAAGTTTAACTGTTTCTGTTCAGAGTCACCTCTAAAGAAAAGTTAACTCAGTACAAATAAGGCTGTGCTGACCAAACACAGAGGGAAGTCTTCCAGTCTGCAGGGATCTCTTATCATATTACTCACTAATGCCCAGTAGCACATCAAGGACGTGACAAACACAGGCCGTGCCTGCAATAGAGTGACCTAAGGGAATTTATGAATTCCTGTTGGTTTAAGGACAGTATTTACAATTACAGCTTTCCCCCTGCTCCCTGCTGTGGTACAGAGCAGCACCTCCAGGAAACGAAGACAAGGCCACGAGCATCTGAAGCCTTGCTACTGGCAGTAAGCAGCCTTCCAATATACAAAGGGACCCTACAGAAAAACCAGAGAGGGATTTTCTACAAGGCTATGTAGTGATAGGACAACAGGGAACGGCTTCAATCTGAAAGAAGGCAGGTTTACATTAGATATCAGGAAAAAGTGTTTTACTGAGGGTGGTGAGATGCTGGAACAGGTTGTCCAGAGAAGCTGAGGATGTCCCATCTCTGGAAATGCGCAAGGCCAGGCTGGATGGGGCCCTGAGTAATATGGTCTAGGGGAAGGTGTCCCTGTCCATGGCAGCGGGGTAGAAATAGATGATCTGTAAGATTCCTTTCAACCCAGACCATTCTATGAGTATGATAAGGGAAACATTATTGACTAAATCATTCCCCTGGTGACTAGCAGCCACTGCAAAGGTAGAAGGACAACATCAATTTGTGGCAAGTTCCTTCAAAATATGAAACATAGCTACAGTGAAATGAACACAGGTCTGAAGGCTTTGTGCCCTTATATCCCACGCAGCACGAGCCTGTAGAGCAGCAGTGACAGCCTGAGTTATTGAGGCCAGGATGGATGCAGGGAGCAGATCTGGAAATGTTCCCTGCTGAGACCAATACAATTTAGTCTCAACAAAGAACTCAAAAGCACTCGAACTGCAGACTGTGCCTGCCCCGGGTTGTATCCTTTCAAAAGAACAGGCTGAACAGGACCATACAATCACAGAAATACACTATTGTCCACCAAGAGAACTGTGTGCTCATACAAGCACAAAGGTTTTTACCTTTAAGCAGCTACTTACCCTTGAACACAATTCACAGAAGCACTGGGCCGCTTCAGCAATACTGTACAATTAATGACTGATACATTCACTGCAGATTTTTGGCAGCTATAGCCGCATCATGAGACTGGACATTTATTGTTACATAGAGACACTGAAGGGACACAGAAAAGATTATTTGCCCTTAACTTGTAATTGGGTGTGTCCTTCCAAAAACACTACAAATGGGAACTTTATTGTGCCAGCCAGGAAAAGACTATCCCCAAAACATGGGGGTGGCCTGGGTGCTCTCGCACCCTTAGGATCACCAAGAGAATTCATTCCTGGTGAGAGAACGAAGCTGCAGCACCAGGCTACAGCACACAGGAGCTCCGCATGAAAAAGCAAATCTCATCTCGAGGGGACTTCTGTTTACTTGAATGCCTTCCCTGCATCCCATTTTATGGGCCACAATGTTTCGGGAATGCTGCACAGTCAGGAGACTGGCAGACTAAAGGGAAGTGATTCCTTTCAAAGGACTGTAGAAAAGCAGGACACAACCCCAAACACTCTCATGGCAGCCTTTTGCTCAGCTACATCTGTATTATCATAAATATTTTGGTCTTAAATGGGTACTGAACTCAAGCAAAAAATATAAGATGTTGCTTTTTTTGAAGTAAGAAAAACATAATACAAGGGGTTTAAAATTCACACTGGAACACTCTTCCTGTTTGAAAATTAAAAATGAAATGTAACACCTCAGCTTTTAAAAAAATAACTCCAAGATGATAATGTAGGTTAAAAAAGGGGACGAGTGAACAGGTTTTACCATTTTTTACTTGATAGCTCCCTTTATGGATAGGTCCATTAGCTTGCAGATGGAATAACAGAACTCAGCAATAAGCATGGGTAGAGATTCAGAAACACTAACCACTACCTTTCTGGTGGGGTATCAGATCTGGATACCCCACATTCTCTCTTTCTGCAGTAAAGACAGAGCAGAGGTGAATCAGTGTCAGGGAGAACTTGCCCTGCTTGAAGCAAACTTCATATCCTGTAACTCCCACTCCAAGATAGTAAATACTGGCATGGCTTCATACAAACAACTTTCAGGTTGAAAGCATGTCAATTATCAATTGATTTACTCACCTGATAAATACTCTCAGCTACTTTTATCAACACAAACCCTCTGTTCTCTAGCCAGGAAGCCTAATGTTTTAATCCCAGTCCCCCAGTCTTTTGGTAAGAGCACAGTGCTCAGTACCTGGCAGGACCAAGCACTTTTTAAGCTGCTGTGGTTCCTTTGCATTAGTGTTTTCCATACAGTAGTGTGAAATAGAAAGGAGGCACAAAATACAGTGACTTAAAACCCTGAAGAACAATGAGCATTTCTGTGAGCTGGTTTTCTACACAGGATGTGGGCTGGGCCTCCTTGAGTTTGTGTAATCTGTCTGGAAGTCCAAAAACCACACTCTGAAAACATGCTTTTCCTTTAACAAACAGTCAGTCAGTCACACACACACACACACACACACACACACACAGAGTCTAACAGCAGTTTACACATCTGTCATTCACCATTAAGGAAAATTTTCATTAACATTATTTTTTTCCAAGCATTTTTTATGTCAAATTAGGCACACAGACCCTACCTAATTAAAATACATAGCCTTTTTTAATCCAGCAAGAACTACATTTAGGGATGAAAGATTCACTTATTTAAAACGAAGTCAGAAGTTGCACTTCTGATAGTGCTTTAGGTGCCAGTTCACATTCTAGGACCATTAGAGCCCAGAGACAAAAACTCAAAGGCACTGGAAACATTATCATGGAATGTGTTGGGAAGGAATATCCTATGAAGTGGCTTTTCTAGATGCTCTAAGACACTAGGTTTAACAACTTCAGGCAGTCTTTTGAATTCCCGTATTTCAGACACTCTTCTGAAGATCAACTCCCTTTCCTCCAAACAGCACCAGAGGACAGTCCACCAAAAGGAACTGTTTGCTGAACAAGGCCTGGACAAAGTACAGCAGAGGTTAAAACACGAGAGAGAAATGGCTTCGTCCAGAGCTTTCCTCTAGCACTGCAGGGTAAAAAGTCAGCAGATCTGAAGTAATTTTTGAAAAAAGAGCATAGAGGAGTATTGCACTGTTTGACCCTATTCCACATTCAAAGAGCTTAACTCCAATTGGAGTTGATCTGCCTGATAATTTGGCTATGACCCCTCCCTCCATCCCTTTCCTGTTTGCCTCTTGGAGCTGCAAGACCTGGTTGCTGAAGAAGTAGAGTTCATACAAATTCTCTTAAAGTCTGTCTTCACAGTAAATGTGCCAATCTTGTATTTGACACTGAAACTCAGTACTGTAACAAGCTGCTAGGAATACTTTTCTACAAGGAAAGCAGCTGTATGAAGCAGGTATGTATGTCAAAATACTCGATATAAATTTATTACTGCAACTTCCAGGATTACATGTTTTTAATTCCTAGTGAAACTACACAGTAATTTGAAGCTCTATCATATTTCCAGTGCTCACAGTTAAGTTAGTATTTTTGAAGCGATAGCAAGTAGGTTTTTTTGTTTCTGTGGGAAATCAGAAAGAATGAGAGTTAAGATTGAGCAAGTGGAAAAAAAAACATTAATACTCCAGCATACTGAAATTTATTTTTGCACACAAATCAGGTTTCAAGTGGCTAGAAAACATCAAGAAATCTTCCCCCCTCCAGTTTCATATGTTAATTGAGATTAGCATATTATACTCATTTAGGCAAATTATGAAGGAATAAATCCTCAGCCACGTTAGACACAGTAGTTCCTACCACACCCTATGATATTTTGACAATTACCACACAATTTGAGTCAGAAACTATTACATTCAGCACAGAAGTGGTTGGTTTCTGTCTTCATCTCCAGCAACTTCCTGCCTGAGAACATGCACTATGCAAAAACAGCTCCTGCAGCCATGGAGGGGAGAGCTGTGCAAGGAAATCCCAAAACCCAGCAGGAAGCAACGTCTCTGTGATTCAACATGTTGAGTCTTTTCCTCTGAGAAACCAGCATAAAAAGCACAGCAATAACTGCACCGAAAAAATCCTTATCCTGTCTGCATTACAGATCCTGGAACCACTGGAGTTTTGAGTGACTGAGCCTGTCTCTCTCTTCAGATTTCAGTAAGTCTTCCTTTAGTGTACTTTCACCTAGGGTAGTTTGAGAAAAGAGAAAGACTTGTTAAATGTTGCAAAACAATTGCATTTCACCTCCATCAGCTGTGCAGAAAAAACATTTCTGGATGGAATAACTAGTTTTGATCCTTTTACTTGGAAAAAACCCTAAAACACCCCACAAAAAATGAGATATGATTATACCAAAGTCTGTCACTGCAGTGGAAGCACAGCAAAACATCTCAGTGAAGGCTTTCAGCACGATGGGGTAAGTGCTGTAGGCTTCCACATTAGAGAGACTGGACAGAAGGAAGGTACAAGCCATTTTCTAGGCAAAATAACAATAAAAATACCCGAAGAGTTTTGTTAACATCCCAAGCCACATAAGAGAATTAAATTCCATTCTGCTCCCTGCCATTCCCATCTGGTTTTAATTTGCTAGAGGAGACTGAAGCCTGTATTCAAAAAACAGACTGAGTTGTAAACATTAGCTTCTGCCAGTATTCCGAGTAACTCATAAGGTACCGGAGTTACCATGGAAAGGAAAGGGGAGGGTAAGAGAAAAAGGTCTATGAAAAAGCAGGACTTGCTCTGTCATTAAGCTCGTTTTAATCCATGAAATGAAAATGAAAAGTGTTTGATGCTCAGAAGACACACACTTGCAGAAAATCCAGTTCTACTCATCTCTGTTGTTTTGCAACATTATGAAAACAAGCAGGGGAAAGTTGAGAAAAGTCAGAACAGACAGCCTGGGCCACCGGACACCCTTGTTTTATATGGCTTGTAATTATAGGCTGCATACTGTTGCCTAATTTATTTCTTGTCATGTTACCAGTAAAAGATCGCTGCTTCACTTCCTGCGGGAATGGTTTTGTTAAATTGTGACAACATAACAAGACTACAGCTAAGAGCATCTCATGGTAATATTTAACAATATGCCTTTAATAAGACTTTGCCCCATTTCTGCCTCTTCCTCAAGCCAATAGTTTCTAGTTAACTGTGCCCCTGACATGAGACACTGATGTGCTTTGGAAAGTCACTCACACGGTTTACACAGTGAAAAAAATGGAGAAGGGTGTTTCTGCAGTAGCATGGTCCTGGAGGGATTCTCTTTCACATCATACAAAATCTCTGCCTTTATTTTCACTAATCTTGGGTTCACAGTCAGCCCCAACTCAAAAATTAAAGGGTAGGAGGAAGTCACCTCCTTATTAAACATATCAGTCCTTTGTTCACATAGAATCACAATAGCATACTCCCACAAATGATCAACAACTGAGGTGATGGAGCACTACACTGTGGTATCAGAACAACAGCCCATAGGATTGGTAAAAAGCAACTAGAGATAACACCTCAAGTCATGATTGCCTCTGGCATCCACAACTGGCCCCAAAATAACGCTTCCTAATTCAGGCACATTAAGAAGCTGTCAGTGTTTTAACGCTGAGTTGAATTACAGTCACCCTGATGAACATGGCCCTACTGCTAATCACTTTTTACTTAGCTGGGTTACTACCTACGTAGCTACAGTCTTTTTTCCAACCACCTACAACACCTCCATGACACCTCCTCCAGCCCATAGGCCAAGCTAACAACCCCACCAGCTGTCTCAGTGCTGGTTTTTTTTGCCATCCGATGACTCCAGACTTCTGCAATGACTCCTTGATGACAGGTGTCATTAGCTAACAGTCATTAACTTTCAGCAGGTTCTCATGTAAAGCTTCCTGCTCTTTCACTATTTTTAAAAATGGCTGCCTTCACCATAAGCACTTCTCTTACTCTTGGATTAGCTCACCACACTTTTCTCCTTGATATCATCTCACTTCATCAATTTCCCCAGCCCCCTTCCTCTAGCTTTCAGTGCTGTCTTCCTACCTGGAAGCCCTTAGTTTCATCTTAATGCACCCCCTTTAGCTTTACTGTGTATATTATATATCAACCTACCACTTGCATCCTATTATTGTACTTCAACACCACCAGGAAGCTGTAACCATGTGCTTTCTTCTATCCTCTCTGCTCAGATGTTGGTGCAATTAGAAGTACCAGTAGTAACACATGCTCATACACAGATGAGAGCAGCCCAGGGTGACTATTAAATGAGGAACTTACCCCAGGTCTTCTGTATCTAGGTAACATTATTCTCAGCCTCCAAAGGATACATGCAAGCAGGCTACACTATACCTAGCTAAATCACATCTTTTTTGGCGAGTTCTCAAATAAGCAGCAAAAGCCTTTATTCTAAAGCATCAAACCAAGAACTGGAGCATGATTCCCCTTGCAGCCCCAACTCTACTACTTACAAATTCATCAAGAACAGGGGAAGGCACCAGCCCTACTTATGTTCAGACCCTTCAATACCCACAAAGGACTTGCCTACAGTGTGAAGACACTACTGTCTGAAAGCAGTGTAGGTAAAGCCCATCCTTCTTGTGATTCACCACTTCAGCTTATATTTATATACTGCTTAATAACAAAGGCTCCTTTTCATCTTTTGATAGGGATACTCCTACAAATATTCAACTAGCTAAGTATTCACACAGTTTTTAGTTTTATTATTTTGTATTAAATAAATGTTAGAAAATGGGAATCCCCTGGACTGAGCTGCAGAGCCAACTGCCCAAGTCCATAGAATTACCGACAAAAAAGTTTAACTAGCAGCAAAATTCTTGATTTTTCATCTGAAAATTAAAAATATATTTGAAGCCAATTGGAACTTCTTAACTTTCTCACAAGTCAAGTAAACATACTGCTATGTCTTTTGAACGGAATGCGTATAATTCAGACATCATGAGATTAAGAGTTGACTGCCTCTGCCAAAATAGTGATGAGAGAGGTTGCAGGTCTCTGTAAGCAGACACTCCATTTTCTCCAGAATTCAAGATACTGAAAATTGTATTCTCAGCTGGTATCCTCTCATATACAGTTTGTTTCCCAAGGCAGCTAATACCAGCATAAATTTTTTGCTTCAGCAGGAAGAATCCAAGTAAGCAGCAAGATCTGTTCAGTTTTCTAACATCCTAACTTTAAATGAAACAAAACCCTAGACCTAATGCAAACCAATACCCCCAAAGAGAGCATGACCACCATTGCTAAGTAAGTGGAAAACACAACGTGGAAAATACACAGAACTCTGAAGAAAAAGTGCAGCCCTACATAGCAGTGACAGTTCTGTGTAGCTGCTGGAGGAGCATGCTGGGACAAGCCTGCTGTTTCTATCCTGGCTCCACACGCGGGGACACTTCTGCTTGCCAAAACTAGTATTTATCTGCTTCTTGCCTGACTGATTCTAAGCCTGTTCTGCACATGCTTCACAGTGCCAAGAAGCTCTGTGCTTCTAGGTGGATTGCTGCAGACTGTTTTTTGTCAGGAAGACCGATCGCTTTTATGAAGCATATGCACACACTGATGCCAAACATACTGAGATTGTATGAATCTCAGGCCCAGACACCTCTCTTCCCAAAGTTAACACCTGGGTACTGCTGCCAATTCCCATGCAACAGGAAAAGAAGCAATTATATTGTCTTACACAATTTTTACAGTAACCAGGACCATATGCACTTTTTTCCTCTCCCCATTAGGAAAAACTCCAAAACACTGCCATGGCTTTCTTTATGCCTCTGTGGATCAAGATAACAAAAAAACCCTGAACTGCCAAGTGAAGCAGTCTTGTAGTGCTTGAGCTGGACAAGTACTACAACCAAGTTATCACACTCCTTTGTTTTACAGCATGGATATGTACCAACACCTCCAAGTAGGATGAATTTGTAGTTATGTACAAGAGAAGCAACAGCAGATGTGAAGACATAAATGGTTATTACCTAAATACATTAATGTTATTGTAACTAAGAGGAACTAGAGTATTCAGTTTCACTGATTTCTCATGTTAGTCATGCCTGTGCATAGCATCAAAGTTCCCGTAACGGGCAACTGAAGGACTAATTCTAGTTATAAGCTGTAGTAGTCGTTGTTTGGGAGACTATTCATATGCAACTGTCAAGTAAAGTCCAGACGTGTTTCAGTTAAAACTCTCGATGTCTTTGTGTTGGTTCAAAAGGGAGAATACTGTCAAAGTGCTGCAATGTAACAATGTGTGGCTGTACTACCCTCTCCACAAAGCCAGTCAGGAGACCTACTGACCTTGGTCAATTAGAACTGGTAAACCAACTCAGGGGTTGATACTTTTCTTCTCCTCATTAAGGTACCCAAGGTTCCTGGGGGAGGGGAACACAGGAAACAAACTCTCTTCCTGCTCCCCCAACCTAAAAATAACTAAGACAGTCTTTCTGCAACATTTAAACCACACAAGTACTCAAAGCCTGAAATATTTATACTCTGGGCAAACAGTCACAGAACTCTTACATTTTGCCCAGTATCTTTTTATCATTATCCAAACAGATCTGGAGATTGTGGCAGAAAAGTTTACTCTTCTCAGGGTAGACATAAGCCTGTTGCCAGCTGTGTTCTTAAACTATAGCTTTTTTCCTGCCAGTCAGTTGAGCTGTAACTACAAGCTACAAGCCTATTTTGATTCGTGAACTTGAGCACTAGCTTCCCCTCTTCAAGCACCCCTTGCTGCGTCTTGAAAAATCTGCAGGTTTAGCAGAGTTTCTCTTTCACATTGCAAAACAAAGGAAACAAACACCTCAATCATAAAGTCGGGTACAATGTTGTGGGAAAAAAATGAAGTTAAACAGCATGAGAAAATTGCTAGGAAAAAAAATTGCATACATTACAAAATAAATAAAAAACATTATCTATAAACATGGAAATTAAATTCCTAGTAACTGAGCACTGTAAAACACAAGACTGATTATGTCATTCAGACAAATTTAAGTGGAAGAAAATTTGCAGGATTCTGGAGGCACGCATGCTCACAGGCTTCCTTACTCCAATCCTCCTGCATTTAAAAAGGCTACTGATCTGGTTGTTAGAATTTTTTTCCCTTTCAAAAAGCTACAAAAGAAGATTTTTGTAGGGGCATGAATGTCTAGTTCCAAAACAGGATTTAAAGTAAAACACAAATCTAGGTAAAGACAAGCACCTTCCTTTCTATACTGCAATCCCTCATTCTTCAGCCAGTTTCCATTATTTCTTTAAGTACTTCTAACAATCTGTTCACTGCATAGAAAACCTACAAGCTGATTTTGGCGAAGTCTGTTTGGCAGATGAAAATTTAGGCATAAAATTGCCATTCTTTGAGCTAGCCTTCAGTCCAGCGTTTTCTTTTGAAGTTTAGAAATAAATTTAGAATTTAGAAATTTCATTCAGATACTGCAAAACTACCTTAAGCTTTCTTACTTTCAAACTTAAGGACTCTTTCTTTCAAAACTTAAATAAATCTTACATGGTATATTGTTAGCTCATACATACTACCAGCTGACCATGACATATAGAGTATATCTAGTTGTACACAGGCAGAAAGCTGGGGAAGGAGATAATCATGGAATGACTTTCTACTTCCACAGAAGGAAGTCTCCCAGTCACCTTCTCCATCTTGAGGCTCCAAAGCTTACTCAAATTTTACATATGGGCAGGAAACCAAAGTATACTACACGGCCAGAAATCCGTAGCAGTTCAGACGTGAGTTCCCAATGGGAAGGAAGTTATAGTTAAATACAAGTCCAATCTGTGTTTCCCTCCACGAGCTCCAGAGGATGAATGGAAAAAAAGCTCAGCTTTCCTGTTGCACAACAGCTAGGAATCATGTGATGTAGGGTGTAGTATAAGTGCTTGAAATAGGGATGTTACTCACATGCAGATCTCCTCTAAACTGGTCTTTCAGAATTCCATAGTTGCATACAATGCCTCCATTTTCATAATTTCTATGACCAGTAGATTACAGACATACATAGCCTTGAGCTACTTAAAAGTTGTACACTGTTCAAGAACTACAGGTTAGGCCTGCTTATTTTTCAACCAAGACAGCCAGATTTCAGTCAGGTTTCCTTCTTACAGTTCACCCTGTTGCTGCAGTTAGAGGCAACCCCTTTACTGATGAAGTATTCAGATTCAAGCTTTTTTTCAGTTCCCTTTTTTTAAACACTAAATGAACAGCAGCTTAGAAAACCTACAAATACTGATAAAAATACTTTTCCAGCAACTGTTCTCTGGTTAACACGAGGAATACACCCTTTGGTTTTACCCACCCCTCTAAAGTGCTGCAGCTGCCAGTAGAGGCCTCCATTACCCTCCCTTTGGCCATCTGTAACCACAAGCACAGTCATGCACGTATACTGGTATTTCGTGCTTTCACTGTTTGAACTTCCACAGGCTGAGAAACAGCTAAACAGGCTAAATGGACCTTGGGTATATACTGTGTATATACTCCCTATGTACAGAAAAATATATTCAATTCTTATTTTTCCTTGGAACAGCCAGAAAGACCAG
Source organism: Oreocharis arfaki (assembly GCA_013398015.1). NCBI lineage: Eukaryota > Metazoa > Chordata > Aves > Passeriformes > Paramythiidae > Oreocharis > Oreocharis arfaki. The sequence goes on from VZRR01005321.1 coordinate 1,614,478, forward strand.
GAGTCCCCCTTCAAACACTTCCAGCTGAAAAACAAAACTAAGGGAGTTTCAAAAAGGTATCACGTCAGACACGCTACTGCTTAATGGCGCTCAAGAATACGTATCAAAATAAATACTTACATTAGACTCATGTAAGAGAAAAGCAAATGAGCTTAATAAAACATCTTATCTTTATTTATGATATGACAAACAGAGCAAGGTTTCAGCTGATGAACTACACAAAGTGTTCCTTAGCAGGAAAAAACCCTCTCCTTCACTCCAGTGCCATCTCAGCACATCCAAAATTCAGATTCAACCAAGAACCTTAGAAACACACCAAGAAAAACAAGATCTACTGGACCTGCTTTTTTGGACACTCAGTTGGGTTTTCTTCCTCTTTGCTGATCTATTTCTATAGTAGGGACCGATGATGCAGAAGGATAATACCAGTTCTAAAACAATACTCATTCTTGCATCATGTATGAAAAACCCACTAAGTAAACTGTTACTTCACATATCCCTTAAATGCTTCAGATCTGAAATGTGATCCAAGACTGCAACATGCTATTTCTAGAAAGATGCAACACATGTTCTACACATATTAATACACACATCCAAAACAGAATGTAGTTTACTTTTACTAAGTGCAATCAACACAAAAATCTTGTTCAAAGCTATTCAAGCAAAAAGAAGCACCCAGAGCAAGACACTTTGTTCAACACCTAAGTAGGCTCCAGGAAAAAAAAACTAACCTTAATGCAGCATCTACAGACACACAGAAGTACTTTTCAGCAAGTCACTTCTATATAGAAGGAGCATTTGTAGACAGCTCAATCCCTCTTGCTTGTGATATGCTATACAAAATACATTGGAAGGCTGTGATGATCATTTATAGACAAAATCTCAAACATAAGGCACAGCCATTACACTGAATGGAAAGTATATGAGTATATTCTTGTTAGATTACAGAAATATGTGGAATTGATGGGGTTTGTTTTAAATGAGGAAACAGTTCTATAGCCCATTTCAGTGTCATTACATTACTGAAATTCAAGGGCATTTTTAAGCAAACAGACAAAAGGCATCATATCCTTCAAAAAGATCACCCTGCTTTGCTAACTGTAGGATGAAGTTAAAATAGGCTCAATGTTAAGTTCCTCTCCTTCCTATAAGCAGAAACACTTGGCCTCCAAGGCAAAATTTAGGTAGCTGCTCCTCTCCTTGGTTTCTGTTAGCTACTTCAATTTACTTAAAGGGGAACAGGATTACTAAGTAGTCATACCACTGAAACAGAAGACAAAACGAACTAATTTAACTAACAGCTGCACTTACAAGGCCACTAATATTTGTAGCACACAATCTGTAGGAAGTGTGGAAGAAGAGCTTGCCTGTTGTAGAAAGAGAGAAATCAGAAGACCCTGCACTGTCAACTCCTAGAAGTAGAGCAGGCTTAGCTACAGCCTTCAGGCTACAGACCTTTGAATGCTTTGAAATGACGATTACTTCCCATCAATTAGGTCTACACAAGAAATTGCAGGGTCCCAGGAGTGCCTTGAAAGAGTTCTAAGATACACAGAACTCAGTATGTTGACTTTGCACTGTATAATTCATTTTATAGCAGCATGATTTTTTTCTTCCTGTTCATGGTAGTTCCTACAGTTTGAAATATCCCTGCCTGCCAATTTTAAGTGACAAAGTCTAAATGCTTCATTGGTATTCCTTATTTTTTGACCCAAACTACATAACACATATTGTCTGAAGTAGTCCTTCAGTTTTGGAATTCCCTCTCCAGCACAGGAGTATGTAAACACCCACAGGGAGCGTCTGTACTTCAGGCCTAGACTAAAACAGGCAATGTTAGACACAGGGACAAAAAGCCTTAAAATACTAATTCTACTTGCCTACAGAACCCAGTTTCATTTTTATGCAATTTTCCAGTGTTAGTGAAAATGTAAAGCTGGCATACAGTAGTGTCACACAGTTACAGTAAATGGGTTACTGCAAATCAGTAGCAGATTAAGCAAACCTGCTATGTTCCAGATTCACCAGGAGAGATACCATTTCAAGTATCTGAAGCTCTCAACTCTTCTTGTACTCTCCAGAACACAGCAAAGCAGGTGCTCTGTCACAGGATCATGGAGTCCAGCTCCTGGCCACATGCAGAACCCACATGCGGCCTCCCAAGAACCACAACACGTGCCCGAGATCATTGTCCGAACGCTTCTCAAACTCAAACAGGCCTGTGCTGTGACCACTTCCCTGGGGGAGCCCATTCCAGTGCTCAACCACTCTCTGGGTGAAAAACTTTTTCCCGATATCCAACCTACACTTCGACTCAGCTTTGTGCCATTTCCTCAAGCCCTGTCACTGGTCATAGGAGTGAAGAGACCTGTGCCTATTATGGTTGGTACCTAGAGTCAAGGACTCAATAGCCCACTACCACTATCTCCTAGTGATCCGTCATCTCCCCTGCCCAACAGAAGTCAGTGCAGTTCAATTTTACTATTTCTGTAGAGGAGATACTCAACTTCAAAAATTACTGTTAGCTGAGCCTAGACATTGTGGCTCCTGCATGAAGTACAGCCTTTCCTATGACTATGCAGAGATAGGGAAGCAGAAGTGTTTCTCAGAAACAGTTTAAAAATAGGATCTGACAACTGCCCAGCGTGCCTTTATAAGCTTATGAGCTTGTTCCAGCATTTGTATGCTGGGGTAATGGAGCACAGCTTTGGAGATGAATTTGAAGTAGTACCACTCTGATAAAAGCAATAGTTTCATTTTATGAAGAGTAGCCTTCTAAATCAAGATATCTGTGACAACAACATTTTGTAATATTTAACAATTCTCTAATTAGAAGGCCCAGAGTTGTTCTGGATGGAATTTTAGATAGCTTACCCTGGCTCAACAGCTAAGACCACACTGCACAATCTATCACCAGTCTGACAAATTGGGCAATAAACACTGTGGCCCAAAATGAAGCAGCACAACCATCATTTAGCACGTACCAGGGAATAAAGCTGGTAAAACACCCCTTAGGCTAGAGGTTAAATTACTGTCTCAGTATCATGACCAGCTATAGTCTCTCAGTCTCTTTGAGGGATTGCTCTGTCCGCACTAATAAAGTGGCACAGTTCTGCACCCCTAATATTTCTTACTTCACTAAAATTTGGGGAATCACATGACAGTCCATTAACGGCTAAGGAAAGGCAGGAACACGGAAGGAAGAAGTTTAGCATAAGAATTGGATGCTAATGCTTGTTTCCCAGCTACCTCTTCAGCTAAAGTTCTAGTGCCCTCCACACTAGTTCTAACACCTCATATCTGCCACACAACCTAGTTCTGGACTTGTTTTTGGTTGGCCTATAGCACTGGATCAAACAGCTATCAAAAATCCATATACAACAGTCAACTAGACAGAAACATACTAACTTCCGTCACTAAAATACTAAGAATTGAATTCCATCTAAGAAAGCTTCATGAGTCACCAATCTACTGAAGCTTGCTAGAAACAAATCCATTATTATAACCAGTAGTACTCAATGTCAAACAGGTACCCATTCTTAGCACACCTTTCTGCTGTCAGACATCACAGAATGGTTTGGGTTGGAAGAGCCTTTCAAGATCATCTAGCTCCTAGCCGCTACCCATGGGCATGGACAACTCCACTAAACCAGGTTGTTCAGAAGCCCCTCCAATCCGCCTCCAAGGACTTTCAGGAATGGGACATCCACAACTTCTCCAGACAACCTGTTCCAGTGCCTCACTATCCTCTAAGCATGCCTTCCTAACATCCAATCTAGATTTCTCATCTTTTACTTTAAATCCATTTCCTATCACTGTCTGCCCACATAAAAAGACACACTCTCTCTTTTTCATAAGCCCCCTTTAAATACAGGAAGGCTGCAGTGAGTCCTCCCCAAGAGCCTTCTTTTTTCCATGTTGAAAAACCCCAGCTCTCTCAGCCTGTTGAGTATTTCTGGTTTGAGTCTTAACAAACCACACTGAGTAGGACGACAGCAGTCTTCACAAGCTAAACCTTTAGAGAGACATGATATACTGCTGCAATAAAGCTGCTGCATTTCTGCTTTTGAGTAACATCTACCACATGACCATGCCACATTAACAAGCTCACAGATGAAGCAGTCACAGTACGAAGTTTCAATAGGGTTTCTTTTGTCCAACATTTAATAAGCACAAAAACACATCAGCTAAGATATTCTTGGTTTCTGAGCTTACAAGAAACACAAACTCTTGCCTTCTGTGACAGGACCACCTTCAGCTGTACTTTTGGGATGCTAGAGTCTCCAGTTCAGTCATTTCCCAACTCTGGCACAGTCCAAGTCTCCAAACTGGCGGTATTTTCCCCCATTTTCTTCCTAAAGATCCTCCAAAAGCACCATTGTGCATATATTACTCAGGAACCATTGAATCACTGGTTATTTTCATCTTCATCAAAGAAGTGCTATTGACAGTGTTTCAGGACTAGTGCTGCATTAGAGTCATGTCTGAGCACTACCTCACTCATGAAAGTAGCTACATGGACCTTAATACTGCTCTCCAAAGCAACTAGCAGCTCATCAGACAGACTCTACTTCAAGTAACAAGGTCATGCTGGAAGGAGAAAACAAATCACTGCCCCACTTCACTATCCAAAGGTCATAGCAGCGAACCTGGTGCGAATTCCCACTAATCCCAGGATTAGGAGGCCACACAACAGCTTTAAAGTTGCTTCTTTAAGTGAGGGACTCAACTGTTAAGAATCGTAGAACCAGCCAATAACCTATTTTCCTGCTAAAGCAAAATCTTACTAATCTCAACTTTTTCAGAAAGGCTCATTATAACACAAATCCTGAAGTAGTGTGCAAAGGAAGTTCTTGTCCGGCTGCTGTTTGAGCATTCAACAGTCTTTCCACATCCAGATGGATAAACTGATTAGCTGTCAGTCACTAGAACTCCTTTACCTCATGCAAATAATGCAAATTCATTTGACTAGTGACTACTGTGACCCACAGGTATCACTTTTTACTATTAGCTAAGAACTTGTCATATAGGAATAATTTAGTAAGAACTCATCGTGTAGGAATAATTCTTCACGGAATACCCCAGCTATTAGCCATTTCTGGAAGAAGCAAGCTTATTCCAAGTTTTACCCTGCTCCAAAAAAATAAGCTTACATCTAAAATCCTATGAACACCTAGCTAGCCTGTAGTTGAGAATAACATTTCACTTAATTTTATAGGCTACAGTTTCAGTGGATCTGAAGTGCTCTTGCTACCCACAACTGAAGGTCAATCTAGCAATTACTTATGTAGTCGAAGTTTAGAATTATTTTTTGAGAGTGCCTGGCTCAGTGATTCTAGCTACACTAGCCAAAAGCCTTTTAAGACATGCCCCTCAAAACTCCCTAATAACTGCGGCTTTCCTGAGAAAAAGCACACCTAACTTCACTAACAATTAAAACCTGCACATCTCCATTTTCCCAGCAGCTGCTTCTGTCTACTTCCATTCAAACAGGAATGTTTGTCAAGCCACACAATGAAGATTCACATTAGAAAACCATCCATTACAATTAGGCTTATATTTGATCCATTCTTCACTACTACTTCCCCCATGATCACTTACAGAAGCAAGAATGAACAGCTGAAAAAAGGTGCAGGATCATCTTTCAGCATAAGCACTTCAACTGTCTCAACTATGACATTAATGCATAGTCAGATCTATTACACTGTTAGTATCTCTGTCTTTTCTCCCCTAAATACCCTTGAACTCCTGTCAGTCCCCTTGTATGGCCAAAGGTAAACAACAGTGTTTAAATAACAGGTCTTAGCAAGGGCTCAGACCACACATACGTGCACAGACAGGCTACCATGGCAAGTCAGAACCACAAGTCAAACCGTTGGAGAACATCCAGCCCATTGAAGTACCTTCACTAAAGAGAAAATTATAGTTCAGTAGAAATTGTTAGTTTCCCTGGTAAGTTTACATAAATGTAAACTGCACATAATTTTTTAGCCAGCCTCCCTCTCCTACAGCTCTTTTCTTTCCTTCTAGATTAAAACACAGCTTGCATCAGACTGGCCATTGGGCAAATCCCCTGTCTCAAAGAAATATGCACATTTTATTTTTTCTCATCTCCTGCAGCACAAGTAATTCAGAATCCATAAGACATTATTTTGAGACTGCACTGCAACGCTGCTGGAGCTACTGCTTCTTTCAAGATAAACTAATACTGCTTCCCCGAGAAATGCTAATACAAATAACCTTGAAACAAACAAGAAATTATTACCAGCTCGTTACAACTTGCCTATAGCTTCATAAAAGCACAGCCACACCTCCATTCAAGTACTGCTGCAATAAGCTGCGAGTTACACGGAGAACTTTCAAACTAATTTCTTGGTTTTCAAGCAAAATCCGTTATCAAAGTGAGTTACCTGAAAGGCTGCTTTAAGAATTAAAATTCTAGCTGATTTTCTATATAAAGTATTCTTTAACGTAAGCATTCAAACAGTTCTCTTACAGTGAGGCAGGCAATTACTCTGTTTCATAATTATAGAACATATGCCTAAATGCAAGTACCAATAAAATGTTTTTTTTCCCTCATCTTCAGTTCAAATTAATGTTCTTCCTTAAACACATCTGCAATGAAGTATTCACAATGACACAATGTCAAGTCCCACATAAATCTGTGGTGTATTAAAAGAATCACTGTACACTGAAAGCCTCTCTGGAAGCTTCCATTACAAAGGGAGTATTTACCTTGTGTCATACGATGCCTACAGAAGAAAAACCAGTAATCCAGTCATTTTAATGTTTAATCAACAAACCAACTGCCTCCTCCTAACACCATTTCCAACAAGCTTTTTTGAAAAAAAATTTTTTAAAAAAGCACAGCCTCACAATCTCTAGGACTCGAGAATCTTGTGCTTTTATAGTCTGCACGGAAGTCGGATGGCACAATGCGGACAGCCACATTCTGACACTCTAAAAAGGGGGGATTACTCTTTTAGAAAACAGAGCTTACATCCTAAAACCTAAGCCCAAATGACACTACAGGCTTTTGAAAGCTTCACACTGTGTCATTCTTAATTACTGTCTTCTCCCTTTCTTTCCACCTATAAACCTACAAAGGAAAAATGTAGTGGTTAGATGCTTCCAATCCTGTTTTTCTACCCCTCCTCCCACAATACAGGGATGCCCTGCAGACTATATATGCGACCAATATGAACTACTTACAGTACCTCCCAAGTCCCCAGTCAGTTCTTATGTAACTGAACTCCACCTCACCATATTACTTATGTAACGCATAATAAAGAGCATCTATTATACAGGAATCTTCTATATTAGTCATTCACTGAGTTACTTTCATTCCAGTAGCTCTCAAACAGCACATTTGTGAAATATTCAAGCTTTAGGCCCTATCAAGTTACTATTGTGGAGGTAAAAAGGAAAAAAAAAAACCCTATCTATCTAAGAACAGACTAAGAACAAAAGAAGCGAAACATTTCTAAATAGAACAAACCAACACCCTTAAACCATCAACAATTTTAACTGTTAATTTGTTCAATGGGTTAGATGCAGCGGCTAAATTTTCACCCTGGCATACAAGAACAAGACATGGGAACCAGCACCAAATTGCTTTGAAAACACGAGAACCTCAACCAAACAGCAAGAGGAGTTGCATTCCTTTAAGAAAAGAGTTAGGACTGAAAAACATACTCTTTTCACTTCCCATCCATCAAACACTGAAATAAAAGAAGACCCAGAAAATATATCTGCCAACCTTCCAGGCCTATCCAAACCTGTGTAATGAGTTCGTTTTCCTATGGACCTCAAAAGTACAACACAGGGAGTCCTCATAATATTCGCAGACCATATTTTTCATTTGCACTAAGTACACACATCAATTCCCGCGTGTTAAAGATGCAGGCCATCTGCGGCCTGACTTAGGAATACACCCATCGCTCCACAGAAAGCTGCTCAACTCCTGCAATAGGAATCAACAACACACAAAGAACAGCGATCCACTTTTCCTGTTCAAGCAGAATAAAGTCATAAACACCTCGCAGATTTTCCCTTGGCCCCTCCACCCGGACGCCCGGCAGAGCAACACTAGAACAGCCAAGACCTCCTCGTCAGAAGAACAACTCCGCATAGCCCGTGCGTTTTCCTCAGCGGCTTTAATGAGGTCATTTAGACATCGCTTAAAAGGACTGTTCCGGCAAGAACCACTCCATTAGCCCCGGGAACTTAACTTGGAGCAGAGTGCCTTCGCACCGAGCGGGCGGCACTACCGTGGGCGCTCCCAGCTCCCACGCTCGGGCGGAGCCGGCAGGCGCCCAGAGGGAACTTTCCCTGGCGGTGGGTAAAGCCTTGCGCAGAGAGGGGGCGGAATGGAAAGCTTCCCCCCAGAGCAGCTACACCCTGGAGGTGGGTGGAGAATAAGGAGAGAAGCGAGAACTTTCCTCGGCAGCAGCTACACCCTCGTGCATAAGGCTGATGGGGGAAGGGAACCAGCGCGGGACCGACGACGTTGTGCGGGAGGAGGGGGAGGGAAGCCCGGGCTCTCCCGGGCAGCCGCCGCCGCCGCCTAAGCCAGCTTGGTCCGCAGCCAAACCCCACAGGAATGCAACGCGGTCACATGACCTCCGGCGGACGTGCAACTCCCTTCCCTCTCCAGGGACACCGTGCGCCATCTTGTACTGACGCAGTTACAAAGGCAGGCATGAGTTCATCCCCTCTCGCTCGTTCCCCACTCCTCTCCGCACATCCCCGGTACTGTTTGGGAAAGAGAAGCCCAGGCCTGGTCCTGCTTTCCTTTTCGCCAGCTCTTCGATGACGCCCGGCCCGCGGAGTCTTCCCTAGCGCTGGGATCATGGCGCCTGTTTTCTCCCTTTGCCTCCCCCGGCAGCTCCCGACCCTGCCCAGCTGCGGCTGCCCCTGCTGCAGGATGATGTCAGCACCAGCCAATCAGGGCGCGCCGGGCCACCCCACCCGGCCCGGCCATTGGCTGCTGCGCCGCTCCCGCCCCCCTCCTGACTCGGGCTCCGCCGCGGTTCGCTGCGGAGCCGCAGCCAAGGCACAAGTGCGGGGAGGGGAATAGGAAAAAAAAAAACCCTACACAAAAAACCGACAACCAAACCCACCAAGACGCCAGCCGCCATTTCGCGCAACAGGCAGAACCCGAGCGAGCAGCCCCAGCCAAGCGCCCTAAGGAGAAAGAGAGAAAGAAACAAGAGACACACGCACAGAAGAGTTAGACAGGAAAAAAATACCCATAGACTCCGCCATGATCACAAGACGTTTAATCGCCCCCCCCTCCTCCCTCAGACTTAATGCCCCATTACAGCCGCCTCCTCTGCGTCCAACCAGCTAGCAGATCCCTTCACCTCGGCTCCCTCCTGCCGCAGCAGCAGCTGTTTAGAGCCCCAAACTCTCTGTGCCCAAGGTGTGGGGGGACGCTAGTCTATGGCGCTGCTGCTAACTGCTTCTCCAGTCACCGGAATGTGGTGGCTCCATCGAGGCAGGGTAAGAGCTGCCAGCCCAGCTTTTATCTGGTGCCCCGAGTTTGCGCACTGAAGGAGACTCGCTCAGCCCCTGGTGGGCGTCGAACGAAACCCCAGCCGCCGCCTCCCCTCCCTCAATCAGCCGTATCGCTGGAGGGGCTGAAGCCGGGCAGGGGAGGCAGGGCGGCGTACGGGTACAGTGGGAGCTGGGAGGAGATACGGTAGCAGGAAGAAGGGCTGCTTACGAATGGCAGAGGCTGTGTCTGCCCTGAAAGGCTGGGCGAGCTCCTGGCTGTGGCAGCGCCCGCTGGTCTGGATGGAAGGGCGCCATTCCTGCTCCCCGAGCGCTGTTCTCTAAAGGGCAAACGAGGCTCGTTCGCTGCTTGTCTCGTTCCGTGCAGAACAGAAACGCCTTCAGCGAGTGCTGTCCCACTCGCTTTAAGGAAAGAGGCTTTTTCCCATTTGCCTTACATGAGTCCTAAACGCTTCAAGGAAGTTTCTCAGCCTCGAGTGTCCTACTGAGAGTTTCAGTCAAAACCTCCTGAGCAGGTCTGCAAAAACTCCCGCTCCTTTCTCACTCCCCTCTTCCCCGCCCCTCAGTTAGTTCTTCTGCGTGTGAGCCATCCGGCGGGTCTGCCCGGATTTTCGAGCAGTTTGGGCCGAAAATGTGCTGTTTGAGATTCATAAAGAACACGTATGCCGAGAGCATCAACGGTCGTGAGGAGGAAGCCGGAGGCTGGGGGTGTGAGAGAGGCCGAGGAGGGAGTTTTTGCGTTTATTCCTCTGAGGATGCAGCTGTGACTCAGACACCCTCGCTCCCGCCCGCGCTCGGCCCCACAACAGGCCAGGACGGAGCCCCCGCCCCTCCCGCGCGGGCTGTGCCGCCGGGGCTGCGGATCGCCCCCAGCGCCAGCCCCCGCTGCAGCCGCCCCTCCTCCGCTGCCCTACTTCCCGCCTCACGGCCCCCCTACCCAGCCCCTGCCGCAGTCTGGTGCCGCGGCCGCGCCCAGACCCCCGAGCCGTTCAGCGTGTTGCAAAATGGACTCTGAGGGCTCGGCGGGCGCGGGCTGCACTCCCGGCCCGTAAGCAAAATGGCGGCTGTTTGGCTTCGCCTTGGTAACCCTGCCCCTGTCAGGCGGGGCGGGTGAGCCCCGTGCAGGGGGAGGGAGGGGAGAGCGGACGCCATTTTCCCAGAGAGAGGCAGTGACATAGAAGGGAGCGTAGGAGGCTGGAGGGAGGGAGGCACGGGAGCAGCGGCGGCACCAGCGGGGTTTGTACACAGGTCCCAGGGCAAAGGCGCCTTTGAGCTGGTCCCTGTAGGGTTCTGCGCACTGAGCTAGGTTTGGGGGGAGGGGGGGTTTCCTCTTTCCCTTTTCTTTCTTTTACTAGAGCCTACTGAGGGCTGAGTCCTGCCTAGGGTAGGGATATCCGCAGTGGGCTGTTGCATTGTTTTGGTTGGGATAGAGAAGGGGCTCAGCTGAGGGGTCCTGTTGCCTGGCCTGTGACCATTACAGGTGAGTCTTTGGTTATTCTGCTATGGGTGCTTTGGGGGAGGGGGCGGGTGGGAAAAGGGAATGAAATGAGACCGGAACGTCTCAATACCTTCGGTGCGAGTATAACTCCTTTCCACCATGAAACGTGTTTAATTTCTGTTTAAGTTGCCTTGAATTTGCTTTTCCTTTTGTGGGGTTTGGTTAAAAATGGCAGGCTGTCGTTATATCTTATGAATATGGCGGGTTACTGTAACTGGAGGAGCTGAGGAGAATTTTTTGGCAGTTACGCCAGATTTATGCATTATGCTTGGAAAAAGAGCCAGAAGGAGCTATTATGTGACAACATAAGGTTCCTTGGGCTGGCGGTTTTCAGAACGGGTTTGTGCGTTATTGGGACTGCGTATTGAGTTTTACGAAGCTTGGTGAAGCCTATTCTTTTCCTCCATTCTGTATATTTTTGCTTTGTGATACTAAAATGGCTCGTTATAGGCCTAATCTCTTTGCCTTCCACACCCCCGCCTCCCCGCCTGCCTCCCTGTTAATATCTCCGCTTCGTGGTGTAACCTGGACAAACGGAGAGCTGTCCTCAGGAGTTTCTGTGCCAATTTAAAAGGGGATCATTCTCCCCACCCCCTTTCTCGAGGTTGTAAGTAGTTACAGTGGTGCACCGTTTTCTTGCTTTAGTTTCTGCAGCCAGTGTTCGTGTTCCCTGGGTGGCATATTTCAATCTCTTTCCTGAAGCAGTGAGTGTTGGTGGGTTAGACCGTATTGCTGCAGACGTAGGGGAGGAGAAACAAACGGTTCACTGTGTACTACTAAATAGGGTAGGGAAACATAATATAGCCTGATTATTAAGGTCCTGTATTCCCCCATACTCGGCTATTAGGGAATGTGTCTGAAAGCCCCGAGGTCCCTAAAATGGTACATACTACGTGTCGTCAAAAGCAGAAGTTCAGTGCTGCATCTAGATTTAGGAATGTTTTAGTCCGTTTATTTACAGTACCTTAAAGGAATAATAGCGAAGCGTTTTTGTTATTCAGGGTTCAGATCAGAGAAAAGCAGGGGATATTCATGGCAGTACTTACAATTCATGATTAATTGATTATCATTACTATACTTTTAAGGTTACTTTAAAAAAATGTGGAGCAAATTTATTAATTTCCCTCTTTTGTCCTTTAGAGATTCTAAAAATGGCGGCCTCAGGCTGATGTTGTGGTAATCTAATCAGCTCGGGTCCTCCACACCCCATGCAGTGCGTTTGTCTGCAGCATATTAGTGTCTTACTATGTTTAAATTAAAAGACTGTTCCCTTCAAATAACGTACAAAACATTCGTTGACTTTACTGCGATTTAAAAATGCTGTGTTCCAGCTGATTAATTTTATTGGTTATGTGTGTGAAAGGCAAGTGAACGAGACCACTCTTGTCGGGGAGAAGGGGGGTGGAAAGAGGCAGCAGACTCAAGCTCCTTCGAGGGGTGTGTATATGGTGCTGTAAGGTAATATGTATGTCAGTTTAGTAAATTGGAAAAGCTCCTGCCTTTGCGGTCAATATTGTCCTATGTCTGTCTTACTAATGACATAAAATCAGTAATATTTGTCAACACGAGTAGTGGATTAAGATCACTTAGACAGTCAGCTAAATTCTTTAGAAACACAATTGTGAACGTCATGTTCATCTTCCAGGAAATACCTTCACTGCATATCACTGTAGTAATTCCATGTATTCATAATTTGAAAATACAAAATGAATTTAAGGGAATAATGCATGCGAGATTACAACCTGTTACTTTATTTAAGACATGGAATTTCTTGCTGCCACGTAATCTTGGCATTGCAATTTTTTCTTCAATTTATTTTGTATATTGCTGTATAAGTTGTGTATGTGGTAATACACGTACAAATACTGAGGGAAGGTGCAGTTTGTAACCTCTAATTTTTTTCCTAAATGAAATATGAACCTTTTAGTATCACCACTATAAATATGTTTGAGTGGGGGGAAGGGAGGTCACAAGGATTCATTATTTGGTAGTTGGTGCAGTGTATTCTAATACATACTATAGAGGCTGCAAATGGCGTGTTTTAAGCCACAATAACAAAAAGTAGTTTTTCACCTTTTTTTTAACGCCTGTTTTTAATCTTGTCTTCTAAATTAATGAGATATTAATTCCTCTTCCAGTATAACTTTAGAATCTTCTGGATTTAAGCAATCAGAAGTGGTATTGAAGGTATTGAAGTGGCAAAGCTGTCTTCAGTCTTTAACCAGTTTTAATTTGGATACCGTTTACACTAATGTGGGATTTAAGGTATACCTAAAATTGAACAGTAAAATAGACTTTTAGGGTGTTGTTAATGCATACCTTTAGTGGGTTTTGAGGCCAAAGGCTGAGTGATTTCGTTAATTCTTCAGTAATCCATGCTCACATTGTCTTAATTTATATAAATGTGGGGTTTTTTCCCCCGTAAACCTTGTCTTATTCTCTTTATTTGAAAATATATGAAAAAGGCTCTAAAGAGTATACGGGCCTTTATGGAAACCTTTTGCCTTTTTCTTTCCTCTCCTTCAGTTGAAAGCTCCTGTTCTTGATTTTTTTCTGACATTGTGACTTGGAGGGCTATACAGTCTGCAGCTCTTCATGGCCTCTGTCATCTTCTCAAGCAGGCATCTGATTCACAATTAGAGGAAAATAACTTCGTACACTTTACAAAAAGTGTTTGGGGGAGGGTAATGAAATAACCCAAAAAATACTAATTTTCAAATTTTACAGCTTATTTTCTGCACTAAAAACAAACCTCTTGGGAATTTAGAGAGATCTTCCAGAGTTTTCCTGTATGAGTTTTAATGAGTCAGTTTGCCTTCGTGACTCAGTTTCTCCATTTGTAAAAACAGATCTGTGATTTGTTTTAAGGTGATGAGACTACAAAACAAATTCTACTCTTATTTTTTAACTCTGTTGATGTTTTTATTTATATATTCATAAGGAATGAAATACCCCTCCTCCCCTAAAACTAATACAAGCTTCTTGAAAGGGGGAAGGTTTGAAATATAAATTTTTATTTTTTTTTTTTAAGATACATTTCTGTTCCACAAACATTGTGTTACAAATGCAGTGGTATGGATTGAAGTTATGAAACCATTTATGTATCTTGAAGCTTTTCATATCTGAAGGAAAAATTTGCTTAATTGTCACTTAGCCTTTTGGGTGAGAGTTTTTGCCATCTGGGAAATTCCAAAGGGGAAATAATACTGACTCTTTAGACTAAATCTGGGGAAAGTTTCTCTTAGGACTAAGTAACCTCTTCAGGTTACTTTGAGGTAATGCAGCTCTTGATTTCTCTTGGACAGTTTCAGCACGCACAGCTATTAAAGTTCTGTTGGAAAGCAGCAGAAATACAGAAATCAGTGTCACACTGAAGGCCCTAGTGTTTCTCCAGTTCTGATCTTGGTTTGACTAAGGACAGTCTTAATTTTGCATGCATGCTAATACTAATTTTAGTAAGGACTATTTGTGGGACTGAGTTAAGGAGTGGTGTATGTAATTGTGGAATCGTGGTATTGTTCTAACTAGATTAATGTAAATGAAGGTTTAATTAAAGTATTTTGCTGTTGTCACGTGACATTCTAACAAAATTTAGTAGGAGGGGTATAGATGGGTGAAGATACAAAATAGAACCCAATTCAGACTTCTCCAGAGGTTCTAAAGAAGTGCATCTATGTTATTTGCTTCGTGATGTCCATACAAATGAGCATTTGTGAATGTCTCAAAAGCAAATTTTGTAGGACAGTGTTTCTTCAACAGGTACACTGTTTTAGTGCTTCCACTGTGGAAATAGTAGTTTTGATTTATTGCTGAGAGTGACACTTAAGGCATCTCTGGGGGAAAAAAGTTTCAGCAGATGTGGAATGTGGATTAGCAAAAAACCCCTCGAGTCCATGCTTCAAAATTCTGGATTATTTAAAATATTAATTATAGTGGGCTTTTGAATTGTGCAAGATGGATATTTCTGTCTACTTCGATGTTCACATTTTCTTAGTAACCTAAGGATTGTACCCACAAAACCTAATCTCTTTGAGGATCCAAGATTCTGCTCATGACCTTCATATTACAGAAAAAACCTGCTGTAGTTGTGTTCAAAGAAAAACTGCTGTTACCTTTAAGGCATAACAAACAAGTACTTAAAAGAAACCTTTTCAAGGTTTCATATACTTGCTGGGAGATACCGAGATTATTTTTATTTCCTCTTGCAAATCCTAATGTATTAAATGAAACAGGCAAGATTTTAAGATGTGTTGGTTATTAGAAAATGTTAGTAATTAAGGTTATCTGAAAACCTTTGAAGACAGTTTTGTTGCACAGAGTATGTTTTTTTAACATGCCTGACCTAAGTGTTTTTGTATATTATTTTTCAAGATTAAATATGGATAAGAACTATGGTAAGTCGGTGTCCATACTACGTATTTCAGAAGTGCATGTGAAGAATATATTATAGTAGCACACAGATGCACCCTGTGCAAGTAGAGTGTTTGTTACTTTTGCATATTGCATTACAAGAGTGCTATCTCTTGTTTCATGTGATAGTTCATACACTGCTTAGATGGAGATCCAGTGCTGTAAAACCTAGGTGAGACTTGGAAGGGACCAGCAATTTTGCAAATCAGGCACTTGCCAGAATAGTATTGTTTCTAGTTTTACAGTTTAATTTTAAGTTAGCACTTGGATAGTGTAGATACTAAAATTTTGTACTGCAGACTCAGGTTAAGGAAAGCTTTCTTATTTTATCTCATTTGTTGTTGCGTTTCGTGTATTTGATGCCATTGTAATCTAGGTAATCATTCACTTTTATATCTTCATCTCAAAAACAAATTGCCATCAACTTCAAAGACGAAATGGTAAGACTAAATTTTAATGACATTATTGTACTTTATATTGCAATTTAAGAAGGAAGACATAAAATCTGTTGTTGGCCCCCTTATCATAGAATGGTGTGAGCTGGAAAGGACCTTCAGAATTACTTTGTTCCAACGCCCTTGCCGTGGGCAGGGACACCTTCCAGTAGACCAGGGTGCTCAAAGCCTCTTCCAGTCTGGCCTTGAACTTCCAGGAATGGGACATGCACTGCTTCCCTGGGCAACCTGTTCCTAGTGCCTCAGCACCCTCACAGTAAAGAATTTCTTCCTACCGTCTAAGTCTCTCATCTTTCGGTTTAAAACTTTTCCCCCTTGTCCTGTCACTATCTACTGATGTAAAAAGTCACTCTCCCTCTTTTTTTATAAGTCCTGTCTAGGTACTGAAAGGTTTCATTGAGGTGTTCAGAGCCTCCTCTTCTCTAGGCTGAATAACCCCTGTTTTCAGCCTGTCTTTGTAGGAGAGACAAATTAATCTGGATTAATCTTTGTGACCTCCTCTGGATCTGCTGTAACAGGTCCACTTCTTTCTTGTGTTGCGGACTCCAGAGCTTGACAAGCTGTGGGTGGGATTTCTTGAGAGTGGAGTAGAGGGGCAGAATCGCGTCCCTCGACCTGCTGCCCATGCCACTTCTGATGCAGCCCAGGGCATGGTTGGCTTTCTGGGCTGGGGGTGCACACTGCCGAGTTGTATTGTCCTGCTTGTGAACCAGCACCTGCAAGCCTCTGTGCTCCTCAGGGCTGTTCTCCCCCCGTTCTCTGCCCAACCTGTACTTGTGCTTCAGATTGCCCTGACACAGGTGCAGCGCCTTGCATTTGGCTGTGTTGAATTTCATGAGGTTCACACAGGCCCACCTCTCAAGTGTGTCAAGGTCCGTCTGGATGATATCCCTTCTCTCCAGAGTGTTGGCCACACCACAGGGCTTCATGTTGTTGACAAACATGCTGAGAATGTGTTTAATCCATGTTGCCAACAAAGATTTTAAACAGCTGTGGTCCCAATACCAGTTCATGAGGAATGCTGCTCATCGCTTGGCTCCACTTTGATGTCAAACTTGACGGCTTGCAACTTGTACAAATGCAGCCATGCAGCCAGTTCCTTATCCACCGTATGGTCCATCCATCACTTTCATGTCTCTCCATTTCAGAGATAAGGATGTTGTGCAGAACAGTTATTTATCAGTCTCAGAAACTGATGAAACTAACAGCCTGTATTTGCCACTTGAGAATTTAAAATTGTATATGGGATGGTAGATTTGGGTCTTCTACCCCGAGGAGTTCTGGGTATTTAAGTTTGTTTGGTGTTTGTTACTCTTTAACGCTTCTAAATTGAAAGGGCTAAAGATACTTTTTAACCATCGGTAATGCTCTTAGGTTGCCTCGAGTAGACAGAGGTACCTACCTTCTAATTAGAAAGGTTATAATCGGGCTGGGTTGAAAACTGTATCGCAAGACAGATGATATTCGAAGTCTAGATGGTTAAGTCCTGTTTTAACTATTGGTTTGAAGAAACTTTTCCAATAAGGAGCATTTTTAGTCAGTTCTGCTTAAGCTGAAGACTTGAGAATTATAGCAACTTACTTATAGCTTTTGAGGCAGGTACAGGGTGATTACATGTCTCCTTTGGTTCCCAAACCTATCATTCTAGAACTGTGGAAGAAACATGAATACTTTATATATAATTCATAAACAATACAGTAGTTATTTTACTGGTAAGATAAGGGTAAGATTCTTCTCTCAAATGCATTACCAAGTAATTCTGCTGATTTTATTTCTTTTGCTTAGAATAGGAGCATTTGATGTGAATCTTTAATATCTTTAATATTATGCAGGATTTTTATGAATGACTGTGTTGTGAGGTTCTTTTAAATGTTTGTTCTCTGTCTTACTTTCCAATCACATCTTTTGTGCTGAAAGGCAAATAAAGCCAAACACTGCATCTTTTTGTCCCCTTCTGTGTGGCACTAGTAGTGAAAATTAAAAGCTGTGTATTGAGCTTCCATTGCTGGGCAGAATTTCTTTGTGCTTAAAGATTAGGTATTTTCTATCTCTGTTGCTATGGTTGAAAATACATACTGAAACCTCCATTGAAAACACAAAGGTATAGAGTTAAAATGCATGGAATCTAAATTTCCTAACCCAAATAATACAGTTTTGCAAGATAATTGCAATTGAAAATAAATTGGATTTTGTTTTCTTGGAAGTAGGAAAGATCTTTTGATCTTACACTTCAGTGTTTTTTGTGTCCTTGACCATGATACAGTTCTTCCATCTGTTACCTCATTTTTTCTTGCCAGTATCCTCCCCAAGTTTTTGTTTAGAACATTGAAATACTGCCAGACTGTTACCAAATAATACAGTCCAGGTTGAACTGTAGTTAAAATTACACAAAGGCGTTCTTCTAACTGCCAGGAAGAATTAAAAGTTTGTGTTTGAAAGACTCTGACTTTCTGGCTTGCTTCTGTTTAGATTCCTAGGCCTAGGTGTAGCAGTTAGGTGAATGTCTACAAATTGCTTCCATGAGTAAAAGTAGGACTGTTGGGCTATTTAGGTAAATCAAATGCCACAGATTAAAAAGAGGAGCTAGTTTTTGGAATCTACATAAGTGAGAACATATCAAAACAAAAATATGTTTAGCTGAAGTGTCAGACTTGAAATGAGTCAAAAGACTTTACTTCTTCTGTAGTAGGTAGCTAATAATTACAGTAGATTCCCAAGTCTTACTAAGCAGCATAGAAAAAATTAATTAGTTTATTTGATTTCATGAAGCCAGCAACATGTTTATAGTGTTGAAGGCAACACCAATATCTATTTTTAGCCACATATTTTTCCACTGTAAAATCTGGGCTTGTTGGGAGGAATATTGGTGAGTAAATCGCCATGAAGTATACTGTTACATTTAATAAAAAATAAATCGACTTATCCCATACAGTTGTGGACATGAATTAGAATTCTTACAGAATGTGGACTGTATGTACTTGCAGAAAGCCTGTATATTTTAGGATGTTTGTCAAGAATAACAATGTAAGGTAATGGAGGTAATGTTTTCTTGGAGAGTAATTGCTAAGTCCCAGGCATTTTGTCTAAGTTTAATCAACTGCTTTTTATCATTTTTTGCTAGATGGAGAAATAAACATTTGCAGTAAAATGGCTGATGGAAAAAATGACCTAAAGCCAAAATATTTTTACTGGGAAATTACTTTACTAGTGTTCTTAGCCTTTGAATTTTTCGTTAAAGGCATTTTATATTCTCAGTGATATATCATAGAAGGTTAATGTTAGGTAGTTAATATATACTTCTTCAAGCAATAAGCAATATTGCTATGAAAATATAAATTTTCTCTTACTCCTCTTCGTGTGCTTTACTTGTTTTGTATTTTACAGTTCCTTGACTCTCCAGCTCAAATAATTGATGGTTTTTGAATGACTAGGCTTTTTTTTGTGTGACTTATTTTCAGTTGTATAGCAGGTGTTTAGTAAACTTAGGGACATCAAGCAGTTGGCAGTTAATTTTCAATCTCGGGTGTTGCATTCTGCAAATAGAAAACATAATCTGTAAGCATGGTCTTCGTTAGTGTATCTCTGCTTACTGTTTCTTTGATAGATTTCTGTTCAATAAACTAATTCTTATTCTTTCTCTGACTGCTTTTACCTTTATTTCCCTCCTACCACTCATTCTTTTTCTCTTCCTAGTCCTATATTTTGTCTAACTTCCACTGAGAGAAGAAAAGGAGTGAAGAGAGTGAAGAGGTAAGGGCAAGTCTACGTATTTTAAGGGACTGGCGTAAATATTTGAGGAAGAGACCTTACTCTCACTCACGGGAATAAGCAAGAGCAGCACTGTTGGACCAGATAGTAAAGGAAAATACCTTATGTCCAGTGGAAAGCAGCTTTGCTGTATAGCAGAGACTTGGCTAAACTGGCAGACTGACTCTCGGTTTGTACTTAAAAGTGTGGCTTGCTTTGTGCAGACTAGAATCTGTTTAGTACATGTTATGACCTGTGTACTGATGGAAATCTTGTTACATGATGGAAACTCAAATTTTTTATGCTTAAATCTTGGATACCATGAAGGAGGAAGGGGTTTTTATTTTTTTGTTTTACATACTAAACTCTGACCAATTCGTAAAGTTTGGCTGTCGTTCAAAATATGACTGTGATCTTTGTTGAATGTAAAATACTGTGTTTGTCTCAGGATGTTCATAAGCCGAAACAGGTTGCCCAGCGAAGCTGTGGACGCCCCGTCACTGGAAGTGTTGAAGGCCAGGTTGGATGGGGACCCTAAACCTGTCCCTACCCGTGGCAGGGATGTTGAAACTGGATGATCTTTCGGGTCCCTTCCAACCCAAGCCGTTCCGTGATTCTGTGCTAGTAAATCATGCTTATTGGCACTACTTTAAAAGCAAAGTTGGAGGAGGAGTCTTACTTTGTAGTTGGTTGTAATAGCACTATTTCTTAAATGTTGGTCTTATGATCAAGTAGGTGTGTGTCGGTACAACCAATAATGTCACAAAATAGAAATTTGGCAGGGCTAGAAGCTTAGTACCCTTGAGCTCTCTGAAGCTTACTTAAAATCCAAGAGGGGATGGGGGCAGCTGTAAGCAGTAATCTTGCAAGAAACAGGGAGAGGAAGCATAATGATTTTAGCCATTAGCTGTCATGTTTAACTTCAAACCAGCCATAGTAGGTACTTTTTTTGGTTTTTGTTTGTCTGACAGGGCACATGAGGAGGAAGTTAGATGGACATGAGTACTGACAATGTATAGGTGACCCTGGACAGCACAGGAGGCTTTTGAGGTACTTGTGAGCAACGCTAGGAGCCGTTAGTACTGTGATGAGGAGGAAGATACTGCTGAGAGGAATATAGAGAAGATTAAATCAGTGGGAATGTTTGAGCACACACTGCAAATACCAGATTCCTTTTAGAACATCATGTTTCTTTTATGTGATGTGCAAGAGGTGTCATTAATAGGTCTTAATTTGTATATTTGAGTGTGCCTACTGTGTCTTATTTTTCCTACTCCCCTTTCTTACTTGTCTCAGCACAAATTAGAAGTAAGCTGCTAATTTATCTGTTAGGTTACCGTGGAAAGCAGCAAACAGTAGCAAAGGTCTTAGTTTGGACTCTCAGTTGTTTCTAAGCCTGCCCAGTTCTTACTGCAACTGCAGTGGTGTAACATCTGGAAATTGGATATCCATCCTGATCTCTTAGGAAAATATATACTACTGTGGAACATGTTAGAGGAAACAGAGAAAACTTCCTTGTATGTAAGATTAGTCATTTATTCATGTATTCTGCTTCTAGGTCTGATTAAAGATGTGTTACTTCCTGAGAAACAGACAGCAATGAATAAATATTGATTATTTTATACATTTATTTATGGTATGTGCATATATGCTGCATATTTTTTTTGGTATTTGTGTGTTGATACATGCATATACATATACATGTGCACAGTGTAGTTCGCTATTTGAAGGATATCTAGAGTATACCATTAAAATGCCAGTTGCTCTTGCAAATTTTAAAAATAACCTATTTCTTGTTGGACTCATATGCTCAGAGCAGTAGTAGAAAGCAGCAGTTTAGAAAAGCATGATTTTATTTAATAAAATCCTCTTTAAATCTTCTCTCTTCTCCCTTTCCCAATTTAAAAAAAAGTTAAAAAAATAAACAAAAAAAACCAAGAAACAAATAGAACCCAACACACACGCACCTCCTGAACCAAAACCAAACAAATTCCAAAGGGGGGAAAAACCTGGAGGTAGGAAAGCCAAGTAGTAAAGCTTAGTTTGTTGGCTTTGTGACAGTTCAGGACATTAGTTTTCACACTGTTTGTGGACTCTGACAAACTATTGATAGTTGCATTTTTAGTTAGATTTTTCCTGTATACGTGCTAGGGCATAGGTGTATCAACTTTCCTTAGGTCCATTATTGTGGATTTCTTGGGGTCAAGGGTGGTTCCCATGACCATGGGTTAAAATTATTGGTCTGTAATTCTGAAGGAAAGTATGACAAGAATTGCTTTTGCTCATGATTGCAAAATGTGTGTACACATATGATGTAATTGGAGGGAGGAGGAGGAGAATATTTAGATTGCATTCTCAGTAAATCCAACTTATGCGTAGAAGATGCATGGTGAAGTAATAAAATACAAAAAACAGAATACTACTTTTTGGTCATCTATTACCTGAAATGACTTTGTATAAGCAAGGAGTAATAAGATAAACAGGAGTCAGCAGAGGTCTGAAAGCAGTAATAGAATCTTGGAAATCTTTGCATCTTGACTGAAGGACCGTATTGGTATGGGAAACAGTAATTAGTTTTGGAATGATCCTTTGCTTTGGAGCGAACCTGGACTCACAGTAGTATGGGTTTTCTGCTGAGAGCAAATGGAAATTAGTTTTAGTTTGGGCTTAGTGGTGTAGAACACTTTTACATCCGAATTGACTTGAAGTTACAACCAGGTTAGCATTGTGTGCTGGTTAAACTGAAAGGTTTTGCTTGGCTCAAGACTGTCATGCAGATAGTTTATGTGTTTTAACACGGATTTATTTTTATCTGTAAATCTCATAACTCTTCTACTTTTTCTCTTTTTTCCTTGGTTAGTGCTTGAGTGGAAAATTGACTGTTTCAGCAATTTCATTTTGTTGCTTAAAGTTAATTCCCTTAAGATTTGTCCACATCTCATGAAAATGAGTCTCTGTGTATACTTTATAAATACTGTGTGTGTTCTGATGCTTAATACTGCTCCAGGAAATGGTTACTAATTTCTTGCCTGGATTTAAAGGTGTGAGGCAAGGGGTTTACCAATACTCTCAGTTTAGCGAAAGAGAGCCTCTTCTGTACTTGTGTTCGGGGGAAATAAGCTCTGCTTAAACATGAGGTGAGCTGTCCATTGCTGGGTAAGTTGGGAAACAACATAACTTTTTAGTTGGGGACTGACAATTACTGTTGGCCATTTCAGTTACTCAGTTTACTACATATGGGAAAATTATCGCTTTCACCTTTTATGTATTCGGTAGTACATATTTCAAGTTATATGATTTTGCTTTTAAGGAGAGATAGTTGTCATATGTAGATAGGTTAGAAGGTTTTGGTTAATTTTTCTTCAACTCTGGTTCTGTGGATTTTGTATATGAATCTTGTGAAAATACAGAGTACACAGTATAGAGATGGTAATTTGGTTAGTATATTAATATTTCTGTAGTGACATTCGTTAAGGACTTTAAGGTGAAGTTGTATGCATTAGTATAAAATCTAAATAATTATTTATCTTCAACCAGCACTGTTTCCTCTAATGAAATACTTAGCCAAATTATAGGCTAGTTAGAGTTAGGTTTTTCTCCTTAAACCTCTGTGTTTAGGGAGATTCTGGTAATTCTCTTTGCAGAGGCATTCTGTGGTGAAATCTCCCAAATCTTGAAACATCTAAACTATCTAATAACTGGGTTTTTTATCTTGTAGTTGTTGACGGGTGATGACTGATAACTGCAATTGATGACTGATTTTCTGCAATTGGCAGAAAAAAATATTGAAGAATTTTACATGTATATTGAAGTCATAAAAACACTAACAAAAAGACTTGGTATTTTTGTAATGTCTGGTGATGTGAGAAACTTGAACTGATTTAGCAATCATCTTACTTAAGTTGGTGTAGTCTTCAGTGTATGTGGGAAATTCTTGTATTTGAGGTAGGATATAATTTGATTGTAAGCTTATTTCATGATTTCGCTGATTTCCCTTTACAAATTAGAAAAGTTTCAAGTTGCTTTGTTCTTGACTTCTATAGTAAATGTATTTTTTTAACTTCTATATGCTTTTTGCTTTTTGTATTTGTCACATGACAGTAGAATCTGAAAATTGATTCATGGGAAGTGAAAAACAAGGAATAGTGACACTGTGTAAAAAGCTGTCAGAGATGCGAAGAAGAATAGTAAAAACAGCTTTCATTAATTTTTTTTTCCCTCTTTGGTTTTTGTAGTATTAGACATAAATATGGTTGAGAAAAACCCCAACAAACTAAAAACCCTCACCATATTGTAATAAATAATATTACTCTTAAGTAGTGTGAGTAGTAATACTATCTTGATATATTAATGTCTCTTTAGGATTTTTTTTATAATTAAGACAAAATAAGTTGTTACTGGTGTTGCCACCATCTCTTACTGATTTTTATGAAAAGTTTTGTGTCTCTGAAACTGGATGAGAGCTTTAGTGTTCTTAGACATACAACATAGGGTCTAGCAGGTTTAAAACTACTGATGTAATTTCAGGAGATCACCCACTTACCTTCTGATTCAAGAGCTGAGCTGTCTATATTTGGGGGTTTTTCCTCCCTTATGTACCAGTGGAAAAGTCAGCTTTTTTCTTCTGATATGACACAAGTGATCTTAGCAGGACATGACAGGAAGGAAATGTGGTCTTTGTTAGTCCACAGAACAATGTTGTGTAAGTGGAATACCTCAGGGATAATATGTAAGTTATTTTTGGTTCTTTAGTGCATAAATTATGTTCTCTGTACAAAGCTATGGAGATTAATATTTTGGAATGTATTATGCTCTTATACTTCTGTTGTTAGAGTACAATTAATTTTTTAAAAATGGGTTCTGGTGTCATAAACAAAGTGGATCGTGAGAAAGTACAGTGAGGCTTCAAATATTTTAGTCTGGATGTGGCTGTTGAGTCGAAAAGCTCCTGTGTATTCTCTAGAGACAAGAAGTGCTGTTAAAAGTGTAAACCAGTATGAATGAACAGTGAAGTGTGATGGATGTGAAGAGGTTGATCTTGCACAAGATAAATGTTTTAACCAGATTGAACAGAAATTTGTTTGGGTTTTAAGATGAACATTTTATTATTAGGGCAAGATAAACTTTCTTACTGCAGCTAAATAAAAGCAAAATTTGTTTGAATAGGGGATGGGTTTTTTTCATGTAATAAAGCTGTAGGGTGATTATGTGAAAATTTGGTGAATATAAGACATTGCCAAAATTCTTCTAGAGCTTGGAGTGTACTATCATTAATAGAGTGGACTATAACAAAATTGGAGGTCCTCTGCTGTTGTTAATTAAGGTACAGTAGATGAGCCACTTTGCCCTGTAAAGAGCTGATCAATGAACTTTGGGACTAACAGTTTTTATATAGTGGCTTTTAACTCTGTGACCCCGAAATTAACTGGACAAACCAGTGTGGTCTTCCTATCTTTCAAATGCATATACTGCTTGAAGAAAGACTTTCTTAAACAGGAAGTTGTGGAAATGAATGTACCTATGAAAACCGTTTCTTAAAGGCCATGGATGACAGATTGTCAGAGTTCTGAAAGAATAATCAGTTGAAAAAGATGGATACTTGCAGAAATTGGAAAGTACCAAGTCATGACAGCAGGTATTATTTTATGATTCATCTAAAATATCAAGCTTCAAAGGCTAAGCAATCTCTTAATAGATAAAATTCCCCTGTGGTTGTGTTATTTTCTTTTTGAACTTATAAAAATACTGGGAATATTAGTATGTCATGACAATGCTTCTGTTTCTGACATGGCAGAAAATACTTACTTTCCATCATCCCAAATTTGGCATTAGTGTAGTGATCATAATTGGATGGCCTAATATGAGGTCACAGTTTTGTTTAATAAGTGTGTGTAGTGTTACTAATTTATCCTAGATCTCCCCCCGCTCCCATTACGGGCATTTGTTGAGGATGGCTACTCATAAATAATGAGCAGTATTTGTTTGAATTAACTTGGCTGTGTAGGTATTACAAGCCAGTGACTGCCTCTGTTCTTCCATACTTAACTGTAGGCAAAGGAAAATCACTTTAGAGGGTTTTTTGTGTGTGATGAAGAAGGTGGTAAAAAACAGTGAGTTAGTATTGCAATCGTGTTCCACTTCCTTTTAGATGAAACAACATCTGTTTATTGCTCTTCAGGCAAAAAAATCTTCAATTCCTCAAGTTTCTGGTTTTATTCAGTATAGATCAGGCTGTTAGAATTTTTGACTGAATTCTGACAGAGCTGTATTTGAATATCTTGCCATAGGACAGGAGATTTGTTTTGGCTGTGTGCCCCCCCACCTTTTTTGTTGGTTTTTTTGTTGTTGTTGTTTTTGTTGTGGTGGTTTTTTAGCAAGAATGGTGATGTATTTGCTGTGTCAGAGATTGACATTAATTGGGATATGCATTAGCCACTGATTTTCAGTCTATACATGTCTCTATAAACATATGCATAGCTCTTGTTTTTCTGCATTGCATTAAAAAAAAGCCCTAAATATCACTTGATTATCAGATTTGGTAAGCAAATCTCTTCTTTCTGTGTTGATAGTGGAGGTCACTTGAATATGTGATGATTGGTATGTAAGTTTGGAGATGTCACAGCCCATGAGACAGCTGTCTAAGCATGTTCTTCATTTCTATCAGTCTCTGGGGCGTTTTTGCCTGCATTATTTTACAGCTGATGCTCTAACCGGTTAGAAGTGTTTAAAGGAAATGTTTTAAGAGAAACCACACTAGCACCAAAATCAAGTTTAAGTACAAGAAACATCTAAGAGAGGATCTTGATCCCAGGCAGTGGTGTCCAGTATGTCTTTTAGACTACATTGAACCAGTAAAACTGTTTTTTTATAATTACCTAGTAACAGGCATAAAGGAAAAACTCCGTTCTGCTAATGATTGTCACACTGCAGGGAGTAATGGAACAGCCATTAACCCTGGGCTAGCTGATATACCTGGATTTAAAAAATTAATGGTTTCCTTTCAGTTATTGGGTAATTTTTTTACTCTTTTAGAAGATGGGAACTAAATGGTGATTTGATGTTTCCTGTAAATTGTAGGTGCAAGCTATTCATGGTTCTGCCTTACTAGTAGAGTTACCTATCTGGTGGCAAAATGAGTGCTCACATAAACTGTTAGAGGGGCCTACGATTTGTTTTCATGCCTTCTACTGAAAATATTCTATACCTGCTTTTGGTTTAACATGTTTTTCTTGCTACTTATTCTTGGAAATAGTATGTTTTCTCTTAATTTTATGCATAGCTAGTGATATGGTTTGTTATTTGTGGTATTTAGTAAGAAAACGCTCACCATTTAAATGAAGGAAGCAAAACATTCCGAAGGCTGCTTGGCCTTAGAGCTTTCCAGTTCGTTGTATTTGGCGTCTGACATAATAAGACCAAAACACACCTTTGAAGTCTAGAAGGAGAATGAACTGTGCGTTTAGGCACCTCAAACATCTTGACATGTTCTTATGTTAATTGCCAAACTTCAATAGTGTTACAAAATTTAGGAAGTTAGGTAAAGACTTGCTGCCATCTCATACTTTAGAGATGTCTTGTATGTGCCACTTCTTTATCCTGAAGGTGCTGACCTATTCAATAAAAGAAGACAATTGATATTTAATTCCACAGTGTTTGTCTGAAGTCCATTTTTCACTAGGGGCTTGTGGTTTTTTGTCATTGTAGTGTTTGGCCAAGGATAAGATGTTAAAATGAAGTTCAACCAGGGAAAGTGCAGAATTCTGCACCTGGAACAGGCCAACCCTGGATGTACGGACAGACTGCGGAATGAGAGGCTGGAAAGCAGTGCCACAGAAAGGGACCTGGGGTCCTGGTCATTGGAAAGTTGAACCTGAGTCAGCAGCACCCTGGCAGCCAGGAGGGCCAGCTGTGTCCTGGGCGGCATCAGGCACAGCATTGCCAGCAGGGCAAGGGAGGGGATTGTCCTGCTCTGCTCTGCACTGCACTGGGGCAGCCTCACCTCGAGTCCTGGGGGCAGTTCTGGGCACCACAATATAAAAAAGATGAAGTCATTAGAGAGTGTCCGAAGGAGAGCAACAAATACAATGAAGGGCCTTGAGGAGAAGCCATATGAGGAACGGCTGAGGTCACTTGGTCTGTTCAGCCTGCAGGAGACTGAGGGGAGACCCCATTGCAGTTACAACTTCCTCATGGGGAGAAGGGGAGGGGCAGACACTGATCTCTTCGCTCGGATGACCCGTGTGACAGAACCTGAGGGAATGGCCTGAAGTTGTGCCAGGGGAGGTTGGATATTAGAAAAAGGTTTTACACCCAGAGGGTGGTTGGACACTTGAACAGGCTCCCCAGGGCAGTGGTCACAGCACCAGCCTGGCAGAGTTCAAGAAGCGTTTGGACAATGCTCTTGGGCAAATGGTGTGACTCTTGGGGATGGTGCTGTGCAGGGCTGGGAGTTGGTCTTGATGATCCTGATGGGTTCCTTCCAACTCAGCACGTTCTGTGATTCTGTGAAATATATTGATCTCAAAATTGTTGTGCTTTTGTAGACATCAGCTAAGATACAACATTTTGTAGTATGAGTGTCTTTACTAGGCAGAGTATGTGCTTCATTGAAAAGTGGTCTGTGGTCTTGCAGTTGTGACATTTTGGAAAGAGTTTGCAGTTGTTCTTTATGTAAGTACTGAAGATACTGGGCTTATTTTACTTAAATTACGTAGTCACTTGTGTAAAACCTGGTCTATGTAAGTGCATAAAGGTGCATTAGTTTACTAATCAGTGAATAGCTGAGAGCTGTTTACATTTCTTGTGTACTTGATTGGGTCTTCTGCCCTATGCAGTAAGGGAAGTGGGGGACTGGTGGTAACTGGCAGACTGGTTGAATCCTATATGCACTCATGCGAGTCAAGCAGGTTGTGGTTTGCTCTACAGTTAAAAGCTACTACTGATTATTTTTATTTTACTTCTTTAGAAAAATCACTTCAAAAAGTGGCACTGAATGGGCATAGTATCTTCTAATGGTGATTTTTTAAAATGGAAAATGTTTCCCATCATTATTGTGAATTGTTAGAATGGTTTTGCTTTTAAAAAAATACTAAATGGTAGTGAAGACATTAGATTTTTTTTTTTTTTTTTTAAACTGCAAAATAAAAGTGAACAGTGCTGTCTCAGACCTAGTTGCAAATTCTCTAGCTAGGTTTCTCTTGGAAAGTACAGCAGCCAGGCTTTGACAGCACAGAGCAGTAAGCAGATGTATTTCATGTTCAGTAAATCTGCGATAAAGCAAGTCCCTGGCACTTCCTGATTGTGCTGGGATTTTTAATCAGAAAATTGAGTGATTGTCCATTTGTAATATTTTCAAGTTCAGCTGTTAAGATCATCACATTCTTTGAAGAAGTTTATTTGCAGTTAACTTTTAGAGAAGATTGAATGTTTTCCTTTCCTTTTTTGCTTGTGTAAAATTAATGTAATAATTGTGGCAGACATAAGTGGCAGTCTTTTTATTAAAATACGTAAGTGATGTAAAATTGCCTGGGTTTTAAATGAACTGACTTAATCTTTTGCATGTTTTGGGTTTTTTTAACAGGGTTTGTGGATGCACTTAGATGTTTGCAATGAGCACTGTGGCTGGCATGCCCCAGTGTTTTGGATACCAATGCATAGGACTCCGTAGTAATCGAATTTATCAGAAACGAACGTCATGAGCATAGTGATCCCATTGGGGGTTGACACAGCAGATACTTCTTATTTGGAAATGGCTGCAGGCTCAGAGTAAGTATGTGGACATAATTTGTAAGTTTTCTTACTTATTTTTAAATTATTTTTATTTTTTCCTTCATGACTGTCTTTTGAATATAGTTGGAGAAAACTTGAACGTCTCCTTAGTTTTGTTGAATCTTTAATTAGTTAAATTAATAACTGTCACTTTATTCTTATGTCAGTTTCTTCATCTTCAGGGGAAGCAAAGGGGAGAGAAGCTAAATGTTTCTACAAATGCGTATTTTTCTTGCTTATCAGACTGAGAAATAAAGATGCTGCTTGGTTTACTTTTTGTGCTTCAAATATTTTGCCATTTCAGTTTCCTTTTTAACTACATGTAACAAATATTTTTGATTTTGCACATTACTAAGGTAAATTAATTTGCTGCATTAAACTGCAAGAAAGTCGTAGTAATTAAGACAAGGGTGCATTTTTTTATGAAAATTGAAGGCCTGGCTTAAATGGCCAATACCGCGTCTTCAGAAAGTTATTTTTAATTGTAAAGCTAGTAGAAAATTATTCATTTAGTAACTTTGTATAAAGGATTACAAAGAGCCAATGAAATCATGCATTCAAACTCTGGCTTTGGATGAAATAAGTGTAGTGAGTTTCTGGGTTTAGGGGAATGGGGAGGGTGGCTTGTGGGGTTTTTTGTTAGGTTTTTGGAGGGTGGGGGGGGTGTTGTGCATGTACGTGTGTGGTTTTTTGTGTTGTGGTTCTTTCTGGCTTTTTCCCCCATGTCTCCTGTACAGTTTTGATTGGCTAAGGTTTAGGTACTGTTGATCTCTGACTGGACACTTCTCTTGTCAGACATCTCTCCATGTGTGTAGCATCAACATAACTGTCAAATGTTTGAGAAGCAAGTGGTTTTTCTACCAACTTTAAAGGGAAGTTTGAGCTGACCTCTAGAGTGGCTTTTTAAAAGGATGTTTCTCTCCTGTGCTTCCAGTTCTATATGAAGCTATTCTAGGTTTGTGCCGTTTCTTTGAAGAGAATCAAGAATTTGCAATTCAAAATTTTTTGTTACGTAAAATTTTTAAAGTTGTTTTATCTTTCGTATTACGAACACTATTTACTTTGGTGCAGAAGATTTTTTAGCTTTAGTAAACCGTTCATATCTCTTTTCATTATCTTTTCCTGTGCTTTTCTTTTATGTTTAGAGAGGGTCATGATTCCTGAGGTTGCTGACATTCCTTGCAGACACAGCATGTCATGCTGAAATTAAAATAAATAAATATATTTGTCGGTATAAACAAGATAGAGTTCACAGTGTGTTATTTGCTTGATACTGTGGCAGAGAGACCCAGCTAGGAGCTGCTTTTCTTCAGATGTTGAGTGGCTGTTACCAGTTAGATGAATTCTTGTCATCTCTGCCATACCCATGCTGAAATATGTGTAGTTGCATGATTGGCGTATGCTGATTCAAAAGCCATGTCACTGTCAGAAGAAGTGTGACACAAAGGTGTGTCCCTAACCTACCAGCTTACACAGTTGCAAACCTTTTCTGTCACCATCTATGTGATTTTACTTTTTGTTCTTGCACATTTTCTTCTAGAGAATAGCATGTTGGATATAGCGTGCATTAATAACAGTTATAGATGCTCTTTGAGCAAGTTCTGGGGTTTTCCCAAGAGGGAGGAGCTGAATTTTTCCGCTGTGACTGGCAGGTCTGATATTGCTTCATCAGTTTCTGAAGCATGAGCAAACACAGGAATGGGGGAGTGGCAAACTTGATTATGCAGGAGAAGGAGCTTAGGAAAAAGCTCTTTATGTAGTGCAGTCCCTAAGTGCTGGAAGATTTTTCCTTATGCTTTGAACCAAGGCATAAGCCTGTAAAAAAGGGGGATAGTTTGTATGATTAATAGTTCCACATATTGTAATAATTGTAGCAAATAGCTGTGTGTAGAATAACATACTCAGAGGTTTAAACATCTTAAAAATTGGGTGAGATGGTATGTTTCTTACATTACATGTACTTAAGTGGGGTCTCCAGATAGATCTTAGTACTGTTGTATTCAAAACACACATACTTCGCCTTTACTTGTAGATCTTACTAAAGATGAGTATGTGTGACTTCTTAGTGGTATGGTCCTTGTTATAGTAAATGGAACAAGCCATTTCTGAAGGTTCAAAATGCACTTCCTGTCTTCAGAGAGTGCTAGTGTAGCTTAGACTATAAGCTACACGTTGGGAAATGCCATTGATGGTACTGCTTTTCTGGTTTTAATATCTATACGTTTTTAATATCTGTTTTAATATCTATACGTGTTCTTTAGAGAGAAGGCCTGTATAATAAACCTCGCAATCTCAGTGTACAGATCACTGTATTGAGTTCAGTATCCAGAAGAAAAAGAACATTGGTGTAGTCTTAAATACAAGATAATATCAGGCTAGCCTGTACTTGTAGGACCTGCTACAAGGTGCTTAGGTAGCAGAACTCACTCCCTGGTAGAGAAGCAGTCCTTGGTTCTTGTTGTCTAGGTATTGAAGCCTGTCAAATGTGTTTGGTTAGATGAAGTGTCTTGAAATAGAAAATGTCATTTCTCATGCAAAATATATTGTATTCTTTTATCTGAGATGACCTTCAGCGAGATACTGTTCTGGTGTGCTGGTACAAACAGAAAACAAATCTGGATTGTGGCAGATTGATGTTCCTGAGGTTGCATTTGGAGTTTAGACACATTTTCAGGAAGTACTATTAGTTAGGTTTTCACAGCCTAAATCTTGGATACCCTACCTGCCTTTGAACATTTCAGTTTTAGTGAGATTTTGTTTCCCATTTGGATATCTATGTATTTATGGCAGTGGTTGATGGCCCGACATTCTAAATGGTTGTATTTTGGGTGTTAGTCAAAAAAGGTGCGCTTTTTCTTTTTTTTTTTCTTTTTAAAATTTATTGCTAAATGGTTAGAAACAAAACAATATTTAAAAGGAATGAAGTAGGGAGATCACGTTTTGGAGATGAATTTGCTTTCTTTGAATCACTGCCAGTTGATTCCCTTAATATAAGTTAACCATGAGTGTGTAGAGACTGAGGTTTGGTAAATGAACTGGTCTCGTGTGTTGCTTTTAATTTCTTACTAGTGCCATCTGCTGGCAATGTGCGGATTGTTTTGTTTCCATTTTGGATACGAACAGTTGGAAATGACCCAGAACATGTATTTAACTTGCTAAATGAAAATTCTCTCAAGGTTTTTTTTTTGTTTGTTTGTTTTTTTGGATATGTGCATCTCTGCTTTTATAATTGATTTGAGAAAATACTATATTTCTGTTTTCAAGGTACAGGAATGTCTTAAATCACTGCAGCCCAAGAGCATGTGGAAAGCTTTTTTGTGGAGCTTTTTGTTTTGTTCCCTGTGAACATTTTCCACAGTTTTGAATTGCTGACCACAGCCCTTAACAAGTATATATGATATTTTAGCAGGATACCATGGTCAGTTTATCACAGTAACGTTTGTTTACTTAGGGAATAGTATTAACATTTTGGTCAAACTTCCTATATACTGTGTTGTAATACAAACAAAATGCAGTTCTGATGAAAACCAAAAATACAATAAATATCTTTGTTAGCTACACAGTAAGACTGAAGTTGTTTGAGCTGAAGCTGAAAAATGTGGTATGATCAGAAGGCTGACAGGCTTAGTACCTCAGTCTCTTACAGAACTGGCTGATGTCCAAAAATACAAGCAAGGGAAACCTCACAGTGTTCTCACAGATCTGAATGCTTACACTTTTTCCTCCTTGCTTTCTGGGATGACTGTAAAAATGGCAATGGTGAAATTAGGGGATGTTTGTCTGTAGTACAGTAGTTAGTGCCTTGCTGCTTGGGCCCTGCTACTTGAGCAAAAAAAAAAAGTAAAATTTTCTTTTTATGTTAGGTAGTATCTCATGCTTTAATCATCTGTACGATTAAATATTTTGCCAAGAGGCATTTCTTCTCAAAGCTATCCAATTCTGAGATGCCTCTTTCAGAAGAAGGGCTTGACCTTTGAACAGACAGTAGTATAGAGGGTGTGTTTTCTGTTTAAGGTCATGCACATAGTTGGCAAAACCAAGGAATTCAGTGACCTGTCTGCCAAAGTTGATTCTGTCTGTGGCTCTGTGGAAAAACGGTGCTCATTCTGAACTGCTTATGGGGTCTGTATCACCTTTCCGTTGACTGTAGAGGAAACCTACGATGGTTAATTTCTAGCTTCAGTGAATGCTCTTGGAGCTCCTTCCCATAGTTCTTGCTTTCTTCCCCACTTCCCCAGCCCAGTGCAGTGGGTAAATGGAACAGTAACAGCTACATCAGAGCTCTAGTGAGCATCTGTTATAGTTGAAAGTAGTGTCTGTGCCTGGATAAGCATTTGAAAAAAGTTTTACTGAAAGCTGATTGTGCTCCAAATTTGTATTTATGTTACAGCTTTTTAAATAGTTGCCTTTCTGTATCACCTGATCTTTCTCCCACCATTTTTCTGGTTTTCCTTGTTCAAGTAAAGATGTGCCTTTTTCTTATTAACATTGTTCTCTGCATCTGTTTTATGAGTGTTTAAACAGTTGGTGATAAATGAATAGGTTTGGAAGCTTTACGCTTCTGCTTCCCACCACTGTTATGCCTCTAAATATTAAATTTTGTTCTCTTAAGTGGTTTATAAATTGCTAGAGTAAGGAAGAAATGGATATAGGGTGTATTGTCTTGCCTTGTATTTTGCAGAAGACCTGGAGTATCTTTTTGATTTTTGTAGTCAGTTGATGAAATACACAGCCTCTGTTTTTAAGACACTTTCATTGTGGTATCTTTCACTGAATGTTCCTGTGTTTAAGTAGCTGGTATTTAGGTCATAGTAATACTTATTTTTAATGAAGGAAACACTCCTAAATTAATCCTGGACGGATTGTACCAGAATCCACTCCTGCCTGTCCTTTATTAGTAGGCCTTCCTGCTCTGAAAACTGAGTCTTCTCCAGCAAGACCTAGGTTGAGCATTGAATGCAGGGTGGATAAGAGTATCCGTGTCATTGCTTGTCCCATTCAGGAAATGGTGAAGAATAGCAGTAGAAGCAATGCAGTGGTCAAGACTTGCTTGTACTGGAGGAGCTGATTTCTGCCCTAGCCATGAGGGAAGTGTAGCTAATGCCTCATTCACTGGCATTTTAGTTGGCAGGTCGTCAGAAGGATTAGTGAATCACAGAAAAGATACGTGATTACCGCACAAATGCGTTGTGTTGGTAAATAGGTAAAAGTAAATTGGTTAGAAAGGCACAGTTTTTTCATCTTCTGTCTTTATTTTAGTCATGAGCTAAAGTTCTGGGCAGCTTCTAGAAGCTATTTCTAACAAACTCCAAATAAAATTGTATTTTCAAGTTGTGAAGGGGTGTAAGAGTAAACGAGGATTTTTCTGGGTTTATGACGTTACAAAGAGCAAGTGCTATCAGAGTCGGTTTGTCTCATGGTAGTCAGAAGTTGTATTTTTGATGTTAGTACTTCACATGATTTGTGTGCTCAAGTGTTTGTTCACTCTTCTCAAGAAAAGGCACCTGATGACTGTTGGAGACGGTAATCTTGTAAAAAAAGATTTTTCCTTTGGACTCTAGAAACTAAAGCCCTCCCCCAGTAGTGCTTTTAACTAGTTTCTTTTTAAACAATTTTATCCTATGGTAACCTCACATGGGAAAAAGCTCATAAGGCGAAATGGGCCACCAGACCCATTAGTTAGGACACTTTCAAAAAATGTGAAAATACTGCATTTTGTCCAGAAAGTTAATGATTAATTATATTTTTTCCAAAGTTGCTGGTGTCCTTTTAAATCAAATGAGTTTTGCTTCATGGCATAGCAAAAAAGCCTGTTAGATATCTTAATGTCAAAGAAAAAATCCAATCAGTATCTATTTTAATTTAAGATTCAGAAATACCAAGTTTATTTTAAAAATCAGCTCAAGGAATTAATAAGATATGTGATAGGAAATAGAATTCACACACAATAAAAACAAAACTAGAAAAGTGAACCAGACTTAATTTACGATGTGAGTCAAGTCCACTTCAGTTTTAAATGTCGATGTTTTGTGGTGCGTTTAGCTGTTTAAAAAAAAAACCACTTTAGGTAACCTAGATTTATTTGTCTTAATGTGATTAAATCATGTGGTGCAACAAAAAACTGCAAGTTATCTCAGTCATGCACACACTAATAACTGCTCGAGAAAGGTCATGAAGATGTAATTTTTTGTGCTCAAATAGATCTTCCAGTTTTAGTACTCCTTTCTCTTTCTTCTTTCATATTGTGGTTTAGTGTATATAAACCATAGTTTGTATATTGAAGAAGGCACTGCCTTTGATACAAAATCTTCTCTTGCAAATTGTTATCACTTTTTTTTTTATTTATTTAAAGATAAATCAATAGAAACTGCCTCGTTTAGATAATTTGCTCTAGTTAGGATTTCTGCTTGTAGAACAGTCAGTGCAGGTGGTGCCCTGCCGCTGCCGCTGTGTGTCGCTGCAGGGCTCTATTGTTGTGCAGCCCTCGGAATTCAGCATCAGTCCTTGCGCAGAATTCCTTTTGGCAGCTTCTGTTACCGCTCGATTTTTTTTTTTTTTCCCTCTCTTGCGTGAGGGGCCTCTTGGAAGGGTTGCAAGTTTGTTCCTGCCCCCATGTGCTCCTTTAAACAGAATCAGCAGGGAATTAATTAGAAGTTGTGTAGCAAGTACCCCCTGTTTATTAATATAAATTACATAGTAATTGCATTTGTTCTTACCTGTCTTTTGCCTTGCAGACCAGAATCTGTAGAAGCTAGCCCTGTGGTAGTTGAAAAATCGAACAGTTATCCACACCAGTTGTATACCAGTGGCTCGCATTCACACAGTTACATTGGTTTGCCCTATGCAGTAAGTTTTGTGCTAAGTATTCTGTATGAAATATATTATGTAAAAATCTGCTGATTTTATCTGGAAAAACTGATTCATGCTTTTATTTCTGTATATCTTGTTGGGAGTTGGGTAAGTTGGCTAAAAATGGTCAGTTAGAAGCAGAGTGTAGAACATAGTGCATTTAAATGTATGACATAGTTGAGAACTTAGAAAAAAAGATTGAATTGTGACATAACTAAAATTTTAACCTTTTACTATAAAAACAAGAAGCCTGATGTTCTTTGCCAAATTAATTCTTACATTTTGTCTTGAATAACCATCAGTGTATGAGCATTTACAATAACTTACCTTTTAATAAAATCCTAGGACCATAACTATGGTGCTCGGCCTCCTCCAACGCCTCCAGCTTCTCCTCCTCCATCAGTGCTTATAAGTAAGAATGAAGTAGGCATATTTACCACTCCCAACTTTGATGAAACCTCCAGTGCTACTACCATCAGTACATCAGAGGATGGAAGCTATGGGACAGATATTACCAGATGCATTTGTGGCTTTACACATGATGATGGATATATGATCTGTTGTGACAAATGCAGGTAATGAATATTAAAATAACTTAGAAATTACTTAAAACTTCAGGCTACACTGAAAGTGAATGTAACTAAATGGTGTTTTAATTACGTTGAGTCACAAGAAGTTTGCTTCCATCAGAAAAGTGCATGAAAGTTGTGTGGTTTTCCCATAGGCGATGTAGTTGGCTAAGGCCAGCAAGTATTTTATGATTTATTCTGGTCAGTCTTGACTACTCATTAATTTGGTCATGCCTTTACTTGGGCATTGCTGCTTAATAAGGGTATACCTTTTTCCCCTCTGAAAAGGATGTTTCTGGTACTCTGTCCCAAGTTATTTGTTAGTATGGTAAGATAAAGACTTAGGCATCACTTAATCTGCGTGTACTGAGTAATAAAGCATCTTGGTGAATTATGTATATATGAATCAAAGAACTGGAAGGATGCAAAATAATGTGAAAGAAACTTCGCAAATATTGGTTTCTCTGTGCATGATCTTTCTGATAACTCTTTTAATTTTCAAAGGATTTAGTTAATCAGTATGAAAAGACTAACCTAGATTCTTATTGGAGAAGCTGACGTTAAATGTTTAGACTTCTGAGTTTATGCTTAAGCACCTACTTGATCATAGCATAATAAGAGACTGCTATTTAGTACTTGGAGTTAGAAAAATAAGATAAGACATTTTTAGAGCCGATATACTTAACAGGAGAAGACAAATCTTGTTTGTCTGCTCAATATTAGCCTGTATTTTTACATTCAGTGTGGTTAATGAATGCTGCTGAATTTCTTAGATCTTTGTGTATTTATAAAATGATAGTTATAGCTAATTAAAATGCTAATTCACACTCCATTCTTCTGTCTGCTTGTGTAACGAGCTTGTTAGTAATTTCTGATGGTCCTTGATTCTGATAATCTTGCTCTTTATTTTGAAATGTGTTAAGTTGTTCTTCCAGCAGTGAAGTTCTAGGCAGTCACCAGTTAGGTAGAGTTTTTTTCCTTTAAAGAAGAGATTTTCTGTGAGGAGTTGTGAATTTACCATGACTCTTTCCAAGTGGGAAGATAACTATTTTTGTGTCCCTCATCCTTCTAGCAATGTAGGGATAAGTGTAAACTGCTGTTTTAGGTTAGCCTTCAGTCTAGCAAGCAGTCTCTTCCCTGGCTCGGGGAAGCAGTTAAAGCTCTTTCTGTGCTGCACAACATAACTACCAGTTTATAACAGGGTGTATAAAAATGTGTGTTTATTTTTCTCTTAAAATATATAAGGAAATCAAACCATATCTTAGCATATATTTCGCTATGTAAAAATATTTTATGTATCCATTTCTAAAAGGGAATTGAATCCTTTTGTTTAAAACCAAACCACTTGTTGCCATGTAAAGCATAAGTCTTGTTGTTGAGGGTATTTGTCTCTATCTTGTTCTCTAGTATGATAATTTACCATTTTATTTCTGATGCTAGAGAAGAATTTCTGAGAGAGAAAATGGGTCAGCTAGCAGAGTGGTGGCAAAGACAGGGATTGAGATGTAGTTTTAGGCAGTATTGAATCTGAATAAAGATGACAGTGGAAAAAAGAACAGCTTACTTTCTCTGTGTATTGTGCACACAATTTTAAAAATTGTACTTTAAAGTTGGGGGTTTGTTTTGGTGTTTTCGTAGTGTCTGGCAGCACATTGACTGCATGGGGATTGACAGACAGCATATTCCTGACATATATCTGTGTGAACGTTGCCAACCCAGGTGAGTAGTTTTGTTAATTTTGAACTCTAAAACAGAATGGAACAGTGCACAACTGATGTTTTTTTTAAGTATCTGAACATTCACGTAGTTTACTGTGTATTCTCTTATAGTCAGTGGGAATTGCTAGAGGTCTGCTTTAATACTTAGACACACTGATTTATTTTCTGATTTCAGGAGTTTAGATAAAGAAAGAGCAGTGCTGTTGCAACGAAGGAAAAGGGAAAATATGTCAGGTGAGTAAAATTTAAAGCTCTTTCCTTAGTAAAGATCATAAAATAAGTGTAAGTTATGTATATAGACTTAAGAGTGCGTACATGGTTCCCACAGTTTTGACAGCCTTCAGCATATAAGGTTCAGTAAATCAATGCCTTTTATTTGACTGTATTGTTACCAAGATAACATCATATCAGAATTGTTGTAGTTCCACGTGTTTTTATTAATGGTTTTCAGCACTGCATTTTTCTTATAGCAATGAGGAATAATTCAATCTGTTGAACAATGTTCAAGTTTCATAATAAGCAATGTTGCTTTTATAATAACTGCTTTGAGTAAGGTGCTGAAAATAAGGGGGAAAAGCTTCAAGTTTCTTCTTTTAGGATGAGAGAGGATTTCTAAGTCTTGGTTCTTTCTGGAAAAAAGTTTCTGGAGGAAATTCTGATTTGTTGGATGTAGATTGGGTGTTTTGGTATGGCTCTGGGTTTGTTTGGACAATGGGAAAAGTTGCTAAACCGCATTAATATGATGTAGGTAATAACAATGTTTTGAAGGGTTTTTGCCTTTGATAACCAGTTGGCATGTAGTGCAAGTACCCATTTTAGTCTATGTATTTTATGCAAGTAGTTTTTGTACCTGTTCATGGGATTTCAAAACTCATCTGGCCTAACTTGTCAGGAGTTCTGTCTGGCCATTACCAAAGTGTGTTGTAGAATTCTTGGCTGACAGCTGGTGCTTTCAAGCTCTGTTGCAAAAGTAATAATCTGGGAGGAGGTCATCCTCCTAAATGTAACATGTTTTACTTTCAGATCATGTCTCTGAAGTAGTGCAGTGTGTGTGTGTAAGATTTCATTAAAAAATACTGTGTAGATATGGTCCTGCTGCCTACTTCTTATGGCTTCAGAAAATCTGGGGGGGGTATGTGGCACAACTGTGCTTCTCGGTGCCATTGACTCTTGGTGTTGTCTGGTACTCAGTTGCCTAAAGTCCCTTAAAGGTACTCATGACCTACTTATAAAAACACAATCATTTTTTGTTTTGTCTGTGTTCATTTTACCAAAACCAGGCTTATTTTCTAAAGTTTTTGTTGACCTGCTAGGTGAACCAAATTTTAAATTCTAAAAATTTTTAGAATTTAAAATTATTTTTGCTGATTCTATTAAAATAGTAGAACAAGTAGATTTATGACTCATTTGGAGTTAATGAGTTCACTGAGTGGTCTGATAATACTGTGAGGTTGAACTTGAATTTTCATACAGAATAGGGGAAGTTGATGATCTGAGCTATTTAAATAATCTCTTGGGATTTGTAGGCACACTATCTGATCATTTAATGTAAACTTAAGGGAAAAGAGATTTAAAATCTTCGGAGGAGCTGATGAGATTTTACCTTTGAAGTTAGTGTTTAACCCTCCTCAGTCTTTGATGATCGGTGTTCTAAATCTGTTATATGCATTCAATAGGCAAGGAAATACTAAATGGTAGAGCAAAGATATCAAAACAGAGTTTAAAAGAAAGGCAAATTCAGGTCCTCTTTAATCGAAAATGTGGTCAAGATGCAGTATTGATTACTGTGATTTATTAATACGTAATTTGAATGTCTGTGCTTACACCTCTTAATTTCCATTTAGCCTGGCTGAATTCACTTTACATTGACTGCTGTACAGTTCAGTTGGACTTAGTGATTTTGGGTGTAAACTGTGTGAGACATTAGTAAAATGGGCAATTTTCATAGATGATTTCAAGTAGGAAAAGCGAAAGTGGCATCAATTTGAATGGATCTTTTCAATGTTTTAGATACTCAACAGGAGCAGAATGTTACTTTTAACTTAATTACTACTATTTTACAGGTGTTTGATAAAAGGTAAGACTGCATAATTTGGATGCTCTTTGATGAATAAGTCTCTATATATAGGGCTTTTCACTTATATATGAGAATTCTTCACAGTATAATGTTTTTATTGTAAAGATTTCTAAAGAGTTGCTGACTTAGCTGCGTTTCATCCAACAGTAGACAGTGGGGAGAAAGTAGTAGATCAGCTGGTTTGTTTCAAGAAAAGAGCTTTTAAATTAACATTTCACATGATAGAAAATTGTGTGTGTTAAACTTTTATGTGTAACCAAATCACCTTTTTTTCTGGCAACACTTTTAGCCCATTGTCCTGGGGCCTGTGGTTGTATGAGATGTTGTTGATTTTGTGGTTTTGGTATAAAAGTCCAGTTCTGGTGCAGCTTATTGTGTACTGGATTACCTACTGTGTTTAAGTGAAGTGAAACCACAGTAAACCTGTTTGTTAAGCCTGTACTCAGTTGTGTACTGGATGTTTTGGGTTTGGTTGGTGGGTTTGTTTTTTGGGGTTTTTTTGTTTGGTTTGGGATTCATTTAAGATACAGTATCTAGATGTATAACTTACATAAAGGATGTTGCTTTAAGCTATTTGGTTTTGAAATCGATGCTGTCAAGATCACTTGCTGCTTCTGGGTAAGTGAATCTGGGCTCATAACTCGTGAAATTTGGACACTTTGTATCTTGCTTCTGAAATGCAAAATCAGGATTTCCCCTTAGTGTGCTTTACCAAGGCTCTTTAAAGCGAAAGCAGGTTATGTAGGTTAGGAAGGAGTGTCTCAAAACAATACTATGTAATTATATGTTCAGTTGAGGTAATTATTCTTTACGGTAAGTTAGAGCACAGTGTAGACAACAATATTGAAATGTTGCTTCCCTAAGGAAGACAGTGTTTTGTGGGGTTTGGGGCAAGGGGGAGAGATGTGTGACTGACGTCATGATTCTGTAGGCACTAGTGTATGTACTACAGATGCTGACATTTTCAAGAGGGCCTGGGGTTTCTGTTTCTCAGGCGTTGGTTATTCTGCTACTTACTCTTCTTTGATTAGACATTTGTTCTTTTTGTCTGCTTTTTATGCTCGTTTAGAAAATATTCTCAGCAGAGATGTAAACAAATTGAGAAAACTTCGTCAGTTCCTAGTTTATGAAGTATAATTATGTGCCTGATAAAGTGTTCAAAAGAATGACCAAGATGGTAAAATGGGATTGTTTACTATGCACAGAAAATGTTAAGGAATGTTGTGAGCAGGAAAAATCCAGAGTAACCAGTAGCTGGAGTTCTTTATTTAGTAAAGAAGGTTTCGAGAATTAGGACTGCTGAGTGCACTGATTAAAGCAACATCCTTCTGAGATCAGAAGGAATGTTCTCTCTGCTCTCACATTAAGTATTTGTAAAGCCTGCTTCTGTGCCTTATGAGAAGTAGTTTTGCTTAGTGTAAAGTGTTTACTGAATGCAGAGTATTTGGTAAAGCTGCTAAAATCTGAGAAGTCTGTACTGAGCACATGCAAACAGCAGTCTCTTATCTGTGTGCATCATCTCTCTTCCAATCCTCCCCATCCTTCACAGCCTTTCATCTTGACAGAACTAGGGTAATCCTGTTTCAGGTCAGGATATGTGTTTGTCTGACATGAATGCTGATGTATGCTAAATTTCAAGCTTTGGCCTTTAGGTCTGTGAGAGCACAGCACAAAGAAAAATATCTGTTAGTTTGATGGTCTCTTCTCTCTTCCCTAAGCAGCAGAATGTCACTGTTAGGGGATTTTGAGTACAAAAAGCTTTTGGCTAAATTGACACATTAACCCTGAAAAAGGCATTTGACAGTGCAAATTGCAGCTGAAATAGTTGATTATGACTTACATGTGATTAATTAATAGAGGTTCACAAGAAATTCTGGTCAGTCATTAATGTTAATCCCTTCTAGAATACAGTCATCTCAGAGAATCCAAATGCCATATTACACGTAAAAGCTCTATATAAGTGAACGAGTTAACTGATTTTTTTTTTAACCTTTTTTTACCCTTTTTTGTTCTGATTCTGATTTTGCCTGAAATGGAATATGGTCATTAATTCCTTTCAAAGAATGGAATTTAATCTGGTACCTTTTTCTTACCTCATGTTACAGACCTCTTTTAATTACCAGTTTCTCATTGATGCATCATTTTCATGCTGTTGCAACTGTTGATGAGTTTTGCATATGAGTGCTTGGAGCATTTGTCAGTATGAATTTTTGTGTTTTGAAAGCACATGTAGAGTAACTAGTGAATGTTCTTTCTGCAGTACTTGATTGTTTAAATCTTTATCTTTGTTTTAAAGATGGGGATACTAGTGCAACAGAGAGTGGTGATGAGGTTCCTGTGGAACTATATACGGCTTATCAGCATACAGCAACGACAATTACTTTAACTCCTACAAGAGTTACTAAAGTCAATGATAAGAAGAGGAAAAAAAGTGGGGAGAAAGAACAGAACATAGCAAAATGTAAAAAAGTAAGTGAATGTAATTTCTCTTATTGCTCTGTGTTAGAAATTATAGCTATCTGACATTTCTTACCAAGAAACTCTGATTTAAAAATCAAGCTGTTTTACTACCTGGTTTAGCTTGAAATGTATTACTTTACAGTAAATGATAGTTTTCCTGGGTGCCTGACCCCCGTGACCTCTCCTTATTTCAAGTTAGTATATCCTGGCTGGGAATGTTCAGTTTTATAGTTGAGGCAGAGTCTCACCATAGGAATTGCATTTACGTGACCATTTGAAATAGTTAGAGGTGAGGCAGAACAAGCTTTGGGACACCCAATGAAGAATTCTCTGAAAGTCTTCATTTGTGGTGGTTTTAAGTACAGAAATGTTTTCCATCAGTTGTCCTGGTGGGACTGCATGTCCATTTATTTGAGTTGAACTTGTGTGGAAGTATGCTGTCAGAAAGTTAGCTGCTAAACTGATTAGATTGAAAAAATACTGACACTATGATGTTTAGCTACATGTGTATAAACAGTATAATACATGTGAAGACAATACATCTGTGAAGAAGTAGAGTACATGGAACTTCCTAAACAAGTGGATTTCATAGTTAATTTCATTGGCTTGGATGAGAATTTTGTCCTTGGAACTTGAAAGTCAGATTAACTTATTGATGTCTTTTTGGAAGTCTTTAGTAAAATGTTTCCTTTTGATTGAACAATTCTCAATACAAATCTATTGCTGTGTATTCCTCCATTACCTCTGACATTTTGGCTCGGATTCTGAAATTCTAGAGAGTCAAGTTGTAATGCGGGAGAAAGGTAGAGGAACCTGACCACTGTGCACAATGCTGAATTGGTTTTTAAAATACATTTTGTGAGATGTAACCTCTTACCGTCTTGAGATTGCAGCATAGTTTGTTCTGTAGTTTTCATCTTGCATGTTTAATTGAAAAGTAAATTCGTTAATAGGTTTTTAATTCCTTAAGAGATTTTGTATTTCCTCCAGTGAATATAAATATCTGATTTTATTCCAGGCATTTCGAGAAGGATCCAGGAAATCTTCAAGAGTAAAGGTAATGTGATTTTGTTTGGGTTTTGTTTCAAACCTTAACAGTGCGTTACTTAAATAGTAAGCATCAGGAGTGTAGTTTGGGCTATCCACTAAGCACTACTATATTCTCTTCTTAGTAACTAATATATTACATATGCAACACAGTGATTTAAATGAAGGTATGAACACTACATCTTTGTCCTGCAAAATTAACTGAAGTAATTATTGCAAATTTTTATTTCAAGAATAGGTGGTTTTCAAAAGCCAGTGGATGAATTGGGGCTCATGTGTGCTATGCAAGGGAGTAAAATTGAGTGAACACCTCATTCGAACTTAGTGGCTCCAGCTTTTCATAACTGTTAAGCAGCAAAATAATGAAATGGCTGTATTGCATTTGAAAGCTAAGTTAGTGGTTCTGCTCTGTCAAACCTCCATGTATACCTGGTGGGACTCCTGTATGTCTGGTGGGAATTTACTCACTGGTACTGGCATAGTCCTAGGAAATCATATTGGGATGTCTGCTTTGTAAGATTTAAGTGTTACAGCAGTCTCTAAATTTTCTGTGAGATAAAAATGTGCATGGTGTGAGAACTAGGTATTTCTGTAGTTTATTCATGCTTGGTATATATAAAAACAAGTGGGATGCAATTTACGCTTCAAATGTGTAAGATGTGCCTTGTGAACAGTGAAGACGGAATTGGGGAAAGAAAATCTCTAATTTTGTGGGGGTTTTTTAATATGGTGCTTGTAAGGTTCCATTGTTTTTTCATGGTTGTCTTAGCATCCCACCTTTTAAATGCTGTTTGTCT
Organism: Oreocharis arfaki; assembly: GCA_013398015.1. Lineage (NCBI taxonomy): Eukaryota > Metazoa > Chordata > Aves > Passeriformes > Paramythiidae > Oreocharis > Oreocharis arfaki. Next base: position 1,659,389 of record VZRR01005321.1, read on the forward strand.
GTATGGTTTTCTTCATGCACAAAAGAATGTAAACAGGTAATTTGAATTGCTGAACTACTTGTGTTTTATTAATGTTTAATAGTGTCTCTGCTCAGGTGGATAGAAAAGGGAGCGTTGGCTGGCTGCTGCTGTCCGTAAGGAGCTTTGGTTGGCTGCAGCCTGGCTGCTGCTTGTGAGGTCTGGAGGTACAATGGCACTTTCTTTAAAAGTGAAAGGATCTGAAGCACTGCAGAAGAAAATTGTATAGTGAGGAGCAGATAAGGAGAGAAAAAATTTATGTGCAAAGCCTGTAGCATTAGAGTCACAACCTTAATGTAGCAGGTGTACGATTAGTAAAGTTTAGTAAGTTATGCAGCGGAAGAAAAGATACGGCATGATTTTTGAAGTCAGAAGGGGAAAATCAAGTCTGTGTATTACAGGATAAAAGCTGGAGTTCTCTATATTTGCATATGTTCACAGAAGTTGAGTGGGCAGGGAGATCTGACCCTCCAACTCCTGCACTTAGATTCATGATGCAGTGCAGTTGTGGGAGGAAACAATGTCACTCTCCGTTCTCATCCCACTAAGAGCGGGAATCGCTGTTGAGGAGGGAAAGTATTCCTGAACTTGGGTGATATTTACTAAATAATAAAATTCTTGAAAGGAGAAATGTAATGTGACTGGATATAACTCAATGTTTTTAAGTAATGCAGAGTTTTATACCAGACTTGCTAAAAAAACCCAAACCTTAAATCAATGGCATACCTTTGCCCATCATTTTGTGTCTTCTTGTAGACTTTTTTTTTCTTTTTAGTATCTTACCTTCTAATGTCTGGTCACTTACTTTAATTTTTAGGGCTCAGCTCCAGAGATTGATCCTACTGACAGTTCGAACTTTGGATGGGAAACTAAAATCAAGGCATGGATGGATCGTTATGAAGAAGCAAATAATAACCAATACAGTGAAGGTGTCCAGAGGGAGGCACAAAAAATAGCTCTCAGATTAGGCAATGGAAATGACAAAAAAGAAGTCAGCACCAGCAATCTGATTTTCAAACCTCCAGTAGAGGTAATAAGCTGTGCCATGTTATGGTACTGCATGTTGTGTTTGTGCCATGACATTAGATGCCTTAAAAAAAACACGACCAACCAAAAAACCCTAAACCAAACAAACAAAAAAAAAACCCAAACAAACAAAAATAAACGCAGAAGAAAAAAAAAGAAGAGGATTTCTTGTTCACTTTCTGTTCCTTGTCTCACCAAATCTAAGCATCAGAACTTTAAACTAATTTTCAGAATTTGTAACTGATTTTTATACATTCTGTACCACCCCAGTTATGTTTACACTTGCATATCATTTTTCCTAAAAGGTAGCTAAGGTGTTAGTGTCAGCCTGAACATTGGATTGTCCTTAGGCTGTCTTTTGACACAGTGTCAGCTTTACTCAACTTTGCTGCTGTTTCTCAGTGAGGGATATCTGGAGTGGTTAGAGTAGAAAGAGTCATTGAAGCTGAATTTATTTTTTTTCTCCTATTATGTGTATCAAGATGTTCATTGTGTACCTTTTTCTTAAGGTGTGGTAAGTGTTCTGGATGTTCATGGGTGGTGTTTTTGATACTGATTTTTTTTTTTTAAACTCGTGATCCTGTAATTTCTAGTTTATGAAGAAATCGTGCAATGTCTTTTTCTAGCCATACTTATCAGTAACTTATCAGTTACTTACAGGCTTAAAATCAGAGCCATGTTTAGCATTTTGTAGCAGAAATCTTGAGGAGTAGTTACTGTAGCAGATTAATGGAAGCATCTTTGCTCCTTTTTCTCAAAGACCATCATGGCATATGGGACAGCCTCCTTAGAGGAATATCCCTACTTACAGAGCCTTTTGCCTACATAGAGGCTACTTCCTTTTTGATTGGTGGTGACAGTTATGAGAGGTGTGAGTTCACTAATTGCCAGGGTATGTATTGGTTTTTAATTAAAGCCATCCTTCCATCTAAAGATATGAAAATGAATTTGGAAACTCTGTCAGGATTCTTTTTTTTTTAATTATTATGTTGTTTCCCTGTTCTGTTTTTCCTTGAATGATTTGTGAGTGTTGTTTTATGTCTGCATGTTTTGTTTTGTTTGAAGGAATTGAAGCCTTTTGAAAGTGTTGTGCAAAACAATGCAGCAATTCATCCTAGTCCGGGTGAGAGTTACATGCACTAAAGGCTATAGCGCTTGAATTGTGAGAACATGAATATGTTGGTTTTCAGCCATGTCCTGGAGAACTAGGGCTGAAGCATTCCTTGTGTCTAAATTGATAACTGGTAGCATCAGTAGGGGAGCAGTACAGATTAGTCAGTTCGGTCTGGAGGTTTAATTACGAAAAGGAGAGGCTTTTTAGTTCATATAAAGTTGTTTAGTAGTTGTGAAAGTATAATCTGCTGTTAATAATAATGGAAAAATGGTAGAAAATGAAAATTCATTAATGAATCTATGTCTTTACAGAGTTATGTGCAAAAAAACAAGAAAATTTTAAAGGCTGCCAAAGACTTGCCTCCTGATGCACTTATTATTGAATACAGAGGAAAGTTCATGCTGAGAGAACAATTTGAAGCTAATGGATATTTCTTTAAAAGGTTTGTTCATTCCTAATGTTTTAGTAAAGTAATTGTTAAAATGCTTTTTGACAAACTGTTGCTTCAAGTACAAGTGGGTCTTAGTTACCAGCAGAGTCTTTTATTTTACTTTGTCTGATTAAAAGTAATGACAGCTGGAATCTTTTCTGCCCTTTTCTCCTCTGGCTATCCTTACCGATTTGTTCAGGAGCTAGCTTTCTCTTTTTTGTTCTTCCCTGGTTACAGGATTCCTGCATGCTCAGTTGGGTAGTTGTGCACCTTAAACCAGGAAATAGACAGGTTCTACCATCCTTAAGTAATTTGTATGTTAATGATAAAGGCTTTATCTTTTGTGAGAGAAATGGATTTTAAGTCCATCAGGCTGAGAATGAAATTGGACACAGGTCAGCTTGAGGCCATTTTACTGCTAGAGTTCTCTAGTTGGTTAATTTACTGTGCTCTGTGTGACTCCTTCCTTCTTCCTGTGGATTGTTTTCAATACTGCCATTAATTGCATGAATACACCTACTTGGGAATTTGAAAAAGGCCTGTTGGAGGAGATGAAACACACAGCTTTTGCTCAGTAAAGATGGAAGGCACTTGGAATAGGAGAACTTAAAGCATGGCTTCACAAAGTATTTTGGAGGCCCTTTTCCTTCGGGAGGGTTGGTGCTAGTGATGCTGCAGGTGTTAGGCCGATGTGGAGGTCTTAGTTTTTCTTAAACAATTCTACATGGCATATGAATGTCTGAGTTTCATTTTGGGGCCTGTCATAAGAAAAGTTTAGGAAATTTGAAAAACCTTAACTTTGTATTTTCCATGTCTAGTACTTGCTCTGTTAGTGTTCTCCCTTTAGATCCTATGCAGATGATACAGGGCTGTAACTCCATCTTGACGTATTCTGAGAATACATTTGGGGAATGTACCAGTTAAAATCATGGGTCTTAAAAATAAACATGTCATTCTTAGATTAACCTCCAAATTTGAAGTGTGCAAAGCATCATGTTACAAAGCTGACTAATAAGAACAAGCACTATTTAGCCTCATGAAAATTATGAAACTCCTGGTTTTCTTGTGTGTTTTCCAGGCCATACCCATTTGTTTTGTTTTACTCTAAATTCCATGGGCTAGAAATGTGTGTTGATGCAAGGACTTTTGGAAATGAAGCTCGATTCATCAGGCGTTCATGTACGCCAAATGCAGAGGTGAGCACAGTTAGAAAGTTAGACTTGGCTTTATTTACTTAACAATCTCCTTTTCCTTGAGATTCCTGATAATTTGAGCAATCCCTATGATTTTTACACAACTACTTGAAAGTAATTAATGATAATATAATAACATTCTCTTGACTATAGGTGAGGCACGCAATTGAAGATGGAACAATTCATCTTTATATTTACTCCATCCATAACATTCCAAAGGGAGCAGAGATTACCATAGCATTTGATTTTGATTATGGAAATTGGTAAGTATTTGAGAATGCCGTTCTGGAATACATCAAATACTCATTAAGTTACTTTGCAATTCAGAATGGCTTTGGTTTTGTATCATTTACTTTCTTGCGTTCTTTAATAACACAAGGCTCCTTAGGCACTGTATTTACAATGAACAGTGTGTGCATGGGTAGAGCTGTGTATTTTTATTACTGCGTTTCTGTGGCCTGCTCTTACGCCGACTTGAGTGTAGTACTGTGCAGACATGCCTTTGCTGCTTGACCTGAACTACATATGGCCACAGAGTACATGTGGTAGTCAGCATGAGTTCAGACTATCTTGAGGTACTCTGCACTGTTAAGAGTTGTAGACGTACTCCTTCTAAAAATACATAGTAGTTGTGTTTAGTACCTGTAGCTGACAGCGTGTTTCAGTTGAATGTGTTTGAGTAACATTTCCTGTGTATCCAAGTGGAGCTTAAAATCGTGCTAAGGGACTCCGAGTTTGGTGTGCTCATGCTGTAAATTGTCTGCCATCTTTGCATATAGAACGAACTCTCTGACTTCCATGCATCTGTTCATTTTGTGTGAGTTATATTTCCACCTAGGATTATATTCAGATCTAGATGTCTTTTGTCTTTCAAGCAAAATACTAACCTTCAGTTTAAAAGAATTCTGTGTGGCAAAGCTAAAGAAGCCAAAACTTTTTTTAACTGGTAGATAAGGTTTTTGAATTACAGTAGTGTTGTAGATTGTAGTGAAAACTTGTGTCACCTGCATTTTAGTGTGGTTGGTTTGCCTTATAGCAGATGTTAAATGCTCTACAGCCTAATCAAATATGCTTTCATGCATTTAATCACTTGCAGTAAATACAAAGTGGATTGTGCTTGCCTCAAAGAAAATCCTGAGTGTCCAGTTCTCAGACGTTCTGAGCCTACAGAAAACATCAATACTGGATATGAAACTAGAAGGAAAAAAGGAAAGAAAGAGAAAGATGTTTCAAGAGAAAAGGAGACTCAAAATCAGAACATCACATTGGATTGTGAAGGAGCAGCCACCAAAATGAAAATTGCAGATAATAAACAGAGGAAGCTCTCTCCCCTCAGGCTGTCCATTTCTAATAATCAGGTACTGACACAAAGATACTCAGAAATAAAAGCTTTTAGATACAGATACTCTCCTTCTATAGCTATGAACGGAATTTTAATAAGTCACTGAAAAGCAATGTGGAGCTTCATCAAAAATCAGAACAATGGATAAGCTGTTTAGAATTTTAAGTATTTTTTTCAGTTTTCCTTAATATTTGGCAGTAATTAAAGGTATATTGATTCCCATACCAGTTTTAAGTATACTTTTTTCCTCTGAATGTCTTTGTGATTCTCTGATGTGAAGGCTTCATGTCATGGTTTCAGGAACTCCCAGTCCATCCTGAAGTGCCTTTTGGTTAATTGTGTTACTTAGTAGTATTTTAAACATAACAGTAAGTAGCCCTGCTCTTAAGACAGAACTCCAACCCAGAATACTGAGTGTTGACTGCAGCTCCATTTTTAATAGAGCTCTGCAGTTCTGTGTTTAATTCAGCTGGGAGGAGGAAAGTGTGTTTTGAAACTAAATGTGTAGGTAGTATAGTTAAGCTACCTGGTAATGTACTGTGATAGTAAATTTTAAATCAGTCTTTTTTTCAATATGTCAGTTTGAAAGAACTATCTGTAAGGGTCCATGACATAAATTACTAATTTTGCAGAGCAGCTATTAAAGATAACTATTTAACATGATTAGATTGTTACCTTAGTAACTGTCTATATTTCCTCATTCTGGGGGTGGTGGTGATGATTTTTTTTTTTTATATGATGGTTTTTGATGATGATTTAGGGGCAGAGAAAAAGGAGTTATTCTGGGAGGGAGCAATTCCTCGTTGTTTTAACATCATTTTAGGACTGAAGGAAGTAAGGTAAAAATGAATGAGCATGTTGACACCCAGTTTCCCTAAGATGATAAATTGTTCTGGCGTTTTAGTAGCTAAATAGCTTTAAAATGCTTGGAAGTCCAAAAGGTATGCAGGTGACTTGCAAATTATGATCTCCAGAGAGGTAGTATTTAAACTTTCGCATCTTAAGTGATTTTTGATTTGTGTTTTGTGTAATGTTTCCAAGAAGTGATAACTGGTATATGGAACCTTCTCCTGATCTTTTAATGTAATATACAGTGCTTATATAGAACAGGAGAACTTCTGGTTTTTTCAAAACTAAAGAGTAGGAATTGTGGGAAGAATAAAGCTGTTAAAATACATTTACATTTTCCCATACACTTTTTTTACGGTAGCATCATATATATCACCCCAGGAAAAAAGCTACTAATTGGCTGGTTTCTGTGTTTAGTTATATATTTTAAGACAAACTTTAAATCTTTGTCTAGTCCTTTATGTAAAAGTGAAATTAAATATCGGAGTAGTGAACACTTAATTGGTTTCAAAGTTATGCTTTCAGGCTTGTTTTTTCTTTCAAAATGGAAAACCATTGATAGTTAGCTAACTTTTGTGTTTCCATATGATATGGCACTCTCATTAGATTATAAAGTGAGTGTTTAACTGGAAAATATTACTTCAATTGAATACACTTTGAGCTGAGAAAAACTTGTGTAATTTGTAACATCTACTTCAGCATTCATTCTATATCACTAAAACTAATACTATTTTTATGGGTATATAATACAAAGCGCCTAATTATTTAACTGATTATAAAGTGGTTAGAGCAGTAGCCATTGTTAGTGTCCAAAAGTTTCTTTTGGTTTGAAGATTTAATTCTGGTAATTCTTTTTGCTTGGTGGAATGGGGGAGTGGGGATGGAACACTTTCATCCTGATTTATTGGTTTGGTTACTTTTGATGTAGTGATCTGAGGATTCTTAGTTCTGTGTAGCTTTTAGTTCACTCTAGTTTGCAAGAGGAGTAGAACTTCTGTAAAACAGTCATTTCCATCTTCCAGGAGCCAGATTTTATTGATGATATAGAAGAAAAAACTCCCATTAGCAATGAAGTAGAAATGGAATCAGAAGAGCAGATTGCAGAGAGGAAAAGGAAGATGGTAAGTTGGGAAGCAAGTAGCTGCCTAGAAGGCATCACTAAGGCTTAGTGACACCTGCTCTTCCCATGCTAATTGCTGCCTTTTTGTGGGCTTGTAGAATCTGAGCATGTGCAGAGTCAGATCCTTACATGAACTTATCCTTAAAATGCAAGGCTTGCTATTTGAGAACATTTCATCTGGGTTCATCACTGCTTTCTGACAAAAATCTGCTTTTATCTTCAATTGTATATAATTTTTTTAGTGTCTTTAGATGATTTCTGCAATGTCTTTTTAGATCTAATTATTTGCTCTTTATTATTGCTTGTTATTTGTAATGGCCATTTTTATAAATAGCAGTGGGAATCAAGATTTTTGCCTATTTTATTTGAATTTCCAACTTAATCAAAAGTCTCAGAAATCCAAATTTTCAGATTTTGGTAGAACAGTGTTAATAAAAGTAGCATCTTAAAATACGTGCTTTTTGTTAAGTATTCAAAAAATTTAGCAAGTTCTTAAATCCAAAGTAGGATTCTCTGGTTTGTCAGGCTGGTATGGGTGCAAGCCTTTCTTCAGAAGTCTAGTATTTGCAGTGATTGTAACATGTCACTTTTATCTGAGCTTTTTCTGAACTTCATGTCAAACATACATTGGACATGTTTTGAAGTACTTAAAAAAAGAGTAATTACATACTTATACATATGAAAGATTATTACTGATCATAGTTATTGTTAAATCCATCAGACAAGAGAAGAACGGAAAATGGAAGCTATTCTGCAAGCTTTTGCCAGACTAGAAAAAAGAGAAAAAAGAAGAGAACAGGCTTTGGAAAGAATCAGCACAGCAAAAACGGAGGTTAAATCAGAATGCAAGGAAGCACAGATTCTCAATGATGCTGAATTTATTCAGGTAGTTATCTGGAGCTTTATTTTAAAGCTAGCTTTTAACATTGCATATTTTGTCAATTTGAATGGTGAGCTGCATGTTAAGATGAATGAATTTTTTTTTTTCCTCTGAACTCAGATATATGTGGCCAAAATCTATGTGGTTCTTTGACATGATATTTTATTAGCTCCTGATTTTTTTTCCAAATAAGATACACACAGAATTCTTTAGTGAAGAATTGCAGTTACATGAATTTATGCAAACATGCACACACACACACCAGCTGTGTAATTCAGTCTGTCTTTGAAGTTCAGGATGGAAGCATTTATCGATGTTGACTTTAGCTACGGGAGGTGACTTTCTTTAGGCACCCTCTATAATCAGTGGAGAACAATTTGTTTCTTCAGTGGGTTTTTCAGGAACACATAATATTATAATCTTTCTGTTATTTTAAAGGAAATGAGTTAGTAAATTGTATTTTGTTCTGAGTTCTTGAAGATGATTCTTAATGTTTTATAAAAAATTTTTAACTGTGTTGTTAACAGATGCTTCTTAATTTGCAAATACTCATATAATGATTCTCAGTCCAGGTTGTTTCCCTGAGCAATTTGTGTCAGCATTCTTTTAAGTACTTTTTGTGACAAAGCTAAACACCTAGTAAATTATAAATTGCAAAAAGAATATTGGACTGAAAGACATCATTATATAAGAAGTTGATTTCTAGCTTATGGATGAATGAATGTCAGTTCTTACACAAATCTGTTGTGAACTAACTGGTGATGGGTGTGTGTGAGTAATCTGTTGATAATACAGCACTTGCTTGGGAGGAAACTAAGGAAATCCTGTCATTTGTCTTCAAGGAGAGAAGTATTGTAGTTGTGTCAACAAAAATGGGATTGAGGCTTTTTGGACCTGTAAAAGAAGAGGGACTTCTTTTTTTTCCTAAGAAAGATAGGTAGCTCTAAAATGTGTGTGGGATCTGTTTACTAGACTTCTATCTTGTCCCAGGAACCCGCAAAAGAAGAAACTGCCACCAAGCCCACCCCAGCCAAAGTTAACAGAGCTAAACAGAGAAAAAGCTTCTCCCGGAGTAGAACTCACATTGGACAGCAGCGCAGGCGGCACAGGACTGTCAGCATGTGTTCAGATATCCAGCCCTCCTCTCCTGATGTGGAAGTAACTTCACAGCATAATGAAACTGAGAATGCAGCACTGGTAGCTGAGCCTGAAACAGAAACTGTTGTTACAGAAATGGTTACTGAAACAGAAGCTCCAGCACTTAGTAAATGCCCTACTAAGTATCCTAAAACGAAGAAGGTAAGTCTCTTGAGGGATGGGGGAAACAAGATGGACCTTAAGAGAGTTTTTACAAAATTATAGGCTGCTTCATCAGTGTGCAACTGCATGTCTGGTTTTTTTTAAATGGTTACTCATTTCCTGAAAAAATCACCATTGTGTAACTCATTGGTAATAGATTAAAGTATGTGTAACATCCTTTGGTGGAAGTTAGTTTGGATATAAGACACTTCCAAAATACATCGTCCAGAGCAATTTTGGAACAAAATGTTTTCTAAATAGGCTTTCTAAATGGATTGCAATAATATACATAGCCAAAACATAACTAAAGCTATTAATTTAAAGAAAAACCCAAGGAAATAAAAGTTGCCTGCCTTTCCTTTGTTCATTGTATGCTTCAGATAGCAAACAATATCACCAAGGAAATCGCTAACTTTTATTAACAAATGTCTGTTCTGAAGTGAAGGGATATAAACACCCCAAATGTGTATGTCCGTGTTTGGAGGGAAGATTCTTTACTCTTCAATGCTTCATTTTTAAATTTTTTTTTGCATTGGACTGCATTGCAAGAAACTTGTAAGAAACGGCACAATATTAAAAGACACTCAAAAATCTTAAATCTGCAAGTGCAACTAAAGCAGTACAGCTTTCTGCTTTAAAATTTACAGAATGCATTAAAAAGTATTTGTAGTGGGATGTACAAGAAGTCCTGAAAATTTTAATCAGTGGAGGAAAAGGGGGAGGAAGTCATAGGTTGAAACTTCTTGTCAGAAGAAAAATAACAATTTCAAGATGTTTTTTTGTCTTAAATCCTTAAATGTAACTTAGGGGTTTTTTTCCAAAAGGTACCTGAGTCATTCTGTAACACTGCTTATTGCATCACTGTTAAATTCTTGTGATAGGGAGCACTAGAATCTTTCTTCCTTTCTTGCTTGTTGCATAGCAGAAAAGAAGGAAGACATCCTTAATACTATGAAACAGAAAAAAAGTGCAGTAAAATTCAGGCTTCAGGTATCTGTGAAATGTCTCTGCATTACACCTAGTGTACCCTAAGTGTGGAAAAGGTCTTGCTTTAAAAATTAATTGAATAAAAATGGGTTTTTAAAAGACAACTTAAAATTAAATATATTATTATAATTTGTGTTAAAGCCTTAATAACACATTAATACTTTTTAATGTTGCATGTCCTTAATTTTGAATCATTGTGAAATATAAGAGGTTAGTTTATCTGTTAATAGAAACTAAAATCCACTGGCATGTTTTTTAAAAACGCTGAACTAGCTAAGAAAGAATACCTTTTTTAGACCAGTGTGTCTTCATATTAAAATTAAACCACATTTACTATTACAGTTAAAGAGTGTTCAAGGCAGGTGCCTGACATGTTGGCTGAGGCAGAGTCTTGACAGTATGGAAATCTGATGCAGGGTTTCTTTAACTTTGTTCTGTTAATGTTACACTATTTCTCCTCAGTGTCAGTGCTCAGGCATAAATTTAAATTTTGTTTTGGAGTTTTGTTACTAAATTGACATACTAAATACAGTTGATTTGGGCACTTGTAATGTTCAGTGAGAATTGAATGCAAAAGAACTAAGTGTAGTTCTACAACAACAAAAAAAAACCAACTAAACCAACCCCCCCCCCGTCCTCCTCAAACTGGTGTGTAAGCAGATCTGTACTGATTTCTTCTGCTGTCACCATGATTTCTCTAAAACTGACCTTATTCTTGCCAGGTATGCTTAAACTTGGAGCCTGGAAACAAACTGTTTCTGGTTTGTGTAATAGTTGACTAGATGAATAATTGAACTAAACACTTTTTAAAAGCCACTGATAAACACACTGACAAAACGCTATTTTTTTTCTCTCTCTGTTTAGCACTTGGTTAGTGAATGGTTAAGTGAAAAGAGTGATAAAGCAGGGAAGCCTACGGACAGTGTACCAGAAAGGCCTCTACGCATAACCACCGACCCTGAAGTTCTGGCTACTCAGCTGAATTCTTTACCCGGTCTCACTTACAGTCCACACATATATTCAACTCCAAAGCACTATATCCGTTTTACTTCTCCATTCCTTTCAGAAAAGAGGAGGAAAAAAGAACCCGTGGAAAACGTTACTGGCTCTTGTAAGAAGGTAATGCTTCTCTTCATTATGGTGTTCTATCCCATATTAGTTAATAAGAAGTCTTTATTTACTAGCATAAATTCAGGCAGGAAAAAGGCTGGTTGGCAAACCAATCATGTTACACATTTTGAAATGTTCATCATTAAAGTTTTAAGTCGCTGATTTGATCTTGTTGTATTACAGCGTTGGTTGAAGCAGGCTTTGGAAGAAGAAAATTCAACGGTGATTGATAGATTTAATTCACCATCACAAGAAAGATCTAGAAGTCCGGCCATCAATGGTGAACATAAAAGTCCTTTATTACTGAATGACAGCTGTTCCTTAACAGGTGTGAAGCTTTTATAAATACACTACATAAGAGCTATGTCAAAGTAGCTGATTGTGGAGCGTTGTTTTTTAAAGTGATGAGTTGATGAAAATTCCAGGGGTATTTGCATGTTTTCATGATACTTCTTTGAAAGAAATGCTTAGTTTCGTAGTGGTTGAGAGTTTTTCCCCTTTACGGTAACTAGATAAGATATTATCCTGTCATATTTCCTAGCATTTACAGTCAACAGAAGACTAATGTTTTTGGTATTAGTATTAAGATGTCAGGTTATAAATTAAATTTTCTATGCTACTTACTTTCTATGCTGTGTAATCTTGTAGGCATAATAGAAAATCGGAGCGCGCTAAAACCAGCGCACTTCCACAAGCATATAGGGCCTATCAGATGATTCCTGTGTACAGTCCTGAATTTTGAATTTCCATCTTTTAGCTGAACGGTCTTAAAAATGCATAGAAGTTGACTTTACCTTTTCTGGAGACGTAGACAGTTCTTCCCAGCATCCTAGCACACAGAATTCAGTTGCTGATGTATCTGTAGGCTGTTAAGAGTTTATTTTTCGGGAAGTCTATAGGCTGTTAAAAGCTCATGTCTCAGGAATCCTGCCCTTCAGAGACTTTTTTAATATTAAAATTCTTTAATTTGGAATTCACAATTTCATTACATAAAGTACTTAAACAACTGTACGTGATTACTGTATCTGGAAATCTTGTAACTTTTTTCTTCTTTTAACACACAGATCTAACTACACCACTAAAAAAACGAAGACTGTATCAGCTGTTGGAGTCTGCATTCTCAGAAACCTCCACACCTACTCCTTCTCCCTATGCCACACCAACCCATGCTGACATCACTGCCTCCGAACCATCATTGTTTGCTACTCCTCCAAGGATAAAAACAGAAGATGAAGCTTGTCGAAATGGTTACAAACCCATTTATTCACCAGTTACTCCTGTAACTCCATGTATACATGGAAATACCATGCACTTTGAGGTGAGATTTATAATGAATTTTAGAGCGTTCAGAGAAAGTGTTCAGACATTGCAGTGTAAATCAGTATTTGTACTCCTGCTACAAAGTGTGTGTTGGGGGGTCTTTTTGGAGGCTAAAAAATAAATTGACTTGCAATTTCTTCTTATTTATTTAGAATATTTCCTCACCTGACAGTTCCCCAGAAATAAAAAGGCGAGCTTACAGTCAAGAGGTAAGGAAACTTGAAAAACCTGTGAATGGTATCTTGTTTTCACCTGTATGGCTGCTCTGTTCTTAGTAAATGCTTTTCACCAGCAATTGCAAGTTTCTGAGAATTTAAAGGGTAGTTTTATTTGCTCACTGTTTTATATTTCCACTTTACCTGTTATGTTCTGTATTTTAAACTGGCTTCTCTCTGTATCACTTAAAAATCCTGATTTGGATCAGGATCAACTCCTATAATGGAAAGGAGTAGCTACTGCAATTTCTAGATAGAAACAGAAAAGGAACACTTCGCTTTCCAGGCTGTAGTTAGATTCAGATTTACATTTCTCCTTGTTACCAGCGTTTCTTAATTGTTTCTCTTGATCCCAGTTACGCTCAGAGTGAGAGAGCAGAGCAGAAAGTTAGTAAGTCTGCATAGGTGGTGGATTAGTTGAAGGGCAAGTGCTGTTGGAATATGCTTGGGTACTCCCAGCCTGCAGGATGCGTGTCTCCTGCTGTGGGGCGTCAAGTGTCTTTCGGAAGTGCCTTGGAAAAGCTTTTCCTTCCTTCTCCCTCTTTGAAATAGGTGTTTTGACACTGAGGATGACTGATTTTATGTTGAAGCAAGTGCTTCCTGGCCTGGGACTTGCTCCTTTTGAAGCTCCCTTCCTCTGCCAGTCATAAATAAAACCTGGCACTTAGTGTTTATTTTTACTTTGGTTAATGTGCATTTTATTAAAATGCTTTAACCTAATACATGGGAATAGTAGAACTAAGTGTCTGGCTGTAGAATTGTTTCTTAAAAACAGATAAATTCATGGTACTAGAAGGCCTTTAATCCCACTTAAAGGCCCATCTGAATGTCAAATAGTTGCAGATTTGATGGAGTGTGAAAAAATACTTACATGCTTTTTCTTCATGCAGGGTTATGACAGAACATCGATTCTAGCACTGAATTCTTTCAGAAGTTCCAACCTGACAGAAATGGGCCTGCAAGAAATAAAGACTATTGGATATTCTAGTCCAAGGAATAGGACTGATGTCACACGGCAGTGCACTGGAGAAATGGAATCTGTGTCAGACCTCCAGCTGGGACTCGAAGTAATTGAGCAAAGTGCACTGCATAAAAACCTGGAAGCCCCCACACATGATAGGACTGATTCAAACAGCCAATTAGAAACTGCTCATTGTGGACGGGGCACAGTTTATTCTTCCTGGGTAAAAAGTCCTGACAGGACAGGTGTAAATTTCTCAATGAATTCTAATTTGAGGGACTTGACCCCTTCACATCAGTTGGAGGTAGGAGGTGGATTCAGAATAAGCGAGTCAAAGTGCCTGATTCAAGACGATGCAAGAGGCATGTTCATGGAAGCATCTGTTTTTTGTACTTCAGAAGATGGAATTGCACCTGGCTTTGGAAGGACTGTCAGTAACGACAGTTTAATGGATGGAAATTGCACACCCCAGAACCCTCCACAAAAGAAAAAGGTTATAACTTTAAGAGTCATTTGGTCTGTCTTCCATTGTCTGCTGATGTTATTTCTATAACAGAAAGAATCCCAGTGTAATAAAAACCAACTGGTGGCTCGTATTTGCGTACTACAGTGTAGTAGACATTCAGGTGAAATGATGAAGGGCAAAGAGAAAAGCTGCATAAAACTGTTAGTAAATGTATTTTTCCAACGTAAAAGATACAAATTCTATTTCATATGAGTTTTAAATGAATTGTCCAATAAACAACTGCTTTCAGGTTTGAAAGTGGTTGCTTATGCCACCCAGTGTTACAGTATTCTGTTATACAGAATATATCATCATAGAGATGATATACTGTGAGCATCTATTATGAATTACTGCAGGAAATTGTACCAACAGATTTATGCTACTCAGACTTCAAAGTTAGAACTGCACAGAAATCCTTAGTTCCAAGAAATATTTTTCTTGGCCTAATTTGCTTGGGTTTTTTTTAAATATTGTTTGAAAAATAAGCACAATCTAAATTTGCTGCTCTTGTGGAACAGTTCTTGTAGATAAGTAATGTAGTCATGGGCAACTCAAACCAGGATTGGAAGTTGCTTTGCATAAATCGTAGACTGCATTTTACTGTCAGGTTGACTCCCTTTGCAGAAAGGATGACAAACATGAAAGGCAGTGGTCTCCAGTGTACCAGCTTGCCTGTTCTGTCTCATCACAGACTCTAGTAGTCTTTCTTGTTTGAAAGGTGTGATTTATTTTCTTTATGGAAGTAGTGATTAGGAGGGTAGGGTTGTTTTCTGCTTGTGTATGTGCATGCACAGTGGGGTTTGGGTATTTTTGGTCTCTTTGAAGCCACTTGTACATGCCTGCTCCTCTGGGGGCATCCTGCTGGGGAGCAGTGAGGAGTGTACCTTCAGTAGTTCTCCATCAGAACTGGATTTTTGTTTACTTGCTTCAAACTGAGACATAAATGGAGCGATATTGTAGGAGCTCTGTTCTTACCTGGTCACAGCCCTGAGAATTTGATAGATCTTGTGTGTGTTACTGTAGCCCTGCTCTTTCGTCAAACCGAAAAAGAAAACATAAGCCAAAATTTCTGTAACTTGACATTATTCTTTTCCTGAAGGCTACATTAGTCTTCACAAATCCCAGCAGCACTTAGTACTTCAGTAACCCTCCCCACTTCCCTTGCTGGCAAGGATTCTTCAGGATGTTGCTCCTGGGAACTTATGCTACACTAATCCTCAAATAAAAAAAGGTGTGGCTGCCCACTGACACCCCCCAATCACATGATTCCTGTCTAAAAGTCTCAGGTGAAGAAACAACCAGAGAAAATTGTCCCCCTGAAAGAAGGGGTTTTAGATTTTCTGAGAACGCAGACAGAAAAATTTGAAGCCTTTGACAGTATAAAAAAAGACCTGGTGGACTGGATCCCACCCAAGGTGAAAGGTGAGAATTCAGGAGTTTTGTAGGAGTCTAATAAAAGCCCTTTCCCTAGGGTAACATAAGACAGCAATATCCTTAGGTAGGTCTTTGCAGGATGTTTTTGCATATTTCTACATTTCAGTGGACATTTGCTCCTATTTTCTCTTACTATTGCACAAGTCCTTTATCAATACAGTCCTGTACATTGCGGCCACACTATATAGGTTTCTTAACATTGATGCTTTCTTTAAAGCAATATTCTTTAGGGGATCCCTGTCACGTGACATGAAAATAATACAAAATTGTTTGAAAGCAAGATCACTCCTGAACCTGAACTTTTTTATGTAAAATCAGATATTTTTCACTGTTTTTACCTTGACACATGGATGGGTCTCTTAATAGGTCTGTTTGAAAGCAAACAAACCAAACTCCTTAGGACTGCAAAGAGAGCAGCTGCTTTGGTTTTTCTCTCTGTGTAGAAATGGATGTCCAATTTTATTGAGGACTAAGCCAGTAAAAGATTTCATTTTTTTTTCATTATTGCACTTCAGTTTGTTGGTTTGTGTGCTGTATGGTGCAGAGCAGGATGTTGATAACTAGAAGAAAGTTTATAGACATTAAATGTTATTTTTGCCAAACTAGTGTAGTTACTGCATAAAGTAGGTCTGAAGGTCAGTATTTCAGCTTTCTACTTCAAATCCTGAAGATTCATAGTGAAAACATTTGAACATGTATTTTTTTCACTGGAGGCAATTTACTAACCACCTGAACTGGTTTCTGTTCTATGGAGCGTCGATGTAGTGAGTCTACATACATAATACATGAAATAGGAACCATGTGTCATTATTTTTGGTAATACGCATTAGCTTATTAGCTTATTAATCAGTCTCTCTTGAAATCTAGTAAAGACAGAAATTCAAAATAAACTCTGGGAAAAGTAAGTTGCAAATCCTGTATGTTAAAAAAAGGTATGAAGAGCTTAGCAAATCCTTTGATATGTGCAGCAGAATGAAGCAGAAGAGTAGTGGGGTTCTCATGCAGGGGAGTGAGTCTGAGAGCAGGATGTGACATCTCTTGAAATTAGCTTTACTAGATCAGTATAATCTTAAAATTCTGCATTTCCAGGAGAAACTGTAGAGTCCCTTGTAACTACAGCCAACAAAATTACTTCAGCAGTGGACCTTTTGCTGACCTGTGTCATCTGCTTCTTCTCTGAGGCAGAACACATACTTCTTTTCTTGAAGAAATTTTTTACTTTCATTGTTACAGTTGGTAGTAGCTCAGTAATCTGTAAATTCACTGCAGATGTGGTGAAATATCTTCAATTAATCTCTGCCTTTTTTTAGAACCAATTACGTGGTACATCTTACTGAAATATAGTACATTTAATAGAAAGTGTGAGAAAGAAAATGGGTACAAGCTTCCTTTCTAATGTTTGTTTGTGGGTTTTTTTTCTCCTTAGGTGTCCTTGTTAGAATACCGTAAGAGGCAACGTGAAGCTCGAAAAAGTGGCTCAAAGACAGACAACTTCCCTCTGGTTACTGTGTCTCCTCATGCTGCTGGTGGAGGAAATACGAGTAGTAACAACGGTGCTAATGATGGGTATAACAACAGTGGTGAAAATGGGGAGCAAACTGATAACACTGCAAGCCTACCTTTACCACTGCCAACTACTGTTTATAATGCAGCTCCAGAAGACACTGGCAGCAGCTGTGCAATTAAGGAATCTTCCTCCAGTGAGAAGAGTGAACCAGAAGTTCAGTGGTAAGCCACAAAACTACAGGACTAAAGTTCAGAAGAATTATTTATGTAAATTTAAGTCTTTGGTATTTGAAATCTAGTTTTCATTAAGGCTGCTGTTGCAGATTGCTGACGGGAAGCTTTTCTTTCAGCTTAGTAAAGAGTTGTCTTACCTTTTTCTCAGAAATATAGCAGATACATCATCATTATTAGAATACATGAAGATTTACCCGTAAGATACTTCTTAAATTATTTTAATTCTGCTTTTTTATTTTTTTAAGAGCAAAATGGGTATTGGTTTGAGCATTTGTGTCCTTATATTTCCACTGCTTTGTCTGTGGGCTGAAGAGAATTTTTCATGTTAAATCCAAAGCCTTTCCAAAAGTATTGTAGGGCATAGGGTGGAACAGGAGAATAATCTGTATTGACTAGCAAAGACTTCTGGAAGACCTTAGGAGGTCTGTTTTTCAGTCCTGTGGCTGGAACGTGTGGGATGTTTGCTGTTGCTTAATTGCCCTGTGCAGGGCTGAATGCAGCCTGGCCAGTGGCTCCCACTCAGGTGGGAGAGGGTGGTGACACTTGCAGCATTGTTCATGATTGCTCAGTGGTTCCCTTCTTTGCAGACCAGACCATGTGGGCAGTGTGTGCAATGCCAGATACTCCAAACAACCCCAGATCCTGAGGAGAGGTGGAGTATGGATGGGGAGGAGATAGAGTGACTTCAGTCTGTGTAAAATATTGCACCAACTTTTCATTGAGTTTTTGGTAGCTTTAAAACACATGATCAACTGTGGTGACACTGTCTCCAAAGCGTTATTAGTGCAAAATAAATCCTGCAGATGTTCTTCATGCTGTAGCGAAGGCCTAAAGGTGGTAGGGAGGAACCATGGGGTGAGAAGTTGAGCATCCTTCTGCTCGGATGCTCCAGCTATTCCAGAATAGAAGGATTTTGTAAAGCCAGTTGAAGGGAGAACATAAGTGCCATCTTCAGTGTTCCACTGAAAAGTGGCTGTTAAGTCCACTATGCAGAAGCTACTGCACTAAATTGTAAGCAAAGAATGTGGAAACAGGCTAAACAGGGAAGAATTTACTACTAAGATTTTGTAGAAACCCTGCAGAGCAGCACCAAAACTTATTCCAGTGCAGCGGTAATGTGGAGTGATGCCGTACATCCTTGCCAGAAAGGAAAATAGTTTTGTGGAGCGCTGTCACTTACGATGTTCTTGATCAGGTTGCGATTGAGAGATGTAATCAATTATAAGAGGGAAGGTAGGACTGTCATTGCATACTCACTATCCAGCAAGTTAAGTGTAGAAGCTTAAACAGAGACAGATTTGTAGTGGTACACAATTTACAGCTCTGCATCTGCTATTAAAGAGCAGATTCTTAACAACAAACAAGACAACTATTTCCAATTCTGGAAGAAGACAGTTTTCTACAAATGGAGACTATGAACCAGTAACTGTGGCCTTTATTTTTTTAACTTTTCAGTTGTTTAGAGAAAGAAAAACCCACAGATCTACAGATACTTCCTTAGCAGTAGGAAATGCCAGTTTTCATAATGTAACAAGGGTGCAGGAAATCACTGTATTTAAAGTGGGAGAAAATAGATACAAACCACTTAGTAATAAAATTCCTTATGCACAACCAGTAACTTGGTTGTTATGAGCAGCCAGCACTGTAAACTTTCTCTGACTCGGTATTTGCATGTACATTGTCCTAAATTTGGTCCACGGGAGTACATCCTCTTATATTTAAAATGTACTTCTCTTGCAGGACTGCATCAACCTCTGTGGAACAAGTGAGAGAACGAAGTTATCAGAGAGCTTTACTTCTCAGTGATCATAGGAAAGACAAGGACAGTGGTGAGTTGATTTATTGTGTTGAAGATACATAAAACCAACCAGTTTCCCCCATGGTAATCTGTAATCATTCTAATATTGTGTTTGGGTCTGCTTCATCTGTAGGGGGAGAATCACCTTGTAGGCCATGCTCACCGTCTCATGTTCAGTCTCCATCTCATTCAAATCTCATTTCCCAGTTGCAGCTTAAGGTCCCTTCTTTCACTGAAATTACAGAAGGTCAGTAAGCAGATGACCTTGTATGACACTTGACGTATTCAATAGTCTCTAACAACAGCTTTAATAGCTCTTTTAAAGTCAGATACAATGTGCTTAGTGATCACTGCAAAGGATTTGATTTTCCCACTTTGATATTTATCTCTGTTAATTTCTGTAGAACCTGATTCTGAAAATCCAGAGCCAACTTCTGAATGTCCGTCCCCAGATACTTCACAAAGGACTTGTAAGAGCCCATCAAAAGCAAGCAAGGTAATGCAAGGTGTTTGCACAATAAGCATAGGAATAGTTTCATCCATCTCTGATTTATCTTTAAAAATGTTAATTGTAGAATTTACTACTTAGGTGACAGTACACACATGTTCATCTATCTGTGCATTAATTTAACACAGGTAAACATTTGCAAGAATATTTGTCCGTATACACTAAAAAGTGGGTTTACATGCTGTGCTTTCAGTAGTTGTGTTTATGGATGATCTTAAACTCTGTAGACAGAGAAAAGATTGTATCAGTGGATTCAGTATCAGCGCTGTTGTGAGGGGTGAGTGCTGAAGAACTGGCACTCAGAACCAGCAGCAGTGATGTGATTTAACAGGAGGTTGCTCTTGCTGTGCCAGGGTTTGGCACTGCCTGGCAGTCAGGCTCTGATAATATGGAGAAGGATTTTGAGTAGTTGCCATATTAAATGAAGTCACTCAGGTCGTCTTATTTAGTCTGTTTGCTTGAACTACTCCAGCTTTAAAATGATGAAGCATTCTAAAAATGGCTTTATTTCTGTAAGTGGTCTTCTCTGGAATTATTTCTTTCAGATTCAGAAATCTAAAACTTTTAACAAAGAATGGATTCAGACTTTGACCTAATGGATCATATTTCTTTTACAGCTTTAAAATACACTTTAGTAGTCTTTGACTTGGAAGAATTATTGACATGTACTTGCTAAAAATAGTGCCTCCTTAAGCTTACTCTCTCTGTTATCGATGTTTTTCTCACATCAAATATATATCCTGCATCTCAGCACTTTCTTTCACAATCTGGGAGGAGAGTGTTCTGAGATGTTCTTTTCTGTTTATCACAGGCATGGTTGAATATTTTGAATGTTTAGCACTGACAGCCTTTCTTCTCATTCCAGCCCTCTTCACCGAGTCCTGTAGCTTCAGCACAGTCACTTGGGAAAACGCCCACAAGACCAGATTCGCACTGGGAAACTGCAGCTACTGCACCTGAGACTGAATGTGCGAATCATCCAAAATCTGAGCTGCAACAAAAACAGCTGACAAACAACGTCCAAGCACTTTCAAAGAATCATCCATCTCAGTCACATCTGCGCAGCTCTGCTGAGCAACTTTCACATTCACAGAAGTTGCCTTCCGCACCTTTGAAGCTGCATTGCCCCCCTTCGCCTCACGTAGAAAATCCCCCCAAGTCTTCTACCCCTCACGCGCCTGTGCAGCACGGTTACCTTTCACCAAAGCCTCACTCACAGCAGTTGGGATCTCCATACAGACCTCATCATCCACAGTCACCTCAAGTTGGAACGCCCCAGAGGGAAACACACAGAAACTTCTACCCGGCAGCACCGACCCTTCAGCCCAGTAATCAGGCGCAGGCCAGCGGCCCCCTCTTCACTCAGACAACATCAGGACAATCTTCAGCTTCCTACAGCCAGTTTAACCAACAAAATTTGAACAGCAATGCGCCACCTCCCCCACCCCCTCCACCCCCTTCTTCTACTTACTATCAAAGCCAGCAGCCCTCTGGAAACTTTCAGAGCTACAGCCAGCTGAAGGGTAGCATACCCCAACAGACTGTGTTTTCATCTGGACCAAATCAAGCACTTCCTGGCACTGCGGGTCAGCAAACGGTGCCAGGACACCACGTAGCTGCAGGGCATTTTTTGCCCTCTCAGAACCCCAGTATTCATCACCAGGCATCGGCATCTGCTGCTCCTCCTCCTCCTCCACCACCACCTGCTCCAGGACCCCACCTTGTCCAGCAGCAAAGTACTCATCAGCAGCACGCTGTAGCACACGTTGTCGGTCCAGTTCACGCCATGGCAGTGGCTCCTGGATCACATATTCATTCTCAAGCTGCTGGTCACCATTTGCCACCACCACCTCCACCACCAGGTCCTCTCCCCCACCACCAACCTCCCCATCCTTCAACGGGACACCAAGGTTTGCAAGCACAACACCAGCATGTTGTAAACTCGGCACCGCCTCCCCCGCCGCCCCCTCCCTCCAGTGTTATCAGCTCGGGGCACCACCCTGCATCAGCACAAGGGTTACACCACCCATCTCATCAAGGACCCCCCCATTTCCCTTCCAGTGCTCACACAAGCGTCTCCTCCTATTCCTCACAAGCCCCACATCACACAACGTTAGGACCTGGACCTCAACATCAGCCTGCTGGCACAGGACCTCATTGCCCACTCCCTGGTCAGGGTCCTCACATCCAACCTCAAGGACCAAACAGTATTGCAACACCTACTGCTTCCGGGTTCTGCCCTCACCCCGGCTCCGTGACCCTTCCCCACGGAGTGCAAGGGCAGCAGCAGGCCTCGCCCGTGCCGGGACAGATCCCCATTCACAGAGCACAGGTGCCACCCACCTTTCAGAACAATTACCATGGGTCAGGGTGGCATTAAAACAGATCCCTTTAGTTGTTATAAACATTTTTAAAATGTTCTGTAATATAAACTGTGTATATTTAATATGTACCTATTCAAGGTACTTTTTAAAGCTTGTACATGATACTTTGTATAAAAGCAAACACCAGTGCTCTTCCATTGTATCCTTTCCATTTTTTGCTTTTTAAAATTCCTGAAAACGTGCTGTTAAGCCAGTATTAGGTATTTCTTTTTATTTTCTAAGTGGACATTCCAGCTGTTTTTTCTGGCAGTAGGTTTGATGCTGCATAATGTTTAAAATTTTATTGTTGCAGTTAAATTCATTTAGTGAAAGTTTTCTATATTACTTTTATACAAATGTAATTAAATAAGTACACAGGCTATGTGATGGCACTAACATTTTTTTTTTCCCATTTTCTGTCAACAGTTTTTTGTGTGCATAGAGATAGGAAACAATGCAATACAGATTTTTATAGTTTTGGTGTGGACATGGCTTTTTGTTTCATCAGTTATTTGCAGAAATTGTAATTTAATGTATAGACTGTTTTTAATGTCTCGGATGAGTGCTGTAAATACTGTATTTCTTTCGCTTGTAAAGTTGCTTAAAGCTTCTTTCATTTGATATAGTATTGTATATAATAAGTCTTTTGCAAAAAAAAGGTGTGATCTTTGTGAAAGTAGTACAGTATATGATCTTTAATTTTTTTTTTAATATACTGTCACATTGCAGCACTGGTTGGGCATTTTAATTCATGTTAATAAATCACAATTATGTCAGTTTTACCTACTTGTCCTGAAAGGGTGCTGTATCAGCAGAAAGTGGCCTTAAGTCCCTGATCTCCCCTGCTCCCTGCGAGGCTTCACTTCTCTGCTAAACAGCTGGAAGGCTTTGCTTCTGTAGCACGGACGGATGTGTAGCAGGCTCGAGGAGGGGGATTCTTTCCCCTGCTCAGTTTAGAGGTTGAGGAAGAATCACCCCAAGCCCAGCAGGGTCTTGGGTCAGTTTACTGCTGGTGTAATCAGGAGCACTGATCAGGTATTTTTTATGCTGGAGATGTTCTGACCTTGTTTACAGAGCAGGGAAGCACCTGTCTGCTGCAGTACCTTCCTCTTTCCCTTCTCTAGTGCCTCCTCAAGCCCTCCAGTTGGGATGTAGGGGGAAAGCTGAGTGGGTGGTGCTGTAATGGGGTACAGAACATTACAAACGATGTAGCAGTTTGGGGTTTTTGTAAGGGAAGTGATTTATTCCTGCTGCTGGAAGCAGCAGGTGAGCTGGTGCCGTGTTGTGCTCATCAGTGCAGGCACTCTGTCATGTCCATGGCTGAGGGTGTCTTTCCATCGCAGCAGTAACTGCTCAGTTCTGCTCATGCAACAGGACGGTGCTCAATGGCTCCACCTCAGATCAGAAAGGAGAACCAGCATGTGAGGAAAGCTGAAACGGGATAGGAGGGGAAGTGGCAGCTCCTACCCACTGAAAATAAGTGGTAATTCTTTTTAACATGTAGAAAAAAAAAGGGGGGGGTGGGGGCACTTTAAATTCTGATTTGCTTCTAACTACTGAAGAATCTTGCTGGTTAAAATCATACACCAGAAATGCTTTCCTGAACACCTGCTGGCTCTACAGAACACACACTGTGGAGTTCACATTTTACACTAGCATGTGTAGTGTAGGACAGGATTAGGCTATCAAAAACAGCAGAAAAACCCAACCCACTTTGTGTGTCATTGCTCAGATGCTGATTTTGAAAAAAAAGTGCATCATTCTGTCTAGCCCAGCATTCAGCTCTGGTTGTCCCTCTTCCATACCTCCAGGAAGTGACATCATCATTTCGAATACAAGAGAACGTAAAAGACCAACTGTGCCTGGCAGGGACTTAGTGCAGTACAGGGAGGTGCTGCACTGGGGAGCAGAACAGGATGAGGCCTGGGCAGGGCTCCCCAATGCTGCTGCAGCACCAAGGCCAGGCAGAGGGCAGAGCTGTGCCAGCCCTGTGCTCGCTCACCTGCCTTGGGCTGCCCCTGGCACTTCATCCAGTGGCAGCATTTTCTGTGTATTCAAGAACGCCTTTGTAACTGGTTGCAGCAACCAGGCACTATCAGGGCTAGGCTGGGTGTGAAGCTGAACATAATTTTTACCTCCAGTGAGTCCATTGTGGCACCATCCTTCTGAGCAGTGTTGTCCTTGCAGCCACTAAAAGGAGTTCCAGGGATGAGGGTGATGGCACACGGTCCTGAAACCCAACTGCAGGCGGGGCCTCAGCACTGGACGAGTTTCCCTGGACCAGAGTGTGTCACACTGCAGTGCCTTGGCAGTTCTCTGGAGGGGTGGCTGCCTCAGCCCTGGCATGGGACAATCGTTCCCTTGTTTACAGGACTTGTTACAGAACAGCTGGTGGGAAAGACGCTTTTTTTTGGTCACATTTCACCCAGCAAACCACTCCCACCCAGCCCCTCCTGCCACAGGACCCATGGAGTGCTCTCACTGCCACCAGGTGATGTGTTTCATAAATGAACATGGGAACTTGCTTTTCTCTGGCCAGGACAAGCCAGCCCCCACCTCCCACCCCTCCAGCACCCCAACAGCTGAGTCGTGGCTAGGCAAAGATTCCAATGACCAGCAACACTGTCTGAAAAAACAAAACACTTTAATTAGACAACTGCAAGCACCTCAAACAACTGGTTATTGTTACAGCATGGGGCTATCTTCTCACAATCTAGTTATTGCAAAGGCATGTGAATAAATTTTATATGGACAAAGTCAAGAAAAAAGTGGCACTGTAGTTACATGAAGATCAGGAGTAAGCTTACATTCATCCCACTGACTTCTAAAAGAGGCCCAAACACACCTCCGTACTGTACATTCTAAAATCTGTATTGCCTATAAGCTTCAGCCTATGCAGCTTTTTTTCCTAGGAAACACATAATTGTTGCGTGCAACTTACAATGGGCAGTCGTATGTCTACGGATGGGAAAGAATAAAGCTAGTGCAATTTGTTTTAGAAACATGTAAAGCTATGAACGGAATGAGCATGATCTCGCTTCTTGGATTATTTTACCCACTGCACTGTAAATATCTGCAGCTATATCCTTCCTTAACTGATGCCAAGCACACACTTTTATTATAAAAGATCAGTAATTCTACACAGAGAGTGGTTCTCATGCTCTACTTTTAATTTTTTTTCTTTTTCTTAAGGTATAGTACAACTTACAGTGCTTATAAAAAGGCAACACCATATGGTACCATGTCTTCACTATCACATTGTAAGGGAAATTGCTATTTTTCTTTTCTTAAAAGCACTTAAAATAGGCAAAAGTTCTAAAAGGGAGTGCGAAATGATAATGCATACTTTATTAGAAAGAAGTCTAGCCTTCCTTTAAAGTGCCGTTTGGGGAATGAAATCCTGTAAACCAGAGCCACTTTGTTTAAAACCCAATGAACAGGAACTGCTACAGAATAGAAAGTTTGCACAATTCCTTAAAGCATTTTAAAGTCCACTACATGCAATTGGTTTGCTATAAAGCTCTCTAAAACTTAGTCGCTTTACTCTGAAATTGAGTCCCCAGTCCCATATTTAAATGGAAATAAACATTTACAGGGTGCATTTACATACACTATAATACAAGAATGACATCCCTTTGCCAGAAGATAAAATTGTACAATTCCTCGCCGTAACTCAGTTCTGACTTGATAAATTTCTTACACTCGTAAATTATATAATATGCATCAGCTAAAATATTTTTTTTTCATAAATAGTTACAAAACTTGCCAAAACACATGGGGGGAAGTTTCTTTTGTTCAAAAATCTGACATCTGAATGTCACACAACACAAGAAACAATGCTTAAAGACACGTTAAGTGTTTTCTGAAGAAAGTGGGTGAGTAAACTACTAGCTGAGGACAAAAAGACTACCCTTCCCCAAGAACACAGTGCACAAAAAGCAAAATGTCAAACAGTACCTCAAGCAAAATAAAGGTCTGAGGATTGAAGCCAGCTTACGTGTGATCCTGCTAAAGATTTTGTGAGAGTCACCATTTAGGTCCAACGCATTGGAAAGTGGATGCTGGCTTGCTTTTTTTTTTTTTTTAAACAGCTGGAAGATTCTGCTAAAAATTCAGCCACGGATGCCTAAGGCATTCTCCAGCTGAAGCACGTTTCTCTGGGACCATTTCTAGCATGGGGATCAGGAAATCTGTAAACTGTGCAGCATCTTCATGAGGCCAACCGTACTTCTCCACAAGCACATCAAAAAGACTCCAAGGTTTCAACTTGGTAATGTGTCGGAGTTCTCCTGCAAACAGAAATATTAATAGCATTAGAAAAACACCTTGTTAGCCAGGTCAGCGACTAATCCCTGTTTTGTTTTCTCCCACTCTGCATTCGCAGCACCTTGACCAGGCTGGGAATCATCGTTAAGGAAGGGCAGCACACACCAAGCTTGCTCGAGGTCCTCAAAGGAGATGAGTATGCTCGATGTCAAAGCCAAGAGACTGTTCCGACTGCCATCAGTCCATTACACCTGGACTCCATGGTTCTGCTGCTGTCTTCCCTCTCCCATGCACAAAGGCACTCATTCACACTCACACCATGGCCAAACAACACTGCAGGCCTTTCCTTCTTCATCAGCCACTGAACCCAAATTTCACAGAATCTGCTCCAATCCCAAAATGGAGGTCTCAGAAACAAACACAGGTCCTTGCCCTGCTACATGGCATTTGCCAGCAATGCAGCAGAGCACTGATTCATTCCTAACCAAGCCGAGCAGAGGTTTGGTGCTCCAGAGATTCTGCTCCATCTCCCAGGCAAACACCCCCAGGAAGCTTGGTCTGAATCATTCCTGAGAGGGAAGCACCTGCTGCTGCCCAGGTCTCTTTCAATCAGCCACCAACACGAGCAGTAGCAGCAGCTGCAGGACGGAGTTCCCCCAGAGGGGAGACTTCTGCCAACCTGGCAATGTGTCCCAGACCAAAACAAAGCAGGTGAGAACCCTTCTGTAATTCAAACCAGCAACACTATCCAGGTCTGTCCACGGGCCATCCAGCATGATGGGGAAGACTCTTCAGTTTCCTGCTCCTCCACTGTGTGGGCATAAGGCCCAAAGCCATGGGATGTGCCATGAGGTATGTGGTGAAGGGATTACTGTGGGCACGAGAGGGACAAGCAGCTGTCAAGCTGGATGACCATCACTGCTGCCAGCAGGAGAGAGCGATACCAAGGTGTCACCTTGCACGAGACCCACAGCCTTCGCAATCCAGGCTCTCAATATGCCTCATTTACCTGCGATGTGGGTGCCCCCTCACCATTCACGATGGCAGTTAACAGGGTATTTGACTACAGCTGCACCTCCACTTCTCCCAAAAGTATAAATCTGACATTTGAAATCCCCCTTGGAGAGGATGAGAATAGGACCCCACCCTGCAGACAAGTTGACAGGCTTGCTCCTCTCCTCCCCAAAGCAGGGGCATCTCTTTGGTAACATCTGCCTTCTGACTGTCAGACCATAGCCAGGAACACTTCTATGTAGTGCTATACACTTACACTTTGTGGATCCAGTGCCCTTATCACCAACAATCTAATCAATCTATGGCCTCTTGCTTCAACAAACTACACTACTCATGAATCTCTGTGTGTGAAAAGTTCTTACTGAATGTGACCAGATTTAAGAGTGCCTGATCTGCTCTAATCAGTAATCAAGCCCTGCCACACCCAGCCCCTCTGATCTCTGGGGACCAGCTGGAACACAAGGGCAGTTGTTTTCCACTGAATTTCTATACTCTTAATGCAACCCATGGCCATCCCCCTTCTTCTAAGGCATATATCCATGCCAGACAGTCTCCACGGGACATGGCAAAAAGCACTTGAGAGATCCCTGTGGTGCTTCTGCACTGGGGACAGTGATGGGGTCTCACCCAATACTGGAGGCTGAATGGGCTTCACACGCTCACTGCACCACCCAGGATGGGGGCATCAGGCCATACTACTGTCTAAGCCAAGTGGTTTGTCAGCTTGGTGCTTGTCCCTGGCTGTAACCTGCCCATAAAATGCCAGCAGACATCAGCTCACGGGTCAGAGTTTCTGCAGATCCTTGTGGCTAGAGAAGTTCCGGGGCAGGAGAAGTAACCTGTGTCCGTACGACTGCCCCACAGGCTGAGCATCTCAATGCAATGGATTCAATCCCCCTAAGGCTCAGCAGGCACTTGTTTCTGCTGCCCCAGCCCTCAGCAGTAGGCTTGAAATCGCTAGGCAGGGTGCAGTGCTTGAAAAAGCAGCTCTCCAGCTGCTGTCACAAAGTCCCCACAAGAGCAACTCTATAAAAAATCCATCACCCACAAGCTAAAGAGGAGTCCTGCTGGTAACAGAAGCCCAACGTGTGCTGCACACAGCAAGGAACGCCAGCAGAGGCCACGCTCTGGTTTACGTGTGAACATTGACAGTACAACCATGTCCCATCACTACCCACAGACACAAAAAAGCTCCACTTCGGGCCCACAGCTGCCCCACATAACAGGAAGGACAGCACATCTTGGAGCAGCATATTCATTTCCAGGCTCACTCTCAGCCCTTCAAATCTTTGTGCAACTCTGAAACCTAACTGCTGAAAATCTTACCTTTTGGAAGGCTTCCAGAAGAGTGAATTGGTGACTACTTACAAGAACAGGTAGTAAATTATGTAACAGGAATTCATGAACTCAAATACTGCCAAAAAGTGATAGGAAAGTGACTTGTTACTGACAGCAAGCAAAAAATTACTAAAAAAAAAAAAAATAAAATCATGTCCGTGGCTTCTCCAGCTCCCAGCATTCACTGCAAGGGCTGCTGTAATCATGTACCAAATTAGGCTTAGCTCTGGGGGAGGGTGGGTGTGTGTTCCCATCCAGCACTGTCTTCATCTTTGCACTCACATTTTGTCATTTCCAGCATCTTTCCTCCCTCAGATCTGCCTTATCTAAGGTAAGACTGCACAATGAGGCTCCTGATGCCACTGTGGAAGGCAAATTCTTGCTGTTTGAATACTCCTCATTTTGCGAAAGCCCATGCTAAGGCCAGCACAATATTCAGCAGTTTTTCTGCTGAGGAACAAACTATTTTAGCTCTAAGGAATGAAGTTTTCCACAAGAAATTCTGTGAGGATTGAAAAAGCACTTAAGATAGGATACAGTAAAAATTATCTGTATGGGGGGCCACACTTAAACTAATGCTTCAATTTTCAGTAAGGATCATGATGCTAACTGTGGAAACAAAACAGGGTAAGTGAAAGACAATTAACACCACTCAGGTGGACAAAAGAGTCCAAGAATAAATTTTCATGTTCTCATTTCCATCCTAAAGCATGATAGTAGCATAGGAAATGGAGGTGTCTGCCAACACCTATTTTCATCTAGTCCAACATGTTTGTACCATGCAGTAGGAGGAGAGCAAGGCCGCGTGTATATTTAAGGGAGAAATTGAAAAAGCACAGGCTCCACCAGTCTGACACCATCTGTATTCAGGGCATTAGCATGAATTTTCAAAGAAGTGCTAAAAATACACTTCTTTGTGAAAACTTCCTAAGAGAAGCTCTTTATTTGGATTTTTGACAGTGAAGCACACAGGAGATAATCTGCAGAGGACAGACAACGGAGCTGTCAGAGCTGTAAAACTCCCATTGCCAAAGCAGAGGCAGCAACGATCTCTCTGAAAAATGGACTGCTAAGTCAGAAGGAAATTACTAAAAAAATTTCTGAATGACCAGGGGGAAAAATGCTATTTAAAGCTTTCTCTGCTAACTGTAATACAAAAAAACCAGAGCACGTTGATGAAATTCGTCCAAGACAAATTTAAGATGTGTCACCAGGCAAGAGGAGGATGGATTATTGAACACTAGGACATGGACGATGTGAAGGACTGGGGAAGCAGCAATGGGATATAATCTGCTGCTACACACCTATGACATGGTCCTGAGAACTAATGCAAGGACTGCTGGTACAGCAGGTAGAAGCGAGGAGCCTGGACAGAGCCCTCCCTCCCTTCAGGGAGGTTGAAAGAGCAGCATAACAGTGAGTGCTTCTCATTGTTCAACTTCCAAAGGGCAAACCCAGCACCTGGCCAGCATCTTGAACAGGTTTAGCTCACAAGGAAACAGGGCTAGCAAATATCAGAAGAAAAACAGAAGGGACCACGGTCTAGAAAAAACAAAAGGGTTTTATGTTTTAGTGCCAAAACATATTAATAACTTTTACAGTCAAAACAGCTTCCATGGAGACACCAGAGAAAAGGATTCTCTGGAGTTACTACTGGGCTCAATCAAGATGAGAGCCTATAAAAATATGTGAGCATCTATGTTACAGTATAAGAAGTAACTTATAAATGCTTTTCCTCTTTTAAATGCACCCTCCTATTTGAACGTCACAAACTGCCTCAGGCAATTACTGAGAAAGGACTTGATCCTGTAAACTCATTAAGTTACTAACATCTTTCCTTTTGTCCCTGTGATTTCAGTAGCACAACTCAAATGTTTAAAGCATCTCTCTGAGGTCAGACTTGCTTATGCACAGGAGCAAAACGCAAACTGTGATTTCCTGATTTTTACCCAAGACTGATGTTTTCAAAACAGGAGCTCACAGTGAGATTTCTAAGCCCACCCTTAGACCACAACAAGAAATTCTCCCAAGAGCCTCAGGCCTGTACCACAAGGCTTCTGATCTCCAGTGCTCAGGCCACAAGCAGACGAGTACAAAATGCAGCAGCTTGCTGGATGACTCTGAAGCTGATCCCTCACACCCTGCCAGCCCACCACACACAAATCCCTGCTGGGGACACCAGAGGCTGGCAGTACTGGGGTGGGCAGGGAAAAGGAAAAGGATACCTGGTGCCCGACGCAAATAAAAGATGCTCAAGTAAGCACGACACTTACCACCTCTACTTTTCCTCCACTTAAGCATTTCAGTTTCCCCAACTTGCAACAGTATAATAACTGGTATAATCTGAAAATGCAGCTTGGTTTGTTACTCCTTTGTCTTGCATTTGAGATTCTCTGGTTTAAGTAGAAACAGGCGGAATCCAGTCTACTTAATCTTCCACAGCAAACTTGCAGTTGTATTTTGTGTGGTTGGTGAACAAAGCCTTTAATCCTACATTAAACCCCACCCTGTGGATTAAAGAAGCACTCCTAGTGCCTCTGAGGAATGTCACTGATATTCAGGCCCTAGACAACAAGTGACACTCTGCAGCTGAAGATGCTCG
Source organism: Oreocharis arfaki (assembly GCA_013398015.1). NCBI lineage: Eukaryota > Metazoa > Chordata > Aves > Passeriformes > Paramythiidae > Oreocharis > Oreocharis arfaki. Next base: position 1,690,821 of record VZRR01005321.1, read on the forward strand.
TGGAAGCACCAGAGACTCCCCCTATCACAGGAACTTTACCAACTGCCCTCCCCTGTGCACTGCCAGCACTGCAGTTACTGAATAACTGTTAGGTCATTTTACAGCTCTATGGCATCATGAGAAAATGCCAACCTGTCTGCTGTAAGGTGAAAATTAGGAATGTGAGATACACTCCAGCAATCCCTGTCTGAAGGTGCTGCAGGGTTATCTCGTGCCCAGCCCTCTTACTGCTTTATACATTCACAGACCTGTGGGTCTCGAGTTTGTACATCTCAGTTACCAGGAGATTGTTTGAAGCCTGCTGACACAGCCTCTCTCTCTGCCTGCCATGGCAGCCAGCTCCTGAAGCTCACTGCCTGCTGTGCAGAGAAGCTCTTGTTTCAAAGTCATCCTCTGCAAATTTCACTGGCTTTCCCCCAGCTCTGACATGGTGGGTGCTGGCAAACAGCAGTTCTGTCTTCAGTTTATCCACTGACTTCCTGATTACACAAACCTTTACGACTCCTCCAGCAACCCTCTCTGCTCCACACTCAAAAGCCCCAGGCATTTCAGTCTCCCTCAAAGGGCAGCTGCTCCCTCCTAAACCATCACTGCTGCCCTCCTCTGCACTGCAACACCATTTCCAGCCTCCTTAAGGACATGGAGGCACATGGAGGTCCCCACTATACTAGAAACATCCAGCACAGAACAGGAAGCCCTCAGGCACAGGAGGGTTAATTGCTGATTGTGTCCAGCCTCACGACCCAGAGCCCAGCACTGCCAGCTCAGCCCCCAGACACCAACACCTCACTGCAGCTGTTGGGCTGCACTGCCCAGCCCACGGCACAGCTCAGGCACGTGGAGCCACAGGCAGGGCAGTCCACAGCTCTGGTCAGCAGGACAGTGCCCTCCACAGTGCCCTCCCCAGCTGTGCCTGACAGCCCTGGATGTTCCCCCACCACATGAGAGGATGCTCCTGACAGACCCCGTCCCTCCATACAGCACGGCGCTGTCTCATACACCGAGGGGATGAAGACACTCGAGACATCACCACATCCCCTCGTGTCAAAACCCTGCCTTAAAGAGCAGCCTGGGCACAGTCAAAGCTCCATGGGTCGGCACACACCCGCCTGCTGTGCCTGCTCCCCGTGTGACCCTGACCACACTCAGCTCAGTGACCGCTGCCCAGGTATTCCCTTCCCACCTCCATTACCTCTCACCAGCAGCACCTGCTGCCACCATCTAGGACAAAAGGTGCTGACAGATGATTTTCCACCATGTTACAAGCTACGCATCACTTGAGTCCTCACACTTACATGAACACGAGACAACAGATTCACATGGACACTTGTTAATATCCACACTTCGCTGAGTACATCCTCAAATGAATTTTAAATGAAATACTGAAATGAACACCACAAATTGTGGCTTTTCCCAGAAAGCCAAGTTTACACCAAAGTTCTTCTTTAATAAGAGCTCTCCATTTAAATGGATATATTTCTTCAGCACGCATAAATGAACATATTCTCCTTTTGGATAGTATTATGCTTTAAATTAGTGTTGCATAAATACCGTTACCTTTTTTGGTGAAAAACTCCTTGGAATATTTCCCCAACATAGCGTATTTTCGAGGGATTTTTCCCAGCAGTTCAATGATCAATGCTATGTGGTCTGCATTGGAGAACATTGCCAGCAAAACAGAAACATACAACAGTTTAATCAGTACATTGCATGCACACACTAACACTGGCCCGGCACAGACAGAAATAGATTGATCCTGGTAAAAAACACACGTGCACACTGCTCACTCAGTGGCTACTTTGCAAAGATGCTTTCAGCAAAACTCTCTTCTCAAAACAATGTTTGAGTGTCAGCTACCACAAACAAGTTTTGCCATATAATTTAAAATGTACCAATAGTTATTTTTCAGAACATTTGGGTAAAAAAAAAATATTGTCAGAGATTCCTGGAAGTTTGCTTTTCAAAATGAAAAATTTTGTTGTGTGATTTCAGGAAATGCTGCTCACTGGGACATGCTAAAACCAGCAACAGCAATTCCACTTCTGTCTGCATCACGGCACCTTCCAAAAAGAAGAGGTACTACCTCTGCGATTGAAGAATTCCCGAGAATATTTTCCAGATAGAGCAAAGTGCCTTGGGATATTGCCTAGCAGCTCTATGATGTGTGCTATGTGGTCTATGAGGGAGAGAAAAAAAGGATACGGGAGTGGAAGGGGCAGGGAAAGGATGGGATAAAAAAGAAGAGGAAAGAAACTGGAATTAGTAAAAAATCAGAAATAGTTTCAAATCAACAATGTTTGCAGCAAATCCATGCAGAGGTTTCCAGGATCAGCAGAGCTCTGGCATCATTAGTAGCATTTAGGAACAATGAATGATGCCCACATTACCACTGCAAAGAGCATTTACAAGCAAACAAGCATGAAAATGGACAGGTATACAGATGGAAGCAGGAGTTAACTCTGATTTTTAAAAAATAATTAGTAATTGCCTAAGTCAAATAAAAATACACAATGTAAACATTATTCTAGTGCCACTCTTTATAAGAGAAAATACTATAAAGGTCAAATTTGTCGTTTCTTTTCTAAACTAAAACGTTGTTATTTTCAATCAGGTTTCCACACATATGCAATCTTACAAGAAGGGCAGTTTAAATCCTTCAGGCAGTTGTTAAGTAGATGAATATCTGCAGAAGGGAGCTTTTGCCCACCCACTGCTAGTGGTGGAACTTAAAACTAAAAAGAAAAAAAATCATATTTATATTCTGAAAACAATGTGTATGAACAGTTCTACTCAAATAGAAAACTTGATCCCCACTCTAAGCTCACTGGAAATTTAAGAGGAGGAGTATGAAAATATGAAGAAACTCTTATGGTATCTCAAAAGAGTCATACCTTCATCCCTGGAATAGTCTTCACCAGAGTGTGGTTCAAACAAGTAATCTCCAGTCGCTAGCTCAAATGCCTGTAACATAACATACACAGTCATGGGTATTTCAGAAATAACACTTTTCATCATAAGATGTCAGCAAAGCATTACAACTATCTCAGAAGCGAGAGGGAATTAACAAAGCTCGAGGCCTACGACTGGATCTAAGACTGAGGAGAGGCCACTTACCTGGGGACATTATTGCTGCAGTGCAGAGGCAGCACAAACCCAGGCTCTGGAGAGAGCTCCGTGTCCAGCCCTGTGTCCAGCCCTGCGTCCAGCCCCGCGCACGCCTGGGGCTGGAGGCGACAGCAGCATGCCCACCCCCCAGGTGCTGCTGCCCATCCAGCCAGGATGAAGTAAGCAAATCCCACAGGGCTGGAAGTGCAGTCCCTCCCTGCAGCACCTGGCCCAGAGCATTCCCACAGTGCTGCCAAGGGAGCAGCTCCCAAAGGGCCACGCTGGACTGAGTCAATGTTAAACATGGCTTTACAGACTTGTGTGTAGTCTGGTGATTGTGTTAAGTATTTCTATATACATGTCAGGTATTTCTAAATATGTAATAAAAGATACACATGTATCTGAAGGCTATTTACCTGTCAGATTGCACGGTGGAGACTGAACTAAAGAAGTCTCAATCACAAGTAAAATCCATTTATGACTATAATCAATCACTTGAAATTAGCCAACAGGGTAAGCTTCTTTGATGACTCTAAAGCTTTTTTGTTGACTCAGATGTCATCAAATTAAATACCACAACGATGGGGTAAATGATGAGACTAACACTGATGGGGAATCCAGAACAGATACCAGGACATCAGATCCCCTCAGGGCAGGCAATGCTTCCATGGGATGCTAACCCTGCGTTAGGTGAGGGCAAAACTGACTTTCTCTTTTTGGGTGTAATGAATAAGAGAAGCTGCAAAGCACTGAAGTAACTATGAGAGCCCCAACTTGTGTACAGAGATGAATTCATCTAGTCTAATTTGTTAAACTATTCTCTTTCAGCTCTGGCTCACCAATTGCCCAAGCAGCCACAGGAATCTAATTCTTTCCAGGTGGTTCAAACATCAAACTATTTTCCATGTCCAAGACACGGGAAAACATCTGATCCAGAAAAGCATTCCAAAAATGAGGCAGAGCATCATGGCACAATTCTAGGATGGGATTTCACTCCATTAGAACATTTACTACAAAATACTTGTCTCCTGAAAATAGACACTATTCTGTTCCAATTTATAATCTGGAGTTGTTAAATCACCTGTAAATTTAGCCTGTTTATGAGCACTTGGCTTCTTCAAGCTGTGAACTGAAGTGTCATCCAAGTGGGCTACAGCCAACATAACTCAGTGCAATAACACATAGCAGCCAAGAAAACAAGAACACCCCTTGTTGACATTTCTGTTGATCCTATGAATGGGCCTTTAACTTCTGAAGTTACTATCACTAATAAATGGCCATTTATTACTTTTCTTATTCTACTCTTAGCTCAAGGTTGACAGTTTTCATTTTACAGCTGAATAAAACCTGAAGGACTTCATGAAGTACCAGGTTTCTAAACGGAAATAAATGTTAAGAGCAGCCAGAAGTGATCACTGGGAGAGATCTCTGAACACAACACAGAGAACATTGTTACTCTCCTGAGATGAGATGCAGAAGACCCAAGTGTCCTCTCTGTATCTCATGGGAATATATTTAATTCTTAGGAAGAGCTGGACCAGCTTTCCCAGGAGAGCACATACCAATGGGGCTGATTCCTGAGGACATTGAGAAATCCACTGCAATGAAAGACAGATCCCTGGAGAAGAACGGAAACGTAGCTGAATTTAGCCACAAAGGTAGACTACACAAGAATACAGTTTCTGTCCCAAAAATGAAGTATTAATAGCTCGGTATGTCTGCGTGGGACTAAAAAGATTAAACTGTAGAACTGTGAAAAGTGTTTATAGAGAAGCACAAGAGGTAAGCATACTGCTGTGAAACTCTGAACTTGAGATCAGTTTGTGTATCTCAAGAGCTGAAAGCTCTCATAGATTTGGGGTATTTATAACACCTTCTCACTGAACAAAAACTAAAGCTTTTCAGAATGATGATGATGATGCTTCTTTTTTCCTATTTGTATAGCTCTGACTCCATGCCCAGGATGGGCTGGGGCTGCATACATTTCTGACTCTCCCTAATGGACTCCAAGAACAAAAAAACTTCTGACTCGGATGCACAGAACCAGGTGCCATGATAAGTATTTGTAATGACAGTTCTTAGCATCCATGGAGGACAATGTCTCACAGGTTCATCTGTGGCAACCTGGCAGTATGTTCCCAGGTATTTTCAGGACAGATTGGCTACGCAGTGCAAGATAAATGAAAAAAATTTGTCCTCGTTTAAAAAAGAATAAAACCCAGGTCTAGGTTTTATCATAAAGAATCAGCGTTAGAGATACATTAATTAACACATAAATAACTGTAAGAAGGACGATGACATCTCTGGGTTGTATCAGTCAGTTCTTTTGCTCTTTAAACCAACATCCAAAGGTGTGGTGCACTGGAGAGCCCGTGCTGTTACCGAGTCAGTGCCGCTGGAAGAGCAGCTCTCTGCTGCTGGATACTGAGAGCCACAGCTCTGGCTATGGAGCCACTGCTGCTCCGGACTTCCTGGGCATTCTCAGTACTCACTCACACTTTGCACCCAGCTGTAGGCACACACAGTGCCCCAATCCCCATAAGGGAGGTCACTGACACTGTGATGACACGAAGAGACCAGAACCCCAAGGGCAGCACAGTGATTACAGGTCTGGTCTGCCCAACTGTGACCCATCTGGGGCCACCAACATGAGAGAGACCCTGTCAAAGTGGAGAAAGTCCAGGAAGGACCTGGCCTCAGGCATCATGGGCGTTGAGCAGAGGATACAGGATGGGAGGCTGGTGGGGCTGGATTTGTTCAGGTGGAAGAAAGGGAGAAGGAAGGATTTAATTGCTGCACTCCACTGCCTAAAAGCAGTGGCAGAGAATAACAAGATACACTCTTCCCAATGTAAGGACAACAGAGAGCAGACACAGGAAGCAAGATGGGAAATCCCAATCAAACAAGAGGAAAAAAAATTCTTTGGTGCGACTGGCTGAGTAGTGGGACAAGCTGTTCAGAAAGGCTGTGGAAATGCCATCCTGACAGGTATGTAACCCTCTGAGTGACCTCATCTAACTTTGACAACAACCCTTGTTCAAGAAGGAGACAGATACCAGAGATCCCTTTAAACCTGAATTTGTCTATAATTTCCATGATGCTACAAATACAGACTAACCATATTTACTTACTTTCCCTTTTAAAGTATTAATTTCTAAAAACTAGTTTCTTGATTCCAAGAAACTCCAACTTTAAAATACCACTGTTTTTTTACTTAATGTTGACATTTACCAAGATAAGTCAGCATTTCATTTATTATATGGAGATAAAAAATGAGATACTCAACATATGGCACAGAAGCCCAGAGCAATCATCCATCCTTACTGACTGTTCCGGCAATTTCTACTTACCACTTTCCTAAGGTTATCACAGAAAACCAGTCTAGACTGCTTTTCTCCACCTGCAGATGGTAAATCTTTCATATAAACTGTTCCACTGCTGTTTTACAGGCTCTGAAGAGGCTCTGTTTCTTTCCTGCCACACAATTGTATGTGAACCTGCCAGAGTGCAGAACTGGCGGCATCACTATTGTATATAATGGACCCATATCTAACCACACAATTGGAAAAAGCTCCATTTTCCCTGTGTGACAGCTGTGTACTCAATCTGGTGATTGAAAAATGGATGCATGCCTAGGGAAAGCTGTCTGGGAGAGGACTGGAAGAACATTCACTTGGACTGCATCAGCCTCCCTGAATTGAAGCCCCAGCTGAAAAAGAACAACAAGCTATAGGCCAGAATTATTATTTTGACAGATGAGATGCAGCTCTTGGCCAGAGATTCTCTGCCCCAGCTGAAATGAAGAGATGTGAATGACAAGACTGTAACTGCTTTAAAAATAGGCTTGGTTTTAAGAACACTGTTCCACAGGTCAGTGGCAGCATGGAAAGAAGATCAAAAAGCTTTTGGAGATACACACGCCAGCTGACAGTTTGTTCTTCCATGGCCATCTCCCTCTGAATAGCCAGGCAATGGGAAGAATATGAAAGGCATTTTGCGTGGTCAGTGCTTGGTAAGAAAGGCCAGAAATACAAAACAGAGACTTGTTTGGGATACTTGGAAAAGAAACAGGGTTCTTTCATTTGCTGTACTCCAGTCTTGGAATCATGCACATACTGAGTGGCTGCTTTGGAAAGTCAGCTCCTCTGGGAAATCATTTTCTGTTGAATATTTCAGGTTGTCCACCCACCACCTTCAAAAAGGGTGTACAGCGAGTAATAACAGCATTCTGTACTGTATCTGCCTACCGAAAAACATGTGCATAGCAACTTCAGCTTTTTTCCCCTCGAAACTACATTTTTGATTTTCCATTTTTCCTCAAAATACGGCTTCTGTGCAGACTGAGGCTTGTCATCACACCTTTGGTATGTGCCACTCACACATACTAACATGATGATTCTCATGATCTCAGGGAGACATGATCATTTTTTCCCTGCTTACAACAGTGGAAGACTAGTTAAGGACAGTTACCTCTCCACTCCACATTAGAGAACATCATACAAAGAAGTAAATTTGGGGCACAAGCCTGCAATTTACATAAGGGCACTTACATGTAAGATTAATTTTAACATCATAGCTTACAATATCTTGCTCATTCTTCATCCTGTTCCTCTGAGTTCTCTAACACGAACGGAAATGCCTATGAATAAACCCCACTGCTGTAAACTTGCTTGTCTTGTAGTAGCACGCCCCTCGTTTCGAAAGCTCTTTGCCTGTCCCTTTCCCTCACACCTTATAGTGTTTTCTTTCATCATCTGTATTCTCTTTGGGTACATAAAACACCAAGTACAATTTACACCTTCTCTGACTTCCTGCTGATCTACAGCTGCCATCTATTTGCTAGCTCGTATTACAAGGAGAAGATATTGCAGGAATCACAACTCTCCACAAAAGCCACCCCAGAAAAGTATTAAAAACTAAAAGTCTTGTTCATGTCCCAGCCTGTAACACAGTCACCTCTCCCCCACACCTCAAACAAAAGGTAATGAACAAAAGTCAAATGATGAGCTTCATCACTTCAGGTGCTTTTCCTGTCTCCAATCCAAGGAGACTGGAACAAGGAAAAGCAGGAATCATGGCACTTGCAGTCATTTCCAGAAGCAATACAAAGGGATGCCGTCTGCCAGTACTAACTCCTTTATCTTGCCAGGATTTCTTGGCAGCAGTAGTGGAGTACCGTGTTCCATGTTTTCTGGGATTTAGGAAATGCTAAATCACTCCGTGTTTGTTCAGTTTCTGCTCTAAAGACAGCAACCCTCTCAATACTGTTAATGTGGAAATTCAGACCAATAAAATTAAATCATCAAGAGTGTTTTCAATCCTGTCAAAGGTACTGCTGGTTCCAAATCTATTCCTTTTTTTGGGTGAAAATGAGAGATGCACCTCCCTGTTGGCAGAATTAAATTAGGGCTTAGTACAACAAGGGAACATCTTCTAGAATTTAGTAAATGTGGAGAGATTCCCAGCATCCAGCTTTCCATGAGAGCAGCTGAGTATTCCACTTAAATAGGCCATGTTGTCAAAAGAAAAATAAAAGGGCACTGTACAACTTCTCTAACCAAACTTACAAATGTCCAGCAAATGACAGCAACAATCATTCAGACCGAGGTCACCAAAGTCTAGGCAAAAAATTTAAGTTACACTTTGCTGCATTCTTTGCTGAACACTGAACAGGCAAACAACTCCGCAGTGGTCTGGAAAAGCCCACTGACATCTGACCTCTTTCACTGGCTTCACAGCACTTCATGCATGCACTGACTATAAGCCTCCAAAGATATGCATCACCCTCTTTTTTCCCATCCTTTATTTGTTTTTTCTTAGAGACTGCGACTCAGATCACCTGAGCAGAGGACTGGTACTGGTCGGAGGCTATTCACATTCATTCTTTAAACCTGATTCAAAGAAGTTTGGAGCACAAGAATGGGGCCATATCAAAGTATCTAAAATTAGAAGATCCAGCTCACAGGCTGCTGCCTTGGAATGCTACTTATTCACTGACGTAACACCAAAGAAACAGCACTGTAAGGTTATCAACACTGAGTTATTTTACCCTCTTTTGCTGTTTGGGTAGAGTCCTTACATGGCTCTGATTACGTACACTTCCAGCACAAACAATCCTGATCAGAAACTGGCTAGTCCCATACTAGAGTCAATACAAATTAAACAGGACTATCCTTTCCTGGAAGCTGCATCAAAACCATCAAGCTCCAGGCTAGACAAAGCCATCCCAAACTAACTGAGCCCAGGAAAAGAAGGTTCTCTATGCAGACACAAAGTACCATGTCCCAGGAGATTCATAAGGGGGTATTCTGGAAGTTGCTGTGCACACAGGAACACAGATGCTTTGCATGCTCAGGGCCCGTTTATCAGAGGCTTTTGTTTAAAAACCTCATCTTTATCCTTATTATTAAAGACTGTGTAAAATTGACAGGCTAATGGTATGATGAAAAAAGACATTCTGTTGCTGCTGCTGAGATCAAACACAACCTTCTGTGCTTAACACACTTTATGCCATAAATACAAGCCAAGACAAGAACGAGTAGCTGGGCTACTCATGGTCAGTGCTATCCCTCAGTGAGCAAGACTATTTCATTAGCAAGCAAAAGGCAGTGAAAACCTTAGGCTCAAATGGAGATCTATAAAGCACAAGACCAAGGTAAGACCCCAGGTGAATCCTGGTACCGAGCATTCCGAGTCATCCTTCATAAAATCCAGGACACATAAAAAGATGTGTGTGTTTTATACACATATAAATCTCTGACACAGAAACTGTATGGACACTAAGTTCCAAGAAAGGCCTTTTTTGTTGCTGTTTTTTAAATGGAGATGTGAGCTAGAATATCTGACACAGCAGTGGACACAAAATACATGGAGAAAATCTTCTATTTTGCATGCTAAGCAGTATTCATGTGTGCTGGGTGCTGTCACATAAGACAAAGTATGGATAGATGGAAACTTGCCAAGGAAAAAGAACCAAAATACCGCTGGACGACTCATTTTGCACAATACTGCTTCCAAAAATGCCCTGAATGACTCTGGACTTGTACAAGCAAAGTAACCTCTGCTCTCCTTTGAGAGTCCTGGACAACGTGACTAACAGGGTATCCGAGCTGTATTTTGGCTGAAAATAAACCCCACCTGCTCCAGCAACAATCCTTTTGAAAACACAGTAAACATTATGGAACAAAATTAATTAAATATGAAACAGGAGCAAGATAACCTAGAAGAGCACTTTCTGAACCAAATCTAGGTACAACAAGGAAACCAAACTTGAGAAAGCAAGTGGGGCTGTAGTGGCATTAAAACACTTCGGCACGTTACAGTTCTTGGCTGCTTTAGGGACTGGAGAGATTCACATCTTAATTTCCAAAGACAGCCTAAATAACTTATTTGTGAGTTTGCAGTTCCACATCAGGAATGTTTTCCTGGCCGTTAATCTCTATTACAAGTCCTCTGCAGAACGAGGTATTAAGGTCTTCAAGGCAATCCCTACCTCAAAGCTGTTTTCCATCTGATACAGGATCAGCATCCACAGTGCTCTGACCCATTTTCTCAGCCACACAGCAATGAAAGCAGATTCTGGTGTTTTCAAACGATGAATTTTTCCTATGAGCTTGAGAGGGTGCTCTCTATTTTTCACACAACTATACCATGATGACAACTGAATTCAAAACCTGTTATGTCAGTGCTGTAAATGTCTACTGCAGTTCTTAAGGACAAAAACCTAAAGACTGTGACAGAAAACAGGATTACAGCACTTCTGCCTCAAATGCTTTACTATCTGCAAAGCTTACATAACAAAAAAGCAGAAATACATTTTTCTCATTAAAATACTGAAATTTCATACATAGTTGTGAATCTGAGTTAAGACACCTCCAGTGGCAGTGATGCTTTAGGCTTTTTTCTTTCCTTGAGTTTCAAGAAAGCAGTAATCCTTACATAACACGGAGGAGAAGTTGTAATAGGCTGGGCAACCCCAAATATTGCAAGAATATTATATTCCTTAGGTGTGATACTGCTATTAAGTACCCCACTATCTTTAAACACAATTCTAGATAGACTTCAGCCTGCTTTATGTGCCTTCAGCTACAAGATAAAAGACTATAAAAGACTATAAAATTAACAGTGATAGGTACAACTTTAAAGAAAGGTGAATAAAGGGTGTTCAATAAAACAAAAAGTTACCAAGCTCAACTGAGGTTTACAAAATACTAGGTAACAGAACAAAAGGCCTCTATAATAATTTTTTAGTTAGTTAAGAGAAGAATAATTAAAATAATTAAAGAACAAACTGTGAAATATTTTATATGCTTTGTTTTCAATGTAATAGAAAAATTCTCCATGTTGCCCCCAAATGGAAGAGTAAATTTGGAAATGGATGGGTTTTCTGTGTACTAAAGGAAAAGCTAGTATTAAACTCCAGAGAATACACACTTTAATTTCACTTATTGGTTAGTTACTTCCAACACATGGCCTGCTAAGCTTATAATATCTGTAGGATTTTATGTTCCTTTCAATCCTCCTCCTCCTCTCCCTCCAAGCTGTGTAATTCTTCTCATCACCCACGCCTGCAAACTGTGTCTAGTATTTGAATCTTCTCCTCCTCCTCCTCCTCACACACTTACTCCTATCAGACAGTTATTCGTAAAATATAAAGATTTGATTAAGTTTTCGCTTTTAAAATAGGCAAAGGTATTTCTAAATTTATTTTTTGTAAATACATACTATCTTTAATGAGAAGATGCATGCAGCTTATTTATCCTCAAAGAAATATACAGAATGTTTCAGAAAGCTGCATGATTAAGTTTTCACTTTTTCTGTTCTCTAAAGACTCTTAAAAAGCTGTAATTTCAGTTCTGTGTGAAAACTAATTCTAGAAAATTTTAGCACATATTTTACACTAATAAACTGAATTCCTTCTCTTGCAAGTTTAAAACCAAGCCTAATTCAATCCATGTTTTCACTGCACTCGGCACCAATTTAAAGTATTTCACTGTTTTGCTATTTTACACAAGAAAAAGGGAAGTAATCGCAGCTAACAGTAGCACAGGTTTTAAGACTGGAATGAAACAAGCAGTTGTACTTTTTCAGCTACATTTTGTCATTCAAAATAGACATATATTTTCTCTCTAAACTTGCATGTTTCTGACTACAAGTTTAAAATGCATCACATGAAAAGTCGATGTGGTCTCCAAAGTATTTCCTTTTGATTAAGAAGGCTTGAGAAATTGAAAGAAAGGAAAGACAGCAGCAGCAGCTATCTGACAGAACATAATTTATGATAATATATTTGTGTCAAAATGTTAAAACCATCCCCATCAGGTTTCCTCACTAAATAAACAACTGTTTTTAGAAGGTTTACTCTTGTAAAATACACACTGTATTGTTCTTACCATACATGCTGTACTCCAGATATCAGCAGGTGTACTGTAACCTGCTCCTATTAAAACCTCTATGGATCTATATTGTCTTGTCTGGATGTCTTCTGTGAAGTGTTTATGCTAAAATAGAAAGAACCACATTAATGGGAAAAAAGGACAATAGAAAGACTTGTTCTAAATAGTGAAAGCTAAAACGATGCAGTTACACTTACCACCCAGCAGGCATTCCCCAGGTCAGCAATTTTAACTCTAATTTTATCTGCATTTCTTGGGTCTAGAGGATTCACCAGCAAGTCAGCAGCACGAGTTTTTGCTAACACAAGCAAAATGCAGAATAGTTAGAATGTTAAGCCTTCTATTCATTATCTCTAAGCAGTTTTGCCTTGACACTCAAGTGTTGTCATACACTGAAGACATCAAAATAATTCACTGAATGTTACAAGAAATTAAAGCAACATAAATAGTATTTCTTACCCAGATTTCTAAATATCCTTATACACTTCAAGTGCAGTTTTTTTGCGTTCTTTAGCTGCCAAATGACTATTACTAGAATATCCAGAGGAGCTCCTAAGCAAAACCAGTGTATATGTTTCCCAGAACAGATTCAGACAGAAGATGTTAGAGAACTCAGGAATCCAAGAACTCACCCACTGCACACATGAAAGATATGTTCTTGGAACAGTTTGATTGAGAAAATTAATCCTGCACTTCCATGCCTGGCTGCAGGAAATAAAATCTGGCTGGATTTTTCCTTTTTTTTTTTTTTTTAAACCTTTCCCAAGGAGTAAAAAGACTCACCGAAACCTGGCTAAATTGAGAGCTTAGGGGGCTGTCATCCTTTTCACAAATAATTCAGTACTCAAAGTTCTCTGAAGGTCCTATTTGCATCAACTATGATCCAGACTAAAAAGCAGAACTTTAATCTAATTTATCTTGCAATCCTTAGAGACTCTTGGGACACTGAAACCTTAACACAGACTGGTGGAGGTGCTGCTTTTTTCTCTGTTTTAACATACCACCTGCTAGATCCTAAAGTGCACTCGAAAGAAAGCAGATGACAGAACCAGCTATCACAAATCACAGGGCAGCACAGGACTGGTCTCAGCTACAAAGGCTAAACTGGAAATTGATGGTAAGATAAGAAAGAGGTACAAGACTCAAAAAGCACTTGTGACTCCAATGATCTGCTAAACTGGTATAAGACTTGGAAGAGGAAAATACACCAGACATGGGAAAAGGACAAAAAATACTGGATGCCTAATGGTGAATTAGGAGTGACTGAAATCAGATGGGGATCTTCAACTGCTGGCACGGGAAGCCTGAATGGGTCATCAGAGCACTGGATATTGGCCAACCAGAAAAGAAAGTGGCAGGGTCCACCAGAGGAGAGAAGGAATGAAAATACAGGAGTAAACAGCAAAAGAGGGGGCAGTGATATCAACAAAGAGCCCTCTAAAAAAGCTGGAATGGAGTCCAAGAGTCAAGTTTGTAAAAAGCACCAACATAAGGAAAGAAGTAAAACACTCAAAAGATAGGAACTAATAAGATGAGCAAGCTTAATATTAAAGTACTCCCTTAAAAGCATGCTGCATAGTACAGCGTAATTTTTTTAAACACAATCACATGAATTACTCAAGAAATAACAGGACCTCAGATCAGCAGTCTTTGACTAAAAAAAACCAAAACAAAAAAAGACACCAAATAACAACAACAACAACAAAACAAACAAACAAAAAACAAACAAAAAACCCCAACCCAGTGCTAGATAAATCCTTTCCACACATCTTGTTGAAGGACTGCAGTAAATAAAATGGAAGGAAGGACGGGAAAAAAAGCCTCATGACTAAGACATCTGAATATGGCATAAGGCAAGAGCTTTCTTCAACCTATTTCTAAGAGAGGGACCTGAGCAAGTAACAGGCAAGTGCTTACATTTTTGTATTTTTCTCAAAAACTTATGATGCTTATGCCCTGTCTCTTCTGAAAGATGAATTCTTGGATTCTGTATTTGACAAACACAGATCATTTAAAACTGAAAGTGAATCCAGAACAAGTGTATCTTTTAGAAAACACTCAGAAAAAAGCATCCAAAGAAACTTAACGTGTGCACAAAATCAGTGAGCAGTTCTGTGTCCTAGTTCCATAAAAACTAAGAAATATCACCTTAATTCTCACAGTCTCAGCATGACAATGTACTTAGCAAGCATTCAAACACTGGAAGGAGGAGGAGGAGAGTCGTGAGGAAATTACAGATCTATCTTCGGGGCATTTGGTCACACAGTGAAAACTTGAAAAAGATAAAACTGCTCATCCACTGAACACAAATTGGTTTGTGCACTGAATGAGGCCAGTACCCCAAAAAGTAAGATGAGACCATGTCACTTAATAAGGCATAGCAATGTGTAGAGAAAGAGGAACAAATAAAAGTCTACTTCAGTACAAGAAAAAGACACTAAAATACGGTGAAAAACGGTGTAGGACCATCTAAAAATACTGAATAGCCTCTAACTCCTGTATGCTTTTTCTTTCTAAATACTTTCATCTCTTTTATTACTGTTCTACTCAATGTTACTATTGATGCCATTAATATCTGTAACACTCAGCTTTTCCTCTTTCTGCAAAAAAGTGAACTACCACTGAATTTACTGTCTGTCTTTCTTTGCAACAAAGGTGTGTGAACTGACACGATATCAAGGAGTAATAAAGTAGTTTTGTTTCTCCAGCTATGGAGACAAGCTGTTTCCATGAGGACAAAACTGTCTTCAGTCTCTGGATGCATGAGGATTTTACACACCACCCCATGAAAACAGCAGTAGAGTCTTTCTGCCTATATACAGCTGGCAGAACAAAAGAAACTACCAGGCATCTAGGAACCTCCTGTACATTGTTTCAGGAACATCAGAGTGTAAGGAGATGGACCAGAGGCCTTATTTGCCTGGATCTTCCAGAAATGCAGTTCTACCAAGCCTGGTAGCTTCATATTTCTTACCTTACATGTCAGACCCTGTAACAAACCGTGTGAATTGCTCTTCTAAAGTCTTAAACCAAGAAACACACTTGACTGAATTTTTCAAAGAAGTTCTACTTAAATTTAGTAACTTCATCTGCAACAACGTTGATAGAAGGCTTGGTGATCTTCTCCCTAAGCTCCCATTTTCTTCTATCCGCTTACAGATTTAGTCTCTCAGTATTTTCTTTATTCAAGTTGCAACCTATATATCTATCATTTAACCACTGGCACTATAAACAAGACCTGTGTGTAATACTCTGAAGCTATTAAATTCAATGGCAAAAATCCAGCTCTTTGCCATGACACCAAGACTTCACCTTCCGTATCTTCAAATGGATTTAAAGGCATACAGGATTTACAGGCAAAAGTTTCAGAATGATGGCCAGAATTTAAATGTCCAAAACCATGCTGAATATAGAAAAGCCACAATGAGTTGAGGGTTGGCAACACGTCCTGTTGAGTTTTAATAAAAGGTTAAGACAGGAACTGTGTGACACAGAAAGAACAATTAATGAATGAAAACACAGCATATTACAGAATTTTTCAGTATGACCGAGAAAAGATGTGACAAGAAGTAATAGATAGAAGCTGCAGCCAGACAAATTCAAACTTGCTACTACCCTTCTAAAACAATTCAGAGTACCAAGCAGTGTAACACTCTTCAATCACACTAGATTATAATTGCATTTGTCCACTTAAGAGCAGGTATCTCTTCGAAAAATATGTTTTAAGCCAACAATAAAGGTTACTGGGCTTAACAGATGGTATATTACTGACTTTTACCAAAGGTTATCAGGTTACATGATCTCATGCTCATCTTCTACCTTTAAACTATGGGAATGATGTTTCCTTGCAACTATAGATTTCCTTTTCTCTTTCCTGTGTAGACTGATTTGTCGATGCAAATATTTATTCTACAATAATTTATCTAATATCCCTTAAAAACAAGCTCTAGAGTGGAAAATAACCCATAAGTCACAGTTCTGTGAGAAAAAAAACCAATTTACTTAAACAATCTTTTCTTAACCTAACCACTGCCTCTGTATTCCATCTACCTGCCTCTTGTATTTAATACAATACACCCCCATACTACTAGACAAAAGTCACTAAGAGGAACACTTACTTTTCGGCAAATCCCCAGTGCTGGAAGCTGAAACCGTTCTGCTCCTGTCATGAGAAGGGCTGCTCTCCTCTCTTTCAGTTACAGTTGATCCTTCAGAAACAGCAGAACCACAAGCTACAGACTCCAGAGCCCCAGAGAACACCGACGCTGAAAACTCAGAGAACTGGGACTCTGGAATTTTATGACGTCCATTTGGCAATTCACCATTAAACTGTTCATAGGAGCTGCTATAAGAGTAATCACTTTTTGCATTTGGATCATCAAGATTATACTCCTCTGGATTTGGACATTCTTCCTCTTCCTCATCTTCATCTTCAATCTGTTGTTCCAATAGGAATGGGCCGTTCACAATATGGCCGTTTGTTTTGGGGGATTCTATCCACTTAGGGTCTGTAGAGTCAGTGTTGACAAGCTCCTGCTCAACGTCATCGTCTTTTTCAGTGTTTTCCTTCTCTGTGTCTTCTTTTTCATCCTGATCTTCTGCTTCACCTGAAACATTTCAGGGAGCAACACATTACATCATACATCAATAAACCAGACCAAAATTAGGCATTCATCATTTTTAACTCTTCAGTAACTACTTCACTTCTGACATATCACACAAGGAAACACTGAATATCACTGAAACACACAAACCTTAAAATCTAAATTCAAGGCAAAAGAAAGCACTAATAAGGCTGTTGGAAAAATAAACAACAGGAAGTGGTTCAGGAGGGAACAATCCAGAAGAAAATAATATTATGAAGGGAAGATGAATGAGGCCTTGAAAGCAAGATTTAAAAATCTACAACTCAATCTGTGTCAACAGGGAGTCATCACAAAAGTAGGAAAATTCTCAGTAAGAGTAGAACAGAAACAAACCAAACTGAACTACAGTCTCAGTAGTTACATCTTTCTCAGGACTGAAGAGCTGACAAGAAAATCAGGGAAGCCAGAATGGAGCTGGACCATAATGATTATGGTCCAAGTCACCGGGATTAAACAGGAATTTTAACAAGACATCTCAAAAATTTTAGTGAAGAAGTTGCAATCATTGTTACCAGATAGATCATTAAAACAAAGACTGTAAGAAGAAAAGGCGAAAGCAATGATGACTCCAACTACTACAGTAATATTAGAGAAAACAAACACATCTTATTGTTGTTTTACTTCACCAGGATACTCAGTTATTCCACTTAATGAGGCATGATGTGTGTTCTGTTGAATTTTCTACATGCTTTTTTGAGTTGTTTATAGCTACAGGCTACTATTGATGGTTTTCTTATCTTCTGTGGTAGGTTTGACTGTTCTTTACCTTTTTAGGTTTTGTAGTTACAATTTTACCTATAGGAGAAAATTAACTTAACAATCTAGGACAGTTTGGAGATTCTGTTCACTGCACCAGATGCAACACCGCACAATTACTTTCCCCTCTGAAGCAGTAAACTCAGAGTCAATTAAAGAAAGTAATACTAACCATCATCATTTCCAGGTTCTTCATCTACTACTTCTTCTATATCAGCTGTTTTTAGTTTCACCTCTGGGTGGTACTCATCTTCTTGTTCATTTGATGGTACAGCTGAGGTTACATTTTCTTCTATTTTTTTCCTTTCAGCTTCCCGCTCCAGTTCTTCTATTTCCTGCAGGCGTTTTTCTAGCAGCTCAGCTTGTCTCTTCTGTTTTTTCTTCAGTTTTTTCTTTTTGTTTTTGGATATTTTTCCAACCTGAAATAGTAATACCAAAGAAAGAAAAAAAAACCCTAATTAATTATTTTCAAGGCATGTCACACCAAACTCATTTGCAGTTTGATTACCTTTTTTTTTTTAAACACTAAATGGCAACTAATATAGTAATTATATTGCTTTTTCCAGTTTACTTCAAATCAAGAATGATACAGGGCAAAATGATACGAGGCAAAAATCCACCAAAATTTTACACAGTTAATCATGTTTTTATATGTTCATTATTAGATACTAGAGCAAAATACATCTATACACCTAAGACGCCATAGTAAAATTCCTATAATCCTATAACCTTGAGTAAGCACAATAATCTTAAACTTCAATCCAGATTAACAGATGATACTGTATGCAGAAAATAATCTGGTATCATATTAGTTTTTTGCATATAAACTTAATACATGATTTCTCACTCTGTACAATGCAAATAACAACCTGCAAAATTATTCTGAGAAAAAAGCCATGAGAAAACTAAAGAGACTGAAAAGAGTGGATTTTAAATAAAACCTCTTTTTTCCTGTGAAAGGAAAGCATTTTCATTATTCCCTTGTGGCCCAAAACATACGAATTACAAACAGCAGATGGCCATTATGAAGTTTCTCATTTTATATAACATAATGATTGAAAAACTCAGGTACAACAACAAAGAAATTTAAAATGAACACAACAGAGCTAAGATTGAAACACTTCCTTACATTTTAACTGAATTGTGACTTCTATTTTTACTATTTGATAAATGAGATCTACCCAATTTCCATTCACTGTTTAGATATCACAGTAAGAAATCCTCATAAAATTAAAAAATTAAGTACAAGGAACAGCGAGAAAACTTTTCCTCAAAGGTTTATCTGTTAACCCTGTTACCTCCATAAGAAGCCAGGGGAGTCTAAACAAGACAGTCAGTTTCACAACCCTGATAATTTTCATCCATGTTGTATGCCCACTGAAATTATACATGTACTGTGCACACAGAAAGCAGGTTTGACCACAGGTATTTCTGAATCATAGGTTATTTCCTACATGCATATGGCAAAGAGATCTTTCCAACATCAAAAAATTGCCTCTCCTTTAAGGCCATGATGATTGAGGCCTTTATGCCTTTAAGATATCTGCAATGCACAGTATTTAGTGCATCCACCCATTTTTGTCAGGATTTGAACGAATGGATTATTCCTCAACAGAAGAAAACGGCAATGCTTAACTTAGTTTGACATAGCTATAGAACTACATGTCTGTGAGAATTTCCATCACAGAAATACTGTGCTTAAAACTGGTAAGGGCAGAGACATGAAAAGAAAAATGTTCTTTGAAAGATAAAAGCTTTATTCAAAGGAAGCTTTTAAAAAGGGTCGAGACTCCTAACAGTCTAATACCTACTAATACCCACAGAAACATAGAAAATAAGGTAGTTAAATTGCATTATATAACAATACTTACAGGCTTTTGTTGTGGAGCTGTACTCACTAAAAAGACAAAAAATAAATTATAAATAAAATAAAGATTTTCTTTTTCAAAAGCAACTCTATAAAAGCAAAAACCAGTAGAAATGATTTTTGAATATTCTTACATAAAAAAGGCAGTGTTAAGTTTATTTTGTTAGCCATATTTTTCACTCCTTACAAGTACGTGCTGCCTGAAATCATTCGATGTCTCCATTAGAGCACCTGGAATTGCTGTGTTCACTGTGTTGTGGCTGGTGGAGAGTTCATGAAATTCAAAAAAAAGTCTGAACCATAAAGAGTGGATAGAAAACATCAAACGACTGCAGACCTGTCACAGATTAAATGTATGCAGTCAGCTGGCTGAGCAGGTAGAGACTGACTAAACAGTTCAGAGAATATTAGCAAAGATACAACTACTGTATAGTACCCAACAGAAAAGCCAAGTATTCATGTTTTTTATTCTGAAACAAGGCAGTCTGATTGCTAGGGCTGGAGGCACGAAGAAGTGCCTAAGGCAAAAAACACACCATATCACAGAAAAAGCAGCTCTAGCATGGGCCTCTTCCTGAGCACCTCTGAGTAGGATCCCATCAGTGACTGGGTCTGATGAGATTGCAATGCTGACTGTGACGTGCACAGAACAGCACCACAAGCCACACAAAATCTCCCCCCCAGTGATCAAAACCAATAAAAATAACCAAATATGGGTGACAGAAGCAAAGCGAAAGTGAGCAAGAGGAACTGAACATCTCACAAGCTTCTTCAGACACACAGGCCTATGACAATCAAGGAATGCAAAGTAAAATACAGGGTTGTTTTACAGGTTCAGATCCTGCTGCTAAGCTCAGGGAAAAACCTACTTGAACAGCCCTGAAAGGGCAGGGTTTTCAGAAAGGTTATTAAACCTGAGCACTATCACTGCTATAAAAAGGGAAATTATACACAACTTATTCTTGCAATGCTGTAAAGAAAACACATCTTCAGCTCCTGTGCAGAAAGCCATATGTTTAATTACAATTTGCTAAGAACAAAGTGTGATAAAAACCTCATTCCTTAAAATAATATTTATTTTAATGTCAGGAAGCAATATAAAGGCAGCATGAACAAAATCAAGTTATTTCCCACACAAATAACATACAATCTCTAGCTATGCGATTACACCATCATGTAAAATTCAATATCATATATTCACCATTTAAACAATTTTTCATCTAAAAATATATAACACTGTGAAATGGATTCTGACCACTGTATTTGTTCCTGATACAGAAAGTATTTTTAGCACACCTCAGAGATTTTAATCTGCGAGTATTTTCTGACAATATTACAAAGGAAGTTATTTCTCCACTGCCTGTAGCTGATGTGCTCAACTGGCAAATTAGTGGCAATCATAGTACTAAAAATACATAGTATATACTACTAAAAAAAAAATAAAAATAAAAATCACTAGAAAAGCCACACTTCCTCCTTGTTTGTCTTTGCTGATTGCTGTGAACTTCTTTACCTTGATTTCTCCTAGCTAAACATAAGGTACAGTTCCTATCTAAACTCTTAGCAAGCTTAAGGTAAAACATTTTAATACCACTAGGAAAATGGGCTTATCACAAGTTCAGGGGAAAAAACTGAAATTTTTCATTGCATCTTAAAAATAAGTTACAAAACACAAAAAAGCAGGTAATTCCACAAGGATACTGATGAACTTGTAACAGAACTACACATAATTTAGATATGATTATTAATTTTGTAGATATTAGACATGCAAGCTTCATGTGTGACTAAAACAGGCATTGAAGTTTGTGGGATGAGAGGGGAGTAAGTCTATACCAATATATCCTTTTCTGTATCTGCAGCCCCTCAAAACTTGAATGTGTAAAACCAGTAGGAAAGCATTTCTCTGACAGTTTCCAGAGCAGGATAAGAATTAAACAGCCACGCATTTTTCACATGCAATTATTTAAAATGTGAATTTTGGTTGAACAAAATACTGTTAGCAATAATACACTGATGGTAGTTTAACTACATAGCATTTAAATATCTTTTTCATACCTGCTGAGCCAGAGGGGGGAGGAGCACCAGCTTTCTGCCACTCGGTAGCTTCAGCAGCCATCCTGCGCACGTAGGCATCATCCACGCACATCAAAATGTTCTCTGGCTTTATATCTGTGTGAATGATCTTGCACTTGCTGTGTAGGTAATCCAGACCCTGAAGTACCTAATCACAACAGGATTTTTAAAAAATATGCTTGAAACTGCAATTAAATTTATTAAGAAACTCAGCCTTCAGCTGCATTTTAAAATAAGCCTGATTTTATCTCAATGCTCAAAAGTACCCCAAAAATGGAAAAAATACATTACCAAGTAATAGCATAACAACATAATTTTCCATTGTAGCATGGAATTACAGAAGTTTATGACACAAAATTGTTTGATGCACAGTAATACCAGTGCAATAACTGAATTTCATAAATCAGTTTTGAAAACACGTGTAGCACAAGGTTTGTCCAAGTAGAAAAAGAAAAAATATCTATATTATCTTTAATAAGCAACCTGAAAGCCTTACCAAACAATAATGCTCTCACTAGTCCAAACAGTTAATTACAGTCTCACAAAAATTAAAGCTTTTTAATCTGTCAGGACTAAGCTGTTCCTCTTTTTCTCAGGTATGAAGTGTTTCAATTACTTGGAATTTTTACCTTTGTCTACACTCAAAAAGCAATTCAGGTTGGAAGACTGCGTGCTTCAAACGCTCATCTAAGTCACACCACCTTCAGTGTTGTATCTCACCTCAGAATCAGACCAGCCTGCTCAGAGCCTTCATTCAATTCACTTCCAGCTACCTCCCAAATGCAGAATTGGCCGGGCTGTGCACTGTAGGCTGGGTAAAAACCTCAGTGGACACCAGGCCCAAGAGCTTGGTGAGGAATGGAGTTACATCCAGCTGGCAGCCATCACTAGTGGTGTTCTCCAGGCCTCAGTACTGGGGCCTGTTTAATACCTTTATCAATGACCAGGACAAGGGGATCAAATGTACCCACATAGAGTTTGCAGATGATACCAAGTTGGGCAGGAGTGCTGATCTGCTGGAGGGCAGGAAGGCTCTGCAGAGGGATCTGGACAGGCTGGATGATGACCTGAGGCCAATTATGCGAGGTTCAGCAAGGCCAAGTGCCAGGTCCTGCCCTTGGGCAGAGTGGTTGGAAAGAGGCCCAGAGGAAAAGCACCTGGGGGTGCTGGTTGACAGTGGCTGAACATGAGCAGTGCGCGCCCAGGGGGCCAGGAAGGCCAATGGCATCCTGGCTTGTACAAGCAGCAGTGTGGCCAGCAGGACCAGGGCAGTGACTGTCCCTCTATACTCAGCACTGATGAGGCCACACCTCCAATCTTGTGTTCACTTTTGGGCCCCTCACTACAACAAAGACATTGAGGTGCTGGAGCATGTCCAGGGATGGGCAACAGAGCTGGGGATCGGTTTGGAGGACAAGTCTGATGAGGGAGCTGGGGGCGTTTAGTCTGTAAAAAAAAGGAGGCTGAGGGGGGACTTCATCACTCTCTAAAACTGCCTGAAAGGAGACGGCAGCCAGGTGGGGGTCGCTCTGTTCTCCAAGGTAACAAGTGACAGGACCAGAGTAAATATCTTCAAGTCGCACCAGGGGAGGTTTAGATTGGATATTAGGACAAATTTCTTCACTGAAGGGGTGATAAGGCTGCCAAGGCAACAGGCTGCCCCGTGAAGTGGTGGAATCACCACTCCTGGAGGTATTTACAAGTAGTACAGATGCGGCACTTAATGACATGGTTTAGTGGCGGACTTGGCAGTGGGTTAATGGTTGGAATTGATGCTCTTTCAGGTCCTTTCCACCCTGAATGGTTCTATGATGTATTATATATATATATATGCTTTCTCCTTGCTGAAACATTTTCTCCTTATGATCGCCTCTCAGCAACTTGATTTTCAAAGAATAGCAAAAGAACATATTTTGAAAGAACACATCCCAGTGAAATGTTCTGAAGTGTTTCAACTTGCTAACACTTTGACTCCACAAAAACTTAAATACAGACAGACAGCAATTTTTTTAAAGAACAGGTTATTTTCATTTTTCAGAGAGACACCATTTTTGTTCAACACTATCATCATCATAATGGTATTATTTCCCATGGTTACAATGATTTATTTTCCAGATTTTATTAAGAAGCATGACGTGTCAACCAAGACTGCAATTTAATATGAGTATTTTCACAACTATGAAAAACAGTCATTGCTTCAACTTTTTATTCTCTAAAGCAGCTCAGGAAACTCCCTTGTCATTGGGAAACCTCAGTTAAAAAACACAACCCAAACCCCCTAAAAACCCCAGCATGTCAAAGTGCAGGCTATCCCATTAAAATGCTCTTGCAAACCCCACTGAGACTAAAATAAAACTATCTCATCTTAGATATTAGTAAGAGTCCAGTTCAAATATTGTTATTCTAACCTTCAAACTATTAACAACGGTGGAAAAACCTAATGAAAATATTAATAAAACTCACCTGTCGAATTATGCTTTTTACACAACGGATAGGAAGGCCTTGATAATTAGACTTGATTATCCATTTTAGAAGATGATGTCCAAGTACTTCAAAGACCATACAGACATCTGGAATTTAATTAAGGATAACTTCCAAATAAACTTGTTCATGAGATCAACACAAATGTTTGCTTCTGTTCTGGCTAAAGGAATCGTCACCCGCTTTAAAGGGAAAATGGTTTCCCCTAAAATGAGCATGGTAAATGCTTTGGTACCTCGTTTCAATTATACATAAACCTGTACAAAACCAGTGTCCAACTGCAGAACAAATAAAAATAAAACATTTTAATTATGCAAATCTTGTCCATTATTTCTACATGTTAATAACAGCATTAGGGTGAATAATTTAAAAAAGTAATTGTAAAAAGTAACTAGTTCATTCTTGTTTTCTTTGAAACAGTTCAAAGTACTGATTTGGCCTATCATCTCTAGTTTTTAATAAATTTTAAATTATCTGAATATTAGGTTTTAATAGCAAAAGTGTGCAGCAACTGTGTTTTAGAAAATGAACCATAATAAACATTTTTTTATTAAGCTCAACAGTCATTTGACAACAAATACTAACATTGTAAGAGAATGGATCTCTTAAAACCTGCAGTTTTAACTGCTGAGAATAACAGCAATCACCAAAGAATTCAAGAACAGAAGAAATGCAGAACTCAGAAGCAACACGCAAAAAACACAATGCCAAAATATTTAATTTGACACACCATTTACCACTGGCCACTGACAGAGGCAAACAGTCAATTATCAGGGTTAGTTATAAGGAAAAAACAAGATGTAAGAACTTTCTGCGATTTGTGGTTCAAAGGCTTCCTAATTTAAGAGATTCTACACTTACATGCCTGGGAATGTTATCTTTCTACTGAGAAAATCTTCGATATTGAAGCTAATCTAGAGTTTTACTATCCACAACCTTCTGGCAAGAAGTTATACAACTAGACTGTACTGAATTAATCCTCAAACACGAGCTGGGAACGACCTTAATGTACCTGAAAATAAGAAAGGATGTTAAAATCTTAACTACATGATACTATAACCTTGCAAATAACAATGTAATACAAATAACAGAATATTAATTGATGGATACTGCAGGAAAATATCAATGAATTAGACTATCTCAGAGACAATTCATATGGAACTACACTGCTAGGAGAAAATCTTACCTAACTTTATTAACTTGAGTCTTGGCAATGATCTGAAGAGTCACTGTCTTGTGTCAAAATGAGACATACCTTGTCTGCCAGTTTATCACACACATCCTTCTCAGGTACCTACATAAGGTAACTCAAGTTTTGACACTGACATCCCCCATACTGAAGTTACACCAACAGTAAAAGCTCTTAAGATTGGTCAAAGCACATTGTGAAGAACTGTAACACAACTGTTACCAACTGTTCACCTCATTTCACATTCCCAAATTCCTGTATCAGAGGAGACCCTGAATAGTCATTTCCCACTCACATGAACTGCGTCTACTCAGAACATTACACAACTCAGTTCCGTTCAGGAAAGGAAACAGTCTTGGTTACTTTATCCCACAATGAACAGAAGTCATCAGTAGAGCACACAGTCATCATAAAGGATGAGCAGAGCACATCAGCTCTGCCGGGCTTTTTAGCTGAGCCCACGCAATCAAGTTGCAAAGCTACAGCAACACAGATTTCAAAAATGCAGGACACTGCAACATTCAGAAATGAAATACAGGACACTCGCCCACAGTCCTTCAGACCACTGCTGCTGCAGACTCTCCAATGCACATTCCCGACATTCCTTGAACTTACGGAAGTGTTAAGCCTTGTCAGTAACCAGAAGAAAAAGGGATGTAAGGAAGTAAACAGCTGAGAGGCAAGGGGAAGCCACCAAGAAGAAAAATGTAGGAGGAATGGCAGAGGCAAGCAAAAAGAGGGAGGGTCACAAGAAAGTGATGTTTACCTGAAAAAAAGAGTTTGCAACATTTTGCTGGGAGGACTTGGACAAACTCAAGGGACACTCCATAGCAGAAAGACAACTGGAATGGGGAGAAGATATAGAGCAGGCTCAGTGTTGGGAGCAGGTATGCAAAAATGTGACTGCTGTCTGATTTACTATCCTGATCTGAAAAACATTAACCTGAAGCGAGACTGTCCAGAACAAAACGTGTGGGAAAAGTTGTGCATCAACTACTAGGAAACCAGCCTTTCAAGTCCCAGGATTCTCCTACATCACTAATAATCTGACTGGTGAGCAGGTCCAGAAAGTCCTGCAGCAAAAAAACCCTGAAGCCCACCCAGCAAACATGCTTCTTGCAAAATGCTCTTCGAAGCAGCACAGGGGATGTCTCCCAGTGGGAAAATAAGCACAGGAGCAAAAGTGAGAGCAAATGTAACATTAACCAGCTGACAGGCTTAAGTACTGAGAGCTGTTCTTTCTTGACTAAAATCCTACCTGTAACTACCTATCTACAAATATGCATTACTCAAGCATTTAGAAATATGACAAAGGCTAAAGGCTAGTTAAGCTCTAGTATTAACACTGAAGTCTTTAGGATGCATCTCAGTTGGTCTGGACTGGCAGCATTTAGGCACTATGGCATTTAACTAATAGTCTATATTCTTCGGAGATACATTTATTAAAATCATTATAATGTCTGATTGGTGTGGGAATATTTCCTTATTTTTTCCACTTGTCTCTCCAAACACTTGTTCCATTATGTGATTATCTGAATCTTTCATTTAAAAATGCTACACTCAAATGAACATTTATTATGGCTCTAGTAAATGTCCACTGCAAACAAACATAATAATTTACATCTACTGAAAACACAAAAGTGCCCAAGTTCATGAATTCTGTTATTTCATGAAAAAGTCATAATTGCAATCTTTCTAAAATATACAAGTAGCTAAAAAAATTATCAGCCTAGTGCAGCGTAACACATTATTAAAATTCCTCTGTATATAAACACTCACTACAGCTCCTAGGAGAAAGATGACAGTTTGCAGTCACACAGTGCAGGCCAATGGCTCTGCACATTCCCAGCTCTGTTCTACATGGGTCTTGACAATTTTCCCTGTTTGGAAGCTCCATGACATCTTGTGGTATCAGCCATCCAAAGGATTCACCCACCTCTCTTCTGTCTTGCTTTAGCTTTCAAATGCATTCTATAACCAATAATCAAGCCTCTATGAAGCCTGTGTTATTTCATTTTATAGTCAAGCAACAGATATTTAGTGAATTGCCCAAAGGAAACTGGAAACAGGAAAGCATGGAAAAAGCTCAAATTACTCTATTTCTCTCAACCTGCGCAACTCAATGACACTAATGTAGCACTAACAGGGCATTTTAAAAAGTAAACAGCAACAAAACATTAAAATCAATTACCTGCTCCATCCTAAGAGAACCTACACCAAAGATTATTTTCCCTAGAAGATAAAAAGGAGCGGATGAAATAATCAGTGCAACCAACCGCTGCTCAAATAACTCCGGATGCACAAGCTGTTCACAAGAAAATTCAAAGCATAAGATACCTGGTGTCATGTTTTTGCTGGCAGTCAGGACTTAGACAGTATTCCAGCTGTAATTTAAATTTGAGTCCCATTATCAGCCCATCCTGTGTACTGGTACTTTTCTGGAAAAAGTACTTTTCAGTAAGGCAGGAACATTTGCCTTTCATATAAAAATTTCTGTACTGCCAGTTTTCAACATGAAGGCAAAACTGAAATAGAATAAATCAACATCAGCTGTCCAATTTTAATCGGCCAACACAAAGCTATCTGACCTCTTATTTTTCACTAGCATATGGCCTCTTTTGGCTTTGTCAATGTAAGTCCTATATTCCAAAAATAAGTAAGTTTGGATATGCTTTCAAAGTATTATCACTAACAAAATTTACTCTTCACACCTAGAAACAGCCCTCACCTTTAATAAAGTTGTATACATACATGTGAATCTTAGCAAGAATTTAAGAACATTACTGGGAAATTGCTCTGATAAACAGATAAGAGTTATTTCTATGTATAGCTATGAATACACTATCTTACTCAGTATTTCATATTAGTGTTTTATAATAAAACATTAAATCAAAATTTTTGGTTTCTAAAAACAACTTAATTATTCTTCAATTGTACAACTGTCAGATGAAGACCTGAAGTGCTTTGGTTGCATTATATTTTAGTGAACACAGACAAAATACAGATATTTATGTAACACTTCTTCATAAGCATCTCAGCTCAAACAAAAACCTATCTTTTGTGGCACAACAGCAACATCAAGAAGCTCAACCCACTGTTCTTCGCCTCGCTGTGTTAAGCAACTTCCTCAATCACCATTTATATTTGAAATGACTACTATATGGTAGTAACCATATAGTAGCAACTATACGGTTTACTGTAATTCTTTTTAATTTGATGGTAAAACCCAAGAAAAAAGCAGACCATACTGAGCAGACCATATCCTTCTACCATGGCAGCTAATCACTGAAGCAACCAGGAAATAAATAAAAATGGGGCAAAGGAAAAAGAGATAAGACACCAGTCTGTAACTGAGAATACTTGACCCCACACTCACATTCTCACCACATACCAAAGGCTCCACAACTACTGTCAAGAGACAGATGAATGGGATGAAAAGTGCTTGCACACTTCTCTCTGGAAGGATGCTCTCTAGTGAGCGTTCACATTCACTGACAGTCACCTTCTACGCTCCTCTCCTAGAAGATGATGGTGAAAGGTGCCTTAATCTCATCTGCTGAAGATTGAAGGCACATCACCGAAACCAATGTATAATTAAGCTCTCTAGAGCAGGAACTGTCTTTCTGGCAATATGACATCATGAACAATGAGGTCTGCTACTGGGCTCCAAAACACAGTGAGCACACACATAAATCCAGCTGCAACAGTAAATGAAAGCACAATAATATAATAAGCTGCTAAAATACCTAACATAATTAGCAAGGATAACTCAGTTTAGCTCAACTCTAAAATCAAATATATTCACAGACCCAAAATTTACCCTGAGAACAGGCCAGTTATATTTCACTTTGTCTCTTTTTCCACAACCCCCTTTTGTTTTTTTAAAGGAAGCATTCGAAGGCAAAGCTTTACAACCTTCACCAAAAACAAGGTTAACACCTGGCCAAAAGACGATTACATGAACGAGAGAAGCATGTCCATGACCTCACACTTCCCACAAGAAAACAGAAACCAGCTTTTTCATGACACTGACAATTTCTCTTTACCATTCTGGAACAAAAAAAAATTTCTTGTAAGCTTCAGTAACTACAAATGTTTTCAGTAAACTCTAGTTTTTAAATAAACTTAAAACTTATCTCTAGTTCTACCAGACCGTGACAGGATACATGGGACTTCTTTTTTAATTTTGCACTGTGTTCAGAAAAGCTAAGTTACTTTCAACCCAGAGAGTGCCTTACACACTGCACTTTTTGCATCTACGTCTATTTTGGTGTTTCTACTTTCTATATTTGAAGTAAGATTAACTAGAAAAAATCCAGAACTAAATGCTTACTTATTTCAGTAGAACATTTTTAATGTGAATGCCATGTTCTCAAAAGGATACGAATTCCATTCATTCCAGAAATTTTGAAGTCATCAATTAGCTGTACAACCATATCCTTGTTGGGATCATTAGGGTCACTTTCACGAACCTAAACCAAGAATGCAAACACAGAAATTTTAGGAAAAAAAATCACTTTAAAATACTAATTAGTTAGATTTCCACATAAACAGTATTTTGGAGCTTCAGAAAATATGGTAACACATAACAAGCCAGACGTTTAGAGGAGAATATGTGGGAAAAAAAAAAAGAGTCTAAACCAATTCTCTGTGTTCTTTTAAATTCATTTTTACTGTTATTATTGTTATTGAACACTGTATTGCAACAGTGATACTTACACATTTGAGCAACTTTATTTCATCCAAGGCTGTCTCTGTATAATGCTGGGCACTTTTTACAACTTTCATTGCAACAAACCTTTTTCCCCTTAAAAACAAAAGAAACACTTTCAACACACAAACCGAGCTAAAACAAACATACTTTGAAGGTTGGGAAATTTTAAATAGAATATTTCACAGTCTAATGCACTCTGACAGAAAATGCTGAAATTACACTTAAAGACAGCTTTTAAAGATACTCTATTAACAGCCTAATTTAGTGAGTATTTTGTCTCCTTGATGCTAATGTTTCTGAAAGAGGAACCTGCTTACACATTTCATCATTTAATGAAGGTAATTACATTTTTTCATTAAAGACACAACAGAAATAAAAATATTAGCTTATTCTTGCATGCTCGAGAGAACAGGCAAATTCAATTTAAAAAGCTAATCTGTCAAAGAAAATAGAATTACATTTATTTCTGAGAGCTTTGATAAACTACACTGTTAATCAAGAGCAGAATAAGGCTGCAGGCATCTCTCTGCACAAAATCATAGTAAAGATTTATATAACTTTATCATGCATGTAAAACAAAAGTTACTGCAGACAAAATAAAGTAACATATTATGAAAAAAGTATATGGAAATAAATAGTTTTCTTACTGCATATCCCAGCATAGCCAGACTGTAGAGAAGTGTCCCCATCCTAACTTTCTAATAACATGATATCGGCCATTGAAAAGATCACCAATTTTCACCGGATGATAGCCTCCTTTCATGAAAAAATAAGTAGAAAAAAGAATATTTAGAAAACAAACAATAATTCTCAGGTTTTCAAGTACTTCTCTTGTAGCATAAATTTTCCTCTTCAAATTGTCATGTAATATAAATAGGAAATCTAAAGAAAACTTTAATGTCAAAAATTCTGTCTTGATTGGCCTGGAGGGAAAAAACTCATGTCCTGTAACTACTGTAAAGTTTATTCAGCCTTCTCTCTTATGGTTTTTATTTATGGTAATATTACCATCTGTTCTCTATTTCCTCAGGCTTGTCTTCCACTTCACAGACAGTACAGAAAAGATCTACATTATTTATCCATCATATCTGAAGCCTCTCCAGTCAACATATTTTGGATGATTGCAGAATCTCAGCAGAGATTGTTTTAATTCCCATTTGCTTTCTAGTAATAAAAGCAGCAATAAAATACTTCCTGAGAAAATGTTAAGAACAATGCAGGCTTTATTGATGATCTTCTACTTGGCTCCTGACCCACAGCAGCAATGCATTTTTCTCATGTCTGACGGTTATACAGCAAGGAGGAAGAAGAGAAAGCAGGCAGCTCTGGGCCATGTCTGAACTGCTTTTTCATTACCAAAGTCTGCAGTCCAAACTTACACCACTACACAGGTTCTCCACAACTCCATTAGGCAGAAATGCCAACAGGAGAGGGCAAGCTGCAGCTCAGGTTTCTAGGAGTGTAATGAAGCCTTTTATTTCCTTTGTATTTTACGAGACACTCCTAGTTAAACACAGGGAAGACAACGAACACACAAGATTGTTATTCAGACCTTAACACACCAACAGTAACATCCACAATTTTGCCTAAATTGCAAACAAATAATAAAGCTGCACCATGCAACCCTCCAGGACCAGCAGCAGACTCAGAGCAGCTTTCAAGGAATCACTTCTTTGTCCCTTTCTGGTCCTTCACAATGTCATGCCCAACTGTCCTTTAGCAGGATCCTCAGTTAGTGACTCTTCCATTGAGAATCAGGAAAATCTCAGACTACTTCTCTAAGTTGCTGTATCTGTTTTGAATCCCGTGAAAATCTTGTTAGAACTGGTTAAGACAACAATCTGAATTTATAACTTAATTCCTTGGATTTAAAACAGGGACTTCTCTCTTACCTCCTTTTACCTGTGGGAACGATGATGTCCCATCTGAATATATTTATAATCTTTTTTTGCTAATAAAATCTTCTGCCTTAACAGAAGTTCAACAGGTTTTTTTATAAACTCTCATATGCTGCCAGAGCAGATTAATAAATTTAACACAACTCTGCAACAGAATTATAAAGATTACGCACTCAGGAGGAGGTTAAAGCTTAAATGATGTATTGTGTTAGATGTTGATATGTCTAACAAACTCTAAAACACACACAGCTTTGGTATTTGTGTGCTAAGGTGTAACTGCAAGCTTAGCAAACAGCAGACCCTTCCCTTGGGGAAGACCTCCCCACTCCCCCCATCACTGGGAAGGAAATGTTCATGAAAGCTGCCAGGACAACTCACCCAGCAAACTAAAATGACACTTTCATTTCCACTGCTGTGTTGTGCCAACCTCAGTAGTCATGCCCACACTGCCAGGCAGGAACTCCTTATTTCCAAATCAAAAACCAGATCACTTTTGGAACTCCTGACAGGAATTACTCTCCAAGAGAGAAGGGGGGACATGGACTTACTGAGAGTAAGGATTGACTATTATACTGTTCATTTGCAAAAAGAAACAGTATCAGCCACATATGAACCCTGAGCCTATTGCAGCTTCATTATTATAAAAATTTTCCCGAATAAATGCAAATACATGAATCTTTACTGATACAAAAATTAAAAACAAAACTAAATCTTATTTCATCTATTTAATCATCCTTCTAGTAACAGCTGATGGAGATGTCTAACAATCTGGATAATTAGAATCATTATTTAAGACAGCTATTGACTGGTTTAAAACAAACAAAAATATAATTACTTTGTAAATTTTTTTCCACAAAATTCTATGCAGGATGATGAAGTCACAGATGCTAGAAGAAAGTTAAGAGAACATTCAGAAATTCTACCTTTCCATTACTGAAAAGGTTTGCATTTTTTAAGTGAATCAAATCTGATGACCTGCAAAATTTATATGAGAATTCTACATAATACACTATCACAGATAAAAATATGTTTCTAGAGATAGTTTAGGCAAACAAGTGCCTTTTAAGTCTGACTCTACAAATAGCTTTTGGCACACTTGTGCTTCAAAGGGTCAAAAACAATCAAAAACTTTTGTTAGTTTCTTCCCATCACAGACAGAAAACAGCAGAGAGGAAACCAGAGAAAGACACTGAAGTTAATAAACTGGGGCTTGATAAGTTATTTTAGTAAACTCTACGTGTTGGAAGCATAACAATACTATATATGTAAAAACCATGTTATCTTGGTCCCTACACTGCTGTCGTAACTAATTATAGCAATACATCAGCATATGTGACAGATGCCAACAGTGGTAGCATATATAGCATATGAGTATATGTATTTCACAAGATACTTTCCACTGTCCTAAGTCACAATAGGAGCAGTTTTGGAAATAATCTGCTACCATTCCTGTACATGTTACTCTCTGCTTATTCATACCAGCAACATATGCATTTACAGGTAGTGGACAACCAGGTAACAACCCACTTAGTTATGTGTATTTTAAAAACTGGTGTCATCCCATGATGAATGTAACCATTTAGTTCTCCATGATACCAAAAGTATTTCTAAATATTAGTAACAAGAAAGCATCCATGCAAAATTAACAAGTTGATCAAAACTATGTGCTTTTGGAGAACAATACTGGCATTTAAAAATATACAATGTGTAAGTGGCATTGCTGATAACGTAACAAAAAAAAACAACCCTGTTGTACTATTCACTGCAGCACACACAGAAAAAAAAGTGTCTCTCACAGCTAGCTAGCTACATGCATGCAAGAAAAAGGGTCAGAAAAATGAGTTCATTATTCCTGAATGTCTCCTGAATGTGTTGGTAATTGTAGCTGGCTCGCTCTATGTTTGTATAGGGAATTATTCCCTTTGTGAACTGGATGAATGGGAGACATCTCCAGGGGGCAAAGAAGATGATCAGAGAAGCAAAAATTGCAATTACATCCGTGACACAACAAACTCTTGATAAAAAAACTCCAAGTGTTTCAAGGCTTTTCAGAGAAGAAAAACTAGCTTTACAGAGTACCCCTTGAAAAATCATGCAGTTGGACTTGTGGTATTTCCATTCCTTAAACAAATAAATATTTGAAAAGCATTTTATGCAAATTCAGTGACACAAACAGAAGTAATGTCACAGATTTAAACAGGGCCTGGAGGAAACCTCCAGAGAACTGAAGTTAGTCTGCTTTTCACAGACAGCTGTTAGTCAGTCTCTTTCGTATCAGGTGCTAATACAAACTGTTCCAATTTCCTCATTAAAAAATACTACTATGACTATTTACGAATCACCATGTAATGTGGTCAAGATGCAAGCCCAGCACACAGTAACATACCCTTAAAAATAAAATCAGTAACAAAAATGCTCAGGAAGTACAGCTAAGAGGTCATATGCTGAATTCCTGAAAAAAATAATTATATCCTCATCATCAAAATTACTCTCCTATGAAACTTCAGATTAGAAGAGATGAAGTATGCTCTGTGCCTCAGTCAAAAATCCTGGAAGACTGCCATTTTGAAGACAAAATTAAGAATAAAAGAGACACTCCGGTAATAAATGATAATTTCCAAATCTTTGTCTTCCACTTTGTAAATACAGATTAGGCTACCCAAAACAGAAAAAGGTATTCAGACTAAAAAAGCATCTCTCAAAAAACTGGAAAATGCATCTACATGCCATTCCTGGAGTTCTTTACCAAATAACTTACTCATTCCCTATACAGAATATAAAATATATAAACAAATCACAATGTGATCATGGAATTCAGATCCTTATGGTGACCTTCCCTTCAGTTCCACACCAGCAGACTGAAAGAAGGAAATGCACTGCTCAGTCTTACAGGAAATTAGGGTCACAAAATAAGTAAATCCTCTACTGAAGCAACAAAAGCACTGCTCTTGTAGCAGTAAGTAATGATCATGACATCCAAATGGACCAAAGCCTGAACCATCTTTAATATACTTTCAAAAATTCAAAGCCCTGAGATCAGAAGAATTCAGAAGAACCTTTATGCATACAGGAGTTCCCTTTAATTTTTCAGGAAGCCTGCAAGTATTCTTAGTGTAATACGTAGTTTATTTTAAAAGTATACAGATCTCACTACTAACATGAGTAGTTAAACAGGCAACTCATAAGTAGGCTCTCAACTTGAACTACTCTTTTGTTTTGTGATCTAGCTTCTGCAGATGGTGACTTTTGCAAGAGATACTGGACAAACAGACAACAATGGATTGTTTGAAATTAAATGCAGCCCTTACTTTAGGAAAGAATTAAGTGAGAGCTTTGAAATGCTTAATCTGAAGGAAATACAGATGTTTACAAGTACACAGATGTTTAAACAAATCCTTATTCACTGACAGAAGATGTTAAAGACACCAAAAGAGTTATCTTAAGGAACAAATGTGTTTTAACACAAAGAATAAAAAACCAAACCAAAATACCTGAGCATGGTTTAGCAGCATGTTTTTCTTTGCCCTGCTGCATACTTCGACATTTAGTTTGAGTTTATTGCTTGGCTTTCACTACTGCCGTTTGTAAGCCACTTACACATTTGAAATATAACATATTAATTAAACTTCTTACACCAAAATGAAATAGCTACTTTCCACTGTTAAATCTGAAAATATGAAACACATATTCCAGGCTGGGAAGGGGAATTCTTAAAACAGCACATTTCCAGGCTTATACAGAAACTTCTATTAAGAAGACATTATCATATTTGACACAGGAGGTGTTTCTTGGTATGGGGAATACAGAATACCAGATACAGTCAGTGTGCATACAGTGCTTTTTGACTATTCAAAAATATTAATCTGAAGTGATAAAACACTGAGGTAAATATATTCATATGCTTGAAATCTACTACAACAGATAACCCAGAGTTGATAGAACTGTTATTTATCATTTCTTATGTAAGTACAGTGTACATTCTACCCTAATGGGAACAGACTTGCAACTTTAGCAGTGACATTAAAACAAACTTAAGTATGGACACTGTTGTACAGCAGTCATGCTTTTATGCATTTAACAATATTTTAAAACTGAATATAACCAACATAAAAATTAAGAGAATTGAGTTAAAATGAAGATGTAGAAAGCCTCAGACACTGCTGAGAGCTATGAAAGACACTATGTGGAAAAGAAGCATGTAACACCTTAGGCTAGTCCAAGTGAAAGAAGAAAGGAAAAAAAAAAAAAGATACAGTTTCAAAAATAAAATTAGGTAATGCTGTTAAAGGCCTCAAGGCATTTTAGAACCTTTTGCAGTGTAAGAGGGTTGTTTGTCTTGTTTTGGGTGTTTTTCTCTTACAAATCACATCAGTCAAGGGAAGTTTATTCTCTATTCTTCTAACTAGGACATCAGGAAGACTACAGGGATGCAGTACTTGTATATTTATTGAAAAATAAATATAAAAATAAATATAAAGTATAAATAAGCTGTGGCTAAGTGAAAAATTAAAGCTGAAGAGAATTATGCCGCGGAACCTGAAATGAAGAGCTGTTCCTAATTCTTGTGTAAGTAAATACCATAATTTAAGATCGGCTCTTTAAAAATCCCTCAAGAACCAGAACCAGGACAGGCATGACAGTGTTTACCTCACCACCACTGGTGAATTGCACACACCTTTACAGTAATCTGCAG